>CM061752.1:229131945-229655318 GCA_030979885.1 Lolium multiflorum
TCATCGTATTCAGATTCATTATCACAATAATCATTAGGAGCAACATACTAATGTTACCTAGCGTTATCTCGTTCACGCGGGAATACGCCGTTGCCTCTTTCTTTTTTTATTCTCCTTCTTCTTCTTCTTCTTCTTCTTTCTTCGTCTTTCTTCTTCTTCTTCTTCTCCTCTTCCTTCTCCTCGTTCCTCTTTAGGAGGAAGAGGCTTGAAGGGTGGCTTGTCCGCATAACCCGATTTTCTTTTAGAAACAATAGAAGAAACTTGGGAGGATCCCTCCTATTAATTAATTGAAAACACACAGCGGTCCTATCATATTTTGGCAAGGTGTCATCTTCTAAAATATTTTGTATGTAAGTATTTGTATGGCTATTATCAATGCAATAAGAAAGACAACCATGTAGGACATCATCAATATCAAGATCGTTAATATTTAACAAAGAAATTTTCTTGATAACTCTTCACACTTCAAAAATAAGGTAAGTTCATCATGCTGATTAGGAATCATATCATCACAATACAAATTTGCAGGACTCATGGGGTTTGAATTATCATTGGAGGAACATTGAAAATTAAAATGACCAACTCTATGGCAAAGTTCACAAATAAAAAGGATAGAGGGCACACATTTTTCTCCAAGATCATCTAGAGCTCTAGACCACTTTCTAGTTTTTTCATTTCTGTGATGGATACAATATTCATCTTCTATTTGTTTAATTCCACAAGGTCTATGTATTCCACAAAAATTAACATGCTTATAGGAAATAGCATTCTTAGGAGTTTGAGCATGCTTATTGCAATCATTAACAACAATGTCATTTTTCATGCAAGCCTCTTTAAAAGGTTCATGATACTTATCAAAAATTCTTTTAGGCAATTCTAAATGAGAAGCAAAGGCTTTATAAAGATTTACAGAACCTGAGAGTCAAGACCATAAGTAGCACTCATATTTTGAAATTTATCATAGCATCCATAAAAGTTTCAATGCATTCATAATCATAATTTATACCTGACTCTTTACCTTTGTCGTTCTCCCAATCTTCAGCGTTCCCCTTAATCCGATCAAGAAGGTCCCTTTTAAACTCTTCTTTATTGCTCGTGAATGATCCAAAACAAGTAGTATCCAGCAAGGTCTTATCTTGAAAAGAAAGTCTTGCATAGAAATTATCAATGATGATATTACCTGGAAGCTCATGATGGGGGCATTTGAGCATTAAAGTCTTCAATCTCTCCCATGCTTGGGCAATACTCTCTCCATCATGAGGCCAAAAATTATATATATGGTTTCCATCTTTGTGAATTTCACTTGGAGGATAGAATTTAGAATAAAATAGAGGCACAATATCCTTCCAATCAAGAGAGTCACCATTCTTCAGCAATTTATACCAATGCGCCGCTTTACCAGACAGCGATATAGAGAATTTCTTTCTAACTTCATCCATCGAAATACTGCACACCTGAATAACCCGCATAATTCATGCAAAAACAGTAAATGATTACTAGGATGGACAGTTCCATCCCCTTCATAGCGGCTATCCATAACACGTTCAATAATTTCCATAGGTATTTTATACTGAATACTTTCAGCAGGTGGATTTAAAATATCAGAAGCATCATTAGAGTTATCGCATATGGGAGATAAAGCATTATCAGAGCAAAATATTTCTTCCAAAGCTGAGGAGCTAAAAAGATTATTTTTATGTAAACTAGCTTCCCAAGCTTAGACTTCTTCATAGCATTAGCAGTAATTGCATTCATACTAATAACATTGCTACTATCATGTAAATAAGGTTCCATAGGTTTTTTAATTTTTGTATCAAACAATTCTAAATCAAAAAAAAGATTAAAAAGCTCACTAATTTTTTTGTTGTTTTCCATTATGCCTAACTAGTGTAATAAAAACAAGAAACAAAAAGATGCAATTGCAGAGTCTAAAGGAAATAGCTTCCGAGCACACACACAATGGCGCCGGAAAATATCCAGTGCCCGGAACCGGCAGATGCCTCGCCTGTCCGCCGGCAACGGCGCCTTAAAATAGTCTTGATGACCCACAAGCATAGGTGTATCGTAGTACTTTCTGATAATACAGAGTGCCGTAACCCAACGAGGAGCGTAAGGTGTTGACAAGGCTGATGAAGGTTTCATCAGAATGCTCACAAGATTACAAGTATTCGGGGGGTTTTGATATTGGCAGATAAATAAAGTACAAGTAAATAAATGCGAGAGAAATAATTGGCAATGAGTGGCCCAATCCTTTTTAGCACAAAGGACAAGCCGGTTTGATTACTTATAATGACCAAACGTTCCTGAGGACACACGGGGATTTTAGTCTAGTGCTTTCGCTACATACCGCTGATTAATCTTCATTGTTTTGATAAGTGTTGTGTGGGTGAACCTATGCTAATGCAATGCGCCCTTCCTAGACTAATACATACTTGTGATTATACCCCTGGTAAGCATCCGCAACTACAAGAAAGTAATTAAGATAAATCTAACCACAAATTTTTAAACTCGATGAGATCCTGCGATCCCTCCCGCATCGATATACTAACGGGGGCTTATGTTTACTACCCGGCAACCCCGCAATTAGCAACCGAATACAAGATGCACTCCCTAGGCCCATAAATGGTGAAGTGTCGTGTAGTCGACGGCTCACACGACACCACTAGAAGAATGACACCACAACTTAAATATCATAACATTGAATATTACTCAACCATAATTCACTACTAGCATTTAGACTTCACCTATGTCCTCAAGAACTAAACGAACTACTCACGAGACATCATATGGAATACAATCAGAGGTGATATGATGATGAATAACAATCTCGAACATAAACCTTGGTTCAATGGTTTCACTCAATAGCATCTACAACAAGTATAGAATAACACCGAGAGAGTTCCCTATCAAACAATCAAGATTTAACCCGAATTGCTACAGCGATGACGAGGTGCAGCTGTGGTGATGGCGGGGTAGATGGTGGAGATGATGATGATGATGATGGAGATGATGTCCCGCTCGATGACGATGGCGATGGCGTTGATTCTCTCCGAGGTGGGAATTTCCCGGATTCCTCGCTCGCCGTGAGAGCTCTTTTTCTCTCGGGTGTTCTCCGCCCCGCGGAGGCGGCTGTAACCCTCGTGAGGATCCCTCTCGTGGCTTAGGTTTTCGGGACGAGGAGTACGCGAAGAAAGGAGGCGAAAGAGGCTTTGGGGCCCCTGCAGATAGGGTGGCGCGGCCAGTGCCCGCCGCGCCGCTCTCATGGTCCGGGGCCCACAAGCGCCTCTCTTTCTTCCCTCCTCTGCCCCTCCGTCATCTGGAAAAATAGGAATTTTCGAAATTCCCTTCCACGCTGATCTTCCGAAATATTGCGTTCGACGGTGCTTTTTCCTCCGGTGCTTGATCCTCCAATGATGATGAAACATGCAAAATAGATGGAATAACATAAGTATCACAATATGAAATATATCAATGAATAACAGCAAATTATGATACAAAATAGTGATGCAAATTGGACGTATCAATCCACTTAAGGGCGCAGAAAACGCCCCTTGAGGCTCAACACCGTCTACAGGAAAGGAGGGGGAACGTAGACATCAAGCTATTTTCTGGCGCCGTTGCCGGGGACCAGAAAGCTACACAAAGGGATTTCCTCCCTCGTCAACCCCGCGCCAGTCCTGGACAGCATCACATGCACATGAAATTTGATAGGTGGTGCATAGGTGGTCTACTATCATCGCACGGAGGTTTCTCGTCATACTAAAATGCGCCCCATGTAGCTGCTTCACAAATAAAAACCGTTTGGGCACGCTAAAAATGAAAAGATGGTCGCCCGTGGGTCGGATTAGAAATCCATCCGGGGTCTTGCTTCCCATCCTAGGGCCCACTCACGTGCCAAATATGACCTCGTTTCGGCAAACTATGCCATGCCAAGGCCGTTTCCCACCTCATTTCCCCTAAAATCCATAGAACTCCGGAGGTGATAGCCCTTTTCATGAAGGGTTTTTCAAAATAATTGCCATATCCTTGTTTTGACAAACGGAATAGTTACTATGACATATAAAATGACGCCACGTGGCTCAAGGATTTTTTGACTTCGTCAATGCCATCTGACCAAAACAGGCCCCCCGGGACATGCGGTATCGCCGTACCGGGCGTGCGGGTGCACCCACACACGTGCCAAATATGACCTCATTTCGGCAAACTATGCCATACCGAGGCCGTTTCCCACCTCATTTTCAATGAAGTCAACTAGATTTAAACTAGAGGTACTTGATCTAATGCTCATGATTTTTGGGTAAATTAACTTTGTAGATTCAAAATATGATATGGATGTCATATTTGTATTCCTCTCATTTTTCTGATCAATTTAGACATATTATTTGCCAAATTTACATTTACCAATATTAATTATTTCATATTAAATAAAAAGACAAAAAAATAAAATTATTTAATTGTTTTTTCAAATTCTACATTATTATATATATATATATTCATTGTTGTTTACTTAAGTAATTGATTAGAATTCAAAAATATAGAGGTGTGGCATCACGGCCAAAGGGTTAGAACCAAGAAGTTAAGCGTGCTAGGGTGTGACCAAGTGGGAAGTTTGACTACAAGTGTAATTTGACCTAAGATTAGGTGTACTAAGTGTGATTGTGAAAGATTAACAAGTTAAAAATAATAAGAAGAAAATTGAAAAAAATAAAAAAATATTTTTTGTTCAAAAAATAAAAAATATTTTTTGTTCAAAAAACATAATTTGAATATTTTTTCATCAAATAATTTGAAAATTTTGAAATACTATGCCGACGGTTATACCGCTTCGGCACAACAATCCACGCCGACGCCAGTCTAGTGCCGACATGGATCGGGCAAATCCTCGACCTGAACTATGCCGACGATGCTATGCCGACGGTCACCGTCGGCACAGCCTGTGCCGACGGCCATCTGTGCTGTGCCGACGGCTGGCAGCCGTCGGGACACTGGAGCTCTCCCGCCATCTCAGTAGACCCTGTAACATTTGTTCAGGTCAGTTGCTAGCTACAAATATTCATCAGCTGGTAGTACGTTTTATTTTCAACTCTCTCTGCAGCTAACACCACCACCAAAACAACAGAAACAATTTTAAAACCTTTTTTCCAAGCAAATTAGGGTATGCTAGAACTGAAATCCAACGGACACAAAAGAAAACCAAAGAAATGAGAGAAAAACAAACAAAGTAAGATTAAAACTAAGATTCTTCCACATGGATTGCTGATCTCCATGCAGAGTGGATTTCTCTGCAGCTAACACCGTGAGTAAAATAATGAAACAGGGAGCTCTACCTCAAATCATCGCCAACACGGACAAAGCGTTCTTCGAGAACGCCATGGACGTGATGAGAAAGACGGCGGAGATTTGCTATCAGAAACTCATGGACATCGAGTGCATCACCTGTCCTCACAAACCAGAGGGGTCCATGTTCGTCATGGTGAAGTTGGACCTGTCCTGCTTAGATGGCATCCGACGACATCGACTTCTGCAACAAGGTTGCCCGCGAGGAATCCGTGGTAATCTGCCCAGGTATGTAATCTATCAACCGTTGATTTGGACTTGTCAGCTGCCATCGTGTGGTACAAACCAATTTTGCAGTTTTTTCCACCGAAGTGCACAATTATTACGAGATCCGAGCGCTCACATTAGCTCATACTAGTCGTCAGCCTGACTAGTATTTTTCCACCGAAGTGCACAATTATTATATTACTGGCTACTGAGGGCGAAATTGCATGGGTGAACCTGGGAGCAAGCGCACCCTATATGGAAAAAAAAATTAGTAATTCAGAAAAAGGTCAAAAAATTCAAATCTTTTTGGGAATCAAAGATGATCATGTATTGTACTCGTATACGAAAGATTCACCATGGAATAACTTCTCTTGTTTCCTGGGTGAAAAAAACAGACTTAGAGGTCCTATATTAAAGTACTATTCACGCTATATTCGTCATAGATTTGTTTTTTTTGCCTGAAGTCAATGTGAAACATTTTTTGGCCAAACAAATTTATACGAGTACAATACTTGATTATCTTTGATTCCCAAAAGGATTCATTTTTTTTGACTTTATTTGATTATTACTACATTTTTTGGAGTATATAGGGTGCGCCTGCACCCGAGAGCCAAAAGTCCGGGTCACTATTGAGGGGTACTTTAGGGAGTTGAAAAACAAAAAGGAGGGTATTTTCGTTGTAGTAAATAAAACCATTATTATTAACGAAACAAAGTCTGTGTCTCATCTCGTACGCAGTAATCATATGCATACACACATTTCAATCGTATACATAGACATTGCAAAAAGTTCAGTAATCACATGATTAGGTTATTTTGAAATTCATCTAATTTCAACAAAAATAAGAGCATCTCCATGGGAGACCCCGATTGCGGCCCCGATAGTATTTTGGGGGCCGGCATCAAAAATGGGCTCACACCAGCGTGCCCTAAAAAGCGCCGGCGCAATTTCGACCCCAATAGAAGCACCGGCAACCACGTGCCGGAACCTTCGCGAAGGGCGCGAATCGAGCGCGTAGGCGCCTTGCGGCACGTCGGTTTTCGCGGGTGGGCTTCGCCTAGAAGCGAGAGGCGACGGTTCGCGTTGAAACCGACACGGGAAGGTTGGTCGTCGGCGTTAATGGTCTCCCGCGCGGAAACCAAAGCAACAATGAGGGCGGCGACTATCCATACGGCATCCACCCACCTCCCCCACACGTCTTCAATGCGCGTCCGCCGCCGCCCTTAAAACCCCACCAGCGCACCTCTCTTCTTTCCCGTCTGCCAACCCTAGCCGTCGCCACTACCATTCTCGCAGATGCCGCGCGAAACACCCACCGACGCGATGGCGCACAACGACGAGGCCGACGATAGAGGCGGCGGCGCGTTCCACTTGCTGCAGCTCATGTACGATGTGGCTGACATTCTCTACTGGCAGTGCATCCCCGTGCCGCTGCAGTTCAAGCTGCCGCATGGGTGGCACATGCCCAACGCCGACTACGCCATGCCGCCACCACCGGCTGAACCGGAGATGCGTGCCCTCGTCACCGAGCAGCGGAAGCACATGTCGCAGGCCGACTGAAGCCAGCCTTCGAACGCGCTCAACAGCCCGATGTGGCCGCGGCGCTTCAAAGAGGAGCGCGCCATCGAGCTCGCGCGATCGGCCGGCCAGCCGCACAAACGGCCATTTCAACCGCATCGGCCGCCGGGCCTAGTGGCAAGGCCGCGACGTCGACACAACGCTGGCGGAGTACGACTACCGCCAGCGCATCCACAGCGACCCCCCACGCATCCCGCTCTACTACCCGCAGGCGGAGTGCATGGCGCCAGAAGCACCGCCTCTGCAGAGGCCGCCGGCAAGGACGACGGCATCTGGGAGCTCGCGCACCGGATCGTCGATTGCCAGCGGTAGCACGCGCTCGGCCACGCACGCACCTCCTTTGGGTGGCATCCTCATCCACGACGGGGCGAGGAGCGCATCTTCGGCTCCGGCCCGTAGGACGACGGGGTCGGTTCAACTCGCCACCACTTCCGCTGGCGAAGAAGAGGTGGTGGGAGATGGAGGCGGAGGCGTAGGCGGCCCTCCGTCGCGGAGACGACTCGGAGGAATTCCCCGAGCAGAACTTCATCGTCGTTCGCTCCGTCGAGGTGGACCCGCTGCAGGTGTGGTCCGCCGGGGACCACGGCAAGAACTTCGTCGACCTCGCCAGTCCTTCTGAGCCACCGGTGCCAAAGGAGGAGGAGGACGACTGGTCCTTCGACTTCTCCGATGACGACGGTGGCGGCGACGACAACCTCGATTTCAGCGCCTTTGACGCACGCCGCCGCCAGTTTTTTTTTGTTAGTTTAAATTCGAGTCACTTTTGTATAAAAGTAGTATAAATTTGTATGAATTTCTTTTTTAAAATGTTTTACATTTGAATTTTTTTGAGGCTGCCGTATGGAGCACTAGTGTGAGATCACCAACCCCAAATGGAGGATACAGTGTCGGCACCCTTCATAGGCAGTGTCGACGCTCCTGCCGGTGCCTATTTGAGGATTCTAACTCTCCTCATTGGAATCGACGAAGACATCAATTGTCCGTTCGACATCAGCGGCAGAGAATGGAGATGGGGGAGGGGAACGGGGCAGCGTGAGCGGAGACATTGGAGGAAGATGGGGGAGGAGAAAAGGGCTGCGTCGCAGGGCGAGAGTGGGGGCATGCGAGAGCGGCGGCGTCGAGGCCATGCATGGGCGGGGGCGTTGAGTGCGTGCGACAGAGTTGCGCTCCATCGATCTCACCGATCGTGGACCAAGCTGCCCTCTCAGGAAAAAAATGAACTGCCTAAACTACCCCTGGTTTAATACTACTCATCCCTGGGACAAGTAAATTGTACCGGAAAAGGCCTCTTACATTAACTAGCATGATGGCCTTCGCAAATGCGAGGGCATGAACTTAAATTGTTTAAAATAAACTTTCCAACTTGAAGATATTCATAGATTGGAAGCACATGCTATTATACTAGTATACCGATTAGAGTGCAGATAGCTCAAGTTTTATGTGATACCAGAATGCAAGGACAACCTTGGGCAGTTATGGGAAACTACATGTTGTGGTCTAAATAATATTAGGGAACCACCTAAGCGGTGGACACATTTTTGTAAAATATGATTACATAGTAAAAGGACTTCAACAATTTTGTATTAATTCTATGGAGAATTTTCTCCCCCTCATTAATTCATACATTTAGAAATATATGAAATTCTTCCTCCATTGGGAGATAACTGATTACAGTCTCTAGGATTAAGTTTAGGAATAGGATACAAATAATACTTCCCTCATCCAAGATTTGTCTAAATTCTCATGTATCTAGAAGAAATTTTAGCGCGTCGATACATACGAATCTAGACTAATGTCATTTATTTCTAGACACAGAAATTAATAAAACACAAATATAAAAATATTTTCAACACAAATGGACTGGGAATTATATAAGACAATAAAGGGCATACGTGAGCTTTGGATGCCAAATATGAAAGTCTATGTGTTCTGATCTATCAATAAATATAGATTTGAGATCACTTTGGGCTCATGTGTTGCTAGGATCTAAAGTTTTCTTTGGGCTCTTTAAAATGTATGAGGTTAGGTCAGTTTTTGCAGACCTTTTGTATTCTTCTACATCGCCACCCTTGACATGGATCACCGTTAAAATACCAAAGGTATCTTGACAAAGTATTTCGAATGCCCTTATATTTTCCGTAAAAACTTCAAAGACCATAATACGGCTTTTAAAAGTTCCAGTCACTTTTGTGCCTCCGCCCTTGAAGTGCAATTGCAAATACAGAACAAAAAAAGGTGGAAGTGCAATTGCTACAAAACAAACCTTCAGTTGCAAAAAATATAATCAAATGCAACAATTAGAAAACTAAAACAGAAAGCAAATAAGTGTGGGGGGAAACTTCAAAAAAGTAACTGAAACTTATAATGTGACTGAAGCTACAACAGTGACTAAAATTTCACAGAAAGTGGCTGATAACACCATTGAGTGAAAATATGACTGGAACTTCAGGCGCATGTGTTTTAGCAATTTGCATGAAGTTTTCAGTTTCTTTGCTCGTTACAAAATCTGAATCTCCGGTTATCATTTTGTTTATCTGGTAGAAAGTTCAAATTATTTGCACCTCAAATATTTCTTTGAGGTAGATAGTTTATTTGATGTCATTTGAAATAATAGGAATTTCTACCTCAAAGGTTATAGCTTATTATCTTGTTTTAATATTTTCTATGAATATATTCCCATGACATTAACTGGGAAATATGAAGCTCCTTCATTTTATAAAACATATTCTTTCTGTAGCTCACGCGGGTATGTCCTAGTTCAGTTTACACTAATTATCAGCAATATTTCCAACTGAATAGTTACACATACTCATGCACTACAGGGAGTGGGCTAGGAATGAAGGATTAGCTCCGTATTACCTTCGCGGTTGATCCATCCCTTCTTGAGGATGGCCTGCAGAGGGTCAAGTCTTTCTGCAAAAGACATGGCAAAACCAAGGAGGTGAACTAATATATGCACATCCCCGCAAAAAAAAAAAATATGCACATGGAGTGGGTCCTCCAAAATAAAGTTTGATTGTGCATGTGTAACTAGCGTTGCATACGAGAGAAGTCAAACTCGGGTGAGTGTGATAGTTCTATCAAACAACATGTGTCTCTTAAGGCACCATTTGGATCACGAAATTGGCCCTGCATTTATTTTGAATCCTGCATAACTAGCTATTTTGTACAAGTGCGAGAGTCATATATTTGAACTGGATGTCCGGTTTAACCATCATCTTCGTCATGATAAAGACTTCACACACGAACCCTACTTTGAGGTCGTGCAATGAACTAGACATATTTTTATTTCTTATGAGAAGACTAAAAAGAGATCAAAGTGAGCATTAACGCCAAAGCTAAATATGAAGCAATTTCATGTTTGTGATTTGAGTATCTACCTCATTCTTGTACTCATTCTAATTAAGAAAGCTTTCTTTCTTACATGTATGGAAAATTTCATTGCTTCTTTCTTTTATTTTTATTCTTGATAATCAAGCCCATAATATAGATCATGATATTAATCACCTTACAGATGCCCAAGTAAGAAACATCAGTGTGAAAGAATCTACACTCAGTTGCAAAGTACAAAAAAGGTACAACTCAACTCGATTCATACATCTAATAAAAGATCACAAAGTGAAATCTTCATTCACAAAAATCATCCCCTATTAGAAGGAAGATAATGATGCAAAATTTGTTATGCAACACATGAAAGAAAAATAACGCTGCGAGAAAGTAAACATGCTATGAGATGTAAAAGGGTTACAAGGTCCTATAGATCTCCTCAAGCTTAGGATCAAGCCAGCTGGGATCAAATATCCCTTGCGATTATATTGTACCGCAAGTTGGCGTCGGAGCCTTGATGGCGTGGAGAATAACTTCACACAACTTCTTGTTGACATCCTCCATGTGCTTGATGCGGCCTTTCATCTCATGAAGTTTGCAAAAGAGCATGTTTAGATGAAAAAGTCCTTCGTGCTCTTCTAGCTTCAGGAGGCGATGATGAACGTGGGAGCCAATGTCGTACCGAGGCTTCTTGTTTCCCAACATGATGTCATCGAAGATATTGTTACTCCATGCTTCTTGCGGTTTCACAGTCATGTGTGCATTCAAAATAACTTGATTCGAGGATCACGAAGTAGTTTCCCTGAACGTCCCCTTCATGGCGTTGGCCGCAGGTGGACCTGTTTCTCTTGCTTGATGGGCGTGATAGTCCTGAGGATCTTGATGCTCTCTATGCATGCCTTGCTTCAACTTCACTTACATACCTTTCGTGAGCCTCCCGGTCCATTTATGGTTCTTCAAGTTCGTTGAGGTAGTCGTCAAAGTCGTAGTCATAGGAGTCGTATGAAGGAGCACTCCATCTTGGGATCACCCTTCCCATAGGGCTAGAGTTAAAGACTCCATGACCTTCTTTTGGCTCAAGAGAGGGGCTTCACTCGTCCCTTGGTGGCATGAGGCCGAGTTGCGTCCCAACTCCTTGTGCTAGATAGCGCATCTTGTAGATTCAATCATAGGTTACGGGGAAAAAATCCTTAATATGGATATATAAATGGGTTCGGACGTTAGAAACATAAGGAATAATTTTTTTAGTATCGTCCAGGAAATAATCTTAACAAAACCTTGGGAACAAAACAAAAACTCGGAAACAAAACAAAAACTTGGAAACAAAAACGGTGTTGCAAAATTTACTGACATTGGTGGACCATCTTTGAAGGCAGGAAGACCTTGGTCTCTAGCCGGTTCTTATTGTCCTTATAGTAGAAAAATCTGTGAATTCATGATGGTTGAGTGCATGATATATATACCTTGTTGGTGCCGATCTTGAAGGCTACGATGTGGCAGTTGGCCAGCAGACCGCCCTTTATCAGTGACTCCTTCATGGAGTAGCAGAACTTGAAGAGATCCATCTCTAGCCGGTCCTTCGCATAGTGTGACCAAGTTTGAGATGGCGGTGATGCTCTTGGGTGGAATGTTTGGAGGTTGGAGCTCGTACTTATTAAGAATTTCCAAGTAAAAGTCGCTTGGTGTAAATGAAAACCCTCGTTCCACCAAGGCCTTCATGATGACCCTTGCATCATCATCTTGTGAGCAAGGACGGTCGCTAAGAAACGACCCGACATAATACAGGCTTGACGAACCCCTCGGACTCCAGGTCCTTGAGGTCTACTTTCGAAGATGTAGGGCCACCATTTCCTTTTTACTCCCCCTTCATGATTTTGGATTTGGATTTCTTGGTGGTTTCTTCCACCTTCTTTTGCATTCTCTCCGCCTCCATTTTGTTTTTGGGTCTTCTGCATGGCCTTGGCCTTCTAGCATAGGTTGTTTGCCGGAAGCCTGGTCAGAAAATGGCAGCATAATGACCAGAGATATGGTGGAGCTCGAGTCAAAAGGGGAGGAACCTCCAGAGGATTTGATAGTGAAGGGGTTGGAGAATATATGATTGCGGATTGATGTCTACGCACGCTTCTATTCCTGTATACAGTGTTGGACTTCCAAGAGCAGAGGTTTGTAGAACAGCAGCAAGTTTCCCTTAAGTGAATCACCCAAGGTTTATCGAACTCGGGGAGGTAGAGGTCGAGATATCCCTCTCAAGCAACCCTGCAATTAAGATACAAGAAGTCTCTTGTGTCCCCAACACCTAATACACTTGTCAGATGTATAGGTGCACTAGTTCGGCGAAGAGATAGTGAAATATAAGTAATATGGATGATTGTAAGTAGTAATTGCAATCTGAAATAAAGATGGCAGCAAGCAAACATGTAACAGAACTTGTTGGAAACGGTGTTTCAATGCTTAGAAACAAGGCCTAGGGATCCTACTTTCACTAGTGGACACTCTCAACATTGCAATCATAATTGAATATAAATAAGCACTTCATCATACTACTCTCAATAAAGAACTCAAATTCATTGGGCAAGTGTGCAAAAGCACACCTCAAAGGCGTATTCCCAAGTACTAATAAACACCCCACACCGTCACCGTGAGCATTCATAGGAGGTACTAACACACCACAATTCATAAGGGAGTTACACACGTGCACACACTGTCACCATTACACCGAGGTCACAACTCCAAAGTTCACATAATAAAACACTTGAATAGCATATGACATCTAGATTGCAAAGCCTACGATCACATAGATGAACAAATAAGTGCTACTCAAACACTCTCTTGTTGGATAACAAACATCATTCATTGTGTAGGGCTACAAGAGCACACCTCAAGCCAGGTAAACAAGCTCCACAACATCCGGAGTTCATATTAAAGTAACCTCTAGAGTGCATAATAGACAAGAGTAACATCTACATATTCATATAGATCACACCATGGAGAGAGAGATGAACCACATAGCTACCGGTAGAGCCCTTAGCCTCGGGGAGAACTACTCCCTCCTCATCATGGGAGACAGCGATGAAGATGGCGGTGATGTCGATGGAGATGGATTCCGGGGGCAACCCCGTCCCCGGCGTGCGGAACAGAGACTTGTGTCCCCGAAACGGAGTTTCGCGATGGCGCGGCCCTCTGGAGTCTTTTCTGGAGTTTCGTCTCGTGGCTTATCTTCTTAGGGTTTTCACATCGGGAGCATTTAGGCGAAGGGGCGTGGTGGAGTCCCGAGGTGGGCTCCCCACCAGGGCGCCGGGGGTGGCCCGCGCCCTATGGTGTGGGCTCCTCGTGGCTCCCCTTCTCTCTCCGGACTCCGTGAAGCCCCTGGAGAAATAAGAACGTGGCCTTTGTTTCGTCCAATTCCGAGAATATTTCTGTGTAAGATTTCTGAAACCAAAAACAGCACAAAACAGAACTGGCGCTTCGGCATCTCGTTAATAGATTAGTGCCGAAAAATGCGTATAAATGATGTAAAGTGTGTATAAAACATGTGAGTATTGTCATGAAACTAGCATGGAACATAAGAAATTATAGATACGTTTGAGACGTATTATGGATCATGGTAGAAATTTAAGGTATGGCTGAAATCAAGCTATGGAAAAAAAACACCAAAGGTAAGTCTAACTAAGTCATATCGTTACAGGGAAGCTCACTAGAAATGGCAGATGCGGCGAACTTTGTCGCCGCCGCCGATGTTCTGGCACGATGGCTCGTTGGAGGAGAAACTCCGACGGGATTCGGCGCGGTGGCGCGTAGGTGGCAAGAACTCTGGGTCGATGGCGTAGAGGGTGAGCTCCAAGCTCCCTAACGACGCTAGGCGGATAATATGAAGTGGTTGTGACTACGGGGAAATGAGTTGACCTCTCCCCGGTGCAGTATATATATGGATAGAGTGGAGGTTTGTGTGTCACATCCGGTAGTAGGAACACAAGCGTCACAACTATTGGATCGCTAACACGTGTCCCAAAACCTTAGCGGTAATTTTGCCGCGGATTATTTTACCATTTGAACTACCTTATCTAATGCCGATTTAGGCGGAGCGGAATTTCTCCCTAGATTCTGGGTAAAGTTTATGGTAACTTTCACCAGAAGACACAAGATTTCCGCGAAGTGATCACTGGAAGGAATATACCATGGATCTAACAGTTGGAGACAATTATGAAGAAAAATACAAGGTTCCTCCCAGCGTTAGACAGAAACTACTAGGTTCTTTGTTGATCCACCCTAAAGATACAATACAAAGATAAGGTCTGACCTGAGCTAGGCGGAACAACATGCGAATCTTGAAGAACTAGGGGGTGGGGGGCTACTGTTCGAGATATGCTAAATGGATATACCCACGGGCCTTGACGTGCACAGAAAAGAAGTAGTCCATGTTAGGATAGACTTGTAGTATCTGGGTAGGACTTCTTCATGTAGACCCTACATCCTGGCGTCTTTATAAGTCAGATCTAGGGAGCCCTTGAGGCAAGAAGATAACGCTCATTGTAATCGCGCACATGTTACCCTAATAGAGAATTATAGCAACACGTAGGATCTCGTCGCTGTTGTGAGATGTTAAGCTGGGTAACTCGTGTCTCACCACCCCGGTAGCTTCCCACCTTTCGCCCACCTCTCTCTCTCTACACGTCGTGAGGTACACTCTATGGTGTACTCGTCGATCACACAATGACATGGCTCCCCTTTTAATTTTTTCTACTATTTCAGCGGGCGGCCCGTGTTTATTGTGAAACACTCTAAGTGTTGCACTTCCATTCCAAATTTTTCAAGAGATTATTAAAATGATTTATGGATTGAGCCGTCGGTCATCATAATACACCACTTCTTGATTGAGAGGTTTGAAAATTGCCTGATTCAACATCGGGGATACCAGTCTAATATTTTATGTACCACAAAATACAGATTGAGAAGCACAATGGACAAAGAGATGATTAACCGACTCCTTGTTTGCTTCAAAGTGGAAATAAGCCGCAATTTTGCCACCTTGTTTTTTCCAACCTATTGGACGTCCAAATCTTATTTTGTGTTGCAAATCCAAGTGATTTTTTTTTTTACTTTTGGAGGGGCCTAGGCCTTCTGAACTATCTTGTTCACAGTGGAAGTGGTAGAGCCCAAGAATCGGATATCATAGCCTTGCCGAGTATTGGCCATTATACATCACCTTCCAACCACTGTCATTAAGGTCTACATTTTGGAGAATGTTACAATCACGGCCGAGAAAGAGGGAAGAGGTAGATCAACCAACACAAAGGACACGGGATTTTTAACGTGGAAAAACCCCTCAAACAAGAAGTGGAAAACCACGGGTGCCAACCAACAAAACTTTACTATCATGGGAAGAGTTGAGAGGACTAGCTAAACCCAAGGTTACAAGTGCAAGACGGAACCTAGAGATGAGAGCGGAACGGAAGTGGTTACCTCATGCTACAGAGGTACCTAAAATAAACGTTGATGCGGTTGTATCAAAGACATGTGAGAGAGGTTCACCTCTAGCTTTCTGCCGTGCGATCAATGGTGGTTATCTTGGGGCATCTACGGTCGTCTTCATCGGCATAACTGATCCTACTATCAGGGAAACTCTAGCGTGCCGTGAAGCTCTAGCTCTCGATGAAGATCTCGGCCTGTCATCAGTTCTTGTGGCCGGGCTCAGACTGTAAGCAAGCTGCCTCTAACATTTTAGAAGGAAGTAAGGCGAGATATAGAGCCGTGATCACGGAGATAAAAGGAAGATCTACTCAACTCAATGAGTTCGAGATCGTTTTTGAAAGAAGGGCTTCAAATTTTAAAGCACACAACTTAGCCAGATAGGTTAGTTCGCTTGGAGTTGGCCGCCACCTGTGGCTGGACACTCCCTATTCTACAAACATTACTCTAAACATTTTTTATTGATTAATAAAATCTGTCGAGTTGTATAAAAAACTAAAAAATCATGAAAATTTATGTAGGCTACATGCCAAAATATAGTAGTGTAACTCTGATTCATAATAAGTATCGTGATTTTAGTTCAAATTTGGAGGGAGTGTTACATATGTATTACTCCCTCTGGCCCTAAATACTTTTCGTAAATTTATGTAAAATATAGGCTAAAATGTGTCTAGATTTATTTAAACATTTTTAAATAAAAATGCGGTAGGGGGAACCCGTACATTTTTTAAAAAAATAATTAGAATTCAAATCTGCATCCATGAAAACTTGAACTTGGTGGTTGGGTTGTACATCCACTTTTCCAACCACTCACTTCTTTAATTCATTGAACCCGTGACAAATATTTGGGGTCAGAGGGAGTAGTTTTGTTTTAAGTCGAACTTTATAGACTTTGGTAAAGTTCATAAAAAAGTATCACCCTCTTTAATACTAAATTAGTTTCATTTGGTCCATCATGAAATATGTCTTGAAACTGTATTTGTTTGGTAAAACAGATGTTGAGATTCTTCTCTATAAATTTGGTTAAACTTCTCAAAGTTTGACTTAGGAAATACAATAACTAATATGCACGTGTTTGACATGAAGGGGGGGGGGGGTATATGGGTAGGGAGGGAAAACTTTGGAAAACTATACATCAGTCAATAAACCAACATTTATAACACACATTTAGACTTTGGAAAAATTTACATAGATCATTCACCTTGTAATTTTCTTAGATCGCACGATCTACGACCGGATAGAGCCGATTCCATGTCTGGTGAATCGGCTGGCGTGCTGTCGTCGTCCTATGTACAGTAGTTGCAAGCAAACAAAAGAGTCGTTGTCGATGAGTAGACAGTAGTGCTATTTCCCACTCCCACCATGAGAAAGAAGCTAACCAATGGCCTCGCATTTCCTAGGCAAAGTGCCAAACAGGCATGAGACTATGAGAGGCCCGCACAACGCGATGCACACAGCAAGCATTGGCTACCTCTTCTCTGCCCGCTCCTCACCAGTCACCAGGCGCCCATGGAGAACGGCGGGGAGGCGGCCAAGTGGCGCTTCGGGGCGGCCAACCCGGCGCTCCAGGCGGCTGGCCGGCACAACATCCGCTCCCTCGTGCACGACCTGTATGACTGCCTTGACAAGACTGACCCGCGCCCCGTCGTGCCGCTTGGCCACGGCGACCCCTCGGTGTTCGCGTGCTTCCGCACGGCGGCCGCCGCCGAGGAGGCGGTCGTCGCCACGGCCCTGTCAGGCAAGCACAACAACTACGCCCGTGCCGCCGGCGTGGAAGAGGCGCGCAGGTATACTGTATACATACTTCTGCCGCCTTTCTTCTATGTTTGCACCTGAGTGCCAGCTCTGATCGGCGGCACCACCGCACCAACAACACTGGTCACTGAACGCACGCCTCCTGTGCTGCAGCGCCGTTGCCGCGTACCTGTCCCGCGACCTCCCCTACGAGGTCACGGCGGGCGACGTCGTCATCACCGCCGGCTGCAACCACGCAATCGAGGTCATGATGGCCGTGCTGGCGGCCCCCGGCGCCAACGTGTTGCTGCCGCGGCCCGGGTTCCCCATGTACGAGTCGCGTGCCGCGCTCTGCGGCCTCGAGTTCCGGCACTTCGACCTCCTGCCGGACAAGGGCTGGGAGGTCGACCTCCAGGGCGTGGAGGCCGTCGCCGACGAGAGCACCGTCGCCATGGTCATTGTTAATCCCAACAACCCATGTGGGTGCGTCTACTCGTACGACCACTTGGCCAAGGTATCTTGTTATTATGCACATGTCCTCATGTCAGTGCGTTAAAAAAAAGTTACTGCTCTACTTCGTCGTCTTACTAAAATTCACAGAGATATGCTTTGCATATGATCATTTCAGAAAACTCACGTGATGGATCGATGGTAAACAGATTGCAGAGACCGCAAGGAAGCTTGGGATCCTAGTCATCAGTGATGAGGTCTACGACCACTGCGTCTTCGGGAGCAAGCCGTTCGTGCCGATGGGTGTGTTTGGGGCGACAGCACCGGTGGTCACCATGGGAGGCATCTCCAAGAGGTGGATGGTGCCTGGCTGGCGACTTGGCTGGATTGCAGCAACCGATCCCAACGGAATCCTCAGGGACAGGAAGGTACACTACCTGCGTACGTACCCGAAAACACAAGTATATATTACCTCCTCAACCTGACAGAGAACCTTATTTGAACCTTATTTGTTCTTCCCTTTAACAGATTATCGAGTCCGCAATAGGCTACCGTGCCATCTCCGTAGACCCTGCAACATTTATTCAGGTCAGTAGCTAGCTAGGCAAAATTCATGTGGAGTAACCACCGTATCATCAGCAACTAATTAACATCGTGGATGAAATTATGAAAATGATTAAACAGGGAGCTCTACCCCAAATCATCGCCAACACGGACAAAGCCTTCTTCGAGAACGCCATGAACGTGTTGAGAGAGGCGGCGGAGATATGCTACCATAAACTCAAAGAGATAGAGTGCATCACCTGCCCTCACAAACCAGAGGGGTCCATGTTCGTCATGGTGAAGTTGGACCTGTCCTGCTTAGATGGCATCCACGATGACGTCGACTTCTGCAGCAAGGTTGCCAGCGAGGAATCCGTGCTAATTTGCCCAGGTACATAATCTGTCAATCATGGATTGAGCATGTGAACTACTACCTTCCTTGTAGAATTGCCAGGTTTTGTCAAGCGTCACTCGTGAATCAATCCATATCATTAACAGTGACCAAAACTTCAAATAAAGAGACTGAAAAACATCATCAATTAAAAAAAGACTTAAACTTCAGGAGCCCATGTTTTAGCAATTGGGGTCAACTTTTGGTTTCTCTGCTCTGTACTTTCAAGCATAAATCTCCACTTATCATTTTCTTTATTTCGGCATTTTTCGTGGCTAGCTAAAATTACTTATAGCTCAATTTTTTACCAGGTAACTCAAATAGTTCACTTGATTCCATTTGAAGTACTAAGAATTAGCTTATTATTTTTGTTTTTGATATTTTTATGACTATATTGTCAACACACTAAGTGGCAGATCTGAAGCTCCTCCCTTTTTCTATAAGATAACCTTGCTACAACTCACGGTCGGGAGTATTTGATGGTTCAGTTTTTACACAATTACCGGTAGTATTTTGCGGCTGAAATATAACACATACTGATGCATTGCAGGGAGTGGGCTAGGAATGAAGGATTGGCTCCGTATTACGTTCGCAGTTGATCCACCCCTTCTCGAGGATGGCCTGGAGAGGGTTAAGTCCTTCTGCAAAAGACATGGCAAACCAAGGAGGTGAACTAATATATTCATATGGATTGGGTCCTCCAAAATAAAGTTTGATTGTGCATGTGTAACTTGCGTTGCATATGAGAGAAATCAAACTCAGATGAATGTAATAGTTAATGAACTTGTGTATGTTAAGGTACCGTTTGGAACAACAAATTGTTTTATCCTACATTCGTTTGAAATCATGTAGCACTAGCTATTTTTTACTAGTGCGAGGGGTCACATATTTTGAACTGGACGTCCAGTCGGCCACTCGGCCATCATCGTCGTTTTGAGGAGGTGTTCGTACGTGAACCTCTAGCAAGACAACACGTGTAAAAATGGTAAGGTGACATGTGTCTAAAGTTGTTAGTTTCTCCATGCCGTTGAAGGTGTTATTTGCCCGTTAGGTCTTGTTTGGTAGCCCGGTTTCTGAGTTATTCACGGGTATTTTACCAGCCCAACCTGTTACACGAAAAAACTCTCAACGCCAGTTTGGCGGCCCGGTTGACCGCCATGTAAGCCCAAGGAAAATCCCAGAATCAAGTCGGGTGGAAGGGTTTTCAAGACGCGAGTCGGGTGGCACGTTCCTTGCACGCGCGCGGCGGCAGGAGGGCGAGCTCTCGCGGCAGAACTTCAGTGACGACGCCGGGCGAACCCGCCACCGCCTCCTCCCCACGGTTTTTTCTTCGTATCAACTCTTTACCATGTATCTACTCGATCTAAGCTTTTGGTCCCAAAATGATTCAAATCATGTTCTCCATTTTGTTAATTGTTTTTGTTTCCAAAAAGTAAAGTGTTCGGAAGGCTTGGTGGGCTTTTCATTGCTCCCCACCACAGTCCGGGTCGGGGCGGGGCCAACGTGCCAAGCCGAAGCGTGACCGGCCCGACAGGCCGGAACTCCACACCGGAAGCCTGATTACGCGGCGGCGGTTTGCGCGCCCAACGTCGGTCGGTCGAGGTCCCGTTCGAGCGGCTGGCCGAAGGAGACGGCGGCAGGTTGCGGAGCGCGGCAGGCCGCGCGTTCGGCGATCCTGCTGCAAGGGCCGGCGGGCCGCGGCCGCACGGGCGCCGTGGCGACGCGGCCTGGCATGGCCCCTGGGCCGGGAGGGCGCGCGGCGGCGGCTTCGGGTTGGCCACGGGTTTGTGCGAGAGGTCTGCGATGGTGGCGTGCTGCGGCCGGAGCCGTGGCGGCGCGGCGCGGAGGCCGTCGCCGGCGGCGAGGCCGGGCGGGCGCGGCATGTCCGTGGGAGGAGGAGTCAGGGGGAGACGACGATCGGCGGCTTCTAACTCTGCGCAGGGTGCCAGGCGGCGCGTGGCGGCGTGGCGGCCTGATCTGGGAGTTCTTGTCCGCGGGCCGGCTCGTCTTTGAGCCCCGTGTTGGTGTTGGTCGCGCCCTCTATGTGGCGTTCTCGGTGCCCACGGTTCCGCGGCGATGTCCGTTGGCTACGTGCGTGTTGTCCGGGATCGCGATCCGGCGGATGAAGGCGTGTCTGTGCCGGTCCTCTTTGGGCGGGCGCGAGTTTCTGGGACTCTTCGCCGGGCGAAAGCTTTGTCTTGGCGGCGGCCAGACCGACGACGGACGCCCGTGGGCGCCGCTCTTCTTGAAGGCGTCGTCAAGCGGGTGTCTCTTGATCTCCTCCTTCGGGGAAACCCTAGATCCACGGGATCGGGCGAGGGCGGCGCTCTTGTGTCGCTTTCTTGGGGCCCGCTTTGGACGTCCACGGTCGAGGGTTTCTGCGTTGGTTGTGGGGAGGCGAGTTCGCTTCGGCGGACGCGGCCTCGGGTCGTGGTAGTTGAGCAGGCTTGGATGTTCGCCTCCGCTCGCGCTGAGGTGTGGTGTCGACCTGCTGGTCGTCGACCCGTGTGGAGCGCACCGGGCTGGCGTGTGGTGTCGTGTTGTAACGGTTTTTCGCCAGTTTTCCTCATAAACGGGTCAACTCTTTTCTCCTATATCAATGAAAGTTTTGCCTCGTTTCAAAAAAAAATCCTGTTAATAATTTCCTGGTTTGTTACTTCGTTTTTGTTTCCAACAGAAGTAAAGTGATTCCGAAGGCTTGGTGGGCTTTTCATTGCTCCGGTCCACGAACAGCCCGTGTACGCGGCGCGGCACCGAACGGCCCGAGACAAAGCGAAGAACCGAGCCCGACACGGCCTTGGAAATCCACTACCGGAGACCCTGTTATTTAGACGCCAAACGCCGGTTTGCAGCGCCCACACGAACAACTCAAGGTCTAGGTCCCGTTCGATCCCCTTTTCATCAGAAGAAGAATGTCTGGTTCATCGTTGCTGAGATCCGCAAGCCGCGTCGTTCGGCAGTCCTTCCCGCAAGCGCAAGGCTCCTTCCATCGGAGCCCGGTCCGTCTGCTCTCCGGTGGTGCTGGGAGGTTCCAACCCCCCAACGAGGTAATCCCCGTCTTCATCCTTTGTTTGATCTGCGAAATTAGGTGTCCGGCGCCAGCGTAGGGACAATCAAAGACGGCCGCCCCGGGTTAACCCTGCCTTCATGTCTTCTGCCGTAGTGACCTCCAAGATCCGGTGTGCAGCGCCATGGTGGCTCCAGTAGTTGGGGGTGAACTCACGGGAGGAGAGAGACAGACCAGGCCTCACCAAGTAGCAGTAGTTAAGAGCAAGTCCAACATCACCCCTATATTTTCTCCCCTATATCTTCATGTAGGGGACATCCCTAAAAAGATTTCTTTCCTATATTTTTCTTCTTTCCAACAGCCCCCCCTATAATTCCTCTCCAATGTCATATTCACATGTATTTTAATAATGTAGAGCCCACATGTAAGATTTATAACAAGACATAAACATGGGTTGGGGTTGGGGCATGTATAGGGGACACCTCCACAACCCCAATGCATAGGGGAGAGGGGGTTGAGTTGGGGACACCAATATTTAGGGGAGGCTATAGGGGAGCTGTTGGAGCCATATTTTTCTTCTTTCTTCCCTATGTTTGGTATAGGGGTGGTTATAAGGGTGCTCTTGGACTTGCTCTTATGACTAGCCAATCCTAAGCTCCACTCATGCTTTCGTGCTGCCGCGTCTGGGCGTGGCCGGGGCCTCTGTAGGGAGCTGGTGCTGCAGCGCGTGTCGGTATGCTATGCCTCCGTCGCCTCGCCTTGGTGGTGAGGGGGGGGGGGGGATTTAGGGATCACAAGTGGAGATGCTCTTATAGCCCACCATTGCCTTCCCTACTCAAATAAATAAAACTCCTCCTCTACGCTGCTCAAAACCAAATCCCTATTATTATTACAGGCACGCGGCACACAATCTCCGCCGCGAGCTCCACACTTATGCATTGAGTGATCAACTCATGTCACAACCTTGATTCTTCAGGATTGCTAATAAGATTATAAAGTGTTTTTGTGTGCCACGGAAGATTCATAGGGGCCATCTACCTCAACAGTCTTTTGTTTCTCGCAAGTACAAGTACAATCACTTGGTATAATGCCTCTCTTATCGAAAGGTTGAAATACTGTAACACATTTGTTCTGCGATTTAACTTCAGGAAATTTAGCAGGCGTCAGAACTCTGTACAATTTACTACTTTTGTGGTGTCTTTTATGTATCCGATAGCTGTATCACATAATTCTGAGAATCGAAATATATGTAATACTGTTGATTATGTTGAATGTAGTTGTCTGATACAACTTTCATGTAGATGCTACAGATATTTCTTGATATATATATTTGCTAACGAGCCACTTTTCTCCAGCATTCTCCATCAAAACCTAACGTTGGACACAACCAGAGACTTGAATCTGGAAGGAGGATTTGTCGAGCTGCCGAGAACCAAAAGGATTGGGATGAGTTTGCCGCGGAAGTGCGTGTTGTGCGGGATAAAGCTCGTGCTTGGGAACAAAGATGTAAAGAATCTGAAAAATGGTAAGCACCAAATTCATTGTTTTGTAGATGTGTCCACGTGCCGGAGTTTCTGTTAATTTCATTTTTTTCTCTTTCTTTTTTACTTGCAGGGATGAGCGACGAGAGAGAGTGTTAATTTGTGCCACTGTTCTTTTCATCGCGTTTTGTGTATTTTCTTAAGGAGAAATATCTGTTGAGAACCCAAGTTATGGTGAACACTATGCTGGAATTACTTTTGAAAGTGTTATCAAATATTGTACTCCCTCCTACCCAAAAATATGTTGCATATAAGTTTCGGTTAAAGTCAACCTTTGTAAAGTTTGACAACAATATGGATAAAAAAATATTAATGTCTACAATACCAAATTTATATTATTAGAATCATCATGAAATATATTTTAATACTATATGCATTTGGTATTGTAGAAGTTCATTTTTTCCTATATATATGGAAAGTTTGACTTTCACAAAAATTATACGCAGCATATTTTGGACAGGAGGGGGTAAAAAGAATGTACTTTTTATATTTATATTCTTATTTGTAACTGGATGTAGTCAGTTCTGATATTGATTTCTTAGGGTAAGTGTGTGAGAAAGTTAGACTTACATCCATATGATGACAGATCGTCTTACATTTGATATATATAGATGTTTGTTCAACATAAACGTTGGACATACTTTTTACACAGTTTCTCATACACTTGTATAGTTGGCTACAGACTGGTTATAACTTCGATGGAATTGACCCAATGTTGGGTGATGTATTGGCAGTGGTCGTGAAATCTTGTATTTACAAAAGATATACCATGAGAAACTGCTGTGCTTGATGTAATGCGAGAGCAGAGATAGTGATATATAGATTTTGTTATGTGATACGTTGACTTTCAGCTTGCAAAAAAAAAAATATAGGGCAAGTTCTTTTTTATGGAACGCGTTGCATTCTGACAACCACAATGATTGATTGCCATTAGTCTCCAGAGAACTGGGTGATGATGAAATCGTTCACAAGAAAAGAAACAACAAGCAAACACAAGAGTAAACAAGACTCGCTGCTTGAGATTGCCCCAAGTACTTGTCAAGCTGAAACGAGTGCAAGATCTTGATGACAGAGGGGCCGAGCGACTGAAGAGAGCCTGTCCATACGAGGCATCCTGTGGTCAAGGACTCAAGGCCTATCAATCATGGAATTGATGTGGTTACTATTTTTCCCAGGAAGGAGGGATCGATCAATTTGGTTCCGTACTCTTGTAGTTGCGTGCGTGTGGTGAATTATAGGAGCAGTAAGTAAGAGGCCTGTGTTGCGGCCAAAAATTACTCAGTCGCAAGCCTGGGCATCGTCGCGTTCACCTTATAATTAGTGTGGGTTGTGGACATGCGATGTGCATAGGATGTTAGGGGCGCGCTTGCGTAGGTCTTTTTTGCATGGGCTGAGAAGTGAAACAGACTGTTTGGTTGCCTACAGGTTACCGCGTTCTTGCACAACCCGGGTTTTAAAGCACCTCCAGGACAATGCCCTGGAGGAACGTCCGGAATGACAGTTTTTGTGGAGTCAGGTCCGTTGTCGCGAGAAGGTTGCACGTGTGGGGAAGAGACGGAAACACCGTGTCCCTTCAGGAACACGCGCCATAACTAGCCTCACCGCCCCCTCTCCTTTGTCTCACTCGCGACCACCCCCCCCCCAAATTGTCACACCACCACGCGGTTCCCCTCCCGCCAACCAACCCGCCACACCGCCGCAAGGAGGAGCACCGGTACCAGAGGAGGATACGACGACGAGAAGCACCGCGACATCAGCCGCAACCTGCACCGCGGTCTTCATCGGTATCTCGAGTTCGGCCGCGAACTCGACCTCGTCCTCGACCGGAACAATGGCGGTACCGACCTATTATTCTTACCTTCATACTCGTTATGCTAGAACAGATCATGCTTGGGCATTTGCGACGACATGCAGATTAGATCTGCTAGGGTTTCCATTAGGATAGGGTTCAGATAGATGTTTGCAAGGTGTTCATCGCCATTGCTTGATGTTCTTGTCGAGTTCTTGGTGTTCACGGTCTCGATTTTCTTAGATATGTTAGTGTAATCTCCAATCGCGATAGATCCTTCGTAGATCGGACTGAGAATTGGTCAAACTGTGAGATTTTATTGTGCGTGCAAAGAGGGGAAGAGTTTTTTTGTGCATGCAAAGAGGGAAAGAGTTTTTTTGTGATGGGGTTTAGCATGTTGTGATTGTTGTGCGAAAGATTAAGCTGAGTCGCGCTAGTTTGTTCATACGGAAGAGGAGTGGGAGGATGATGGTGCTTATCGTAACCCCGACTTAACACTGTTAGGGAACCCCAAGAGGAAGGTATGATGAGCACAGCAGCAAGTTTTCCCTCAGTAAGAAACCAAGGCTTAATCGACCAGTAGGAGAAAGGCGTGACTTCTGAAGGTGTTGCTAGCTGACTAATGGCAGGACGCACTACCGGCTCAACAACAACGTGGAACCTGCACACAACACAACCAAAATAGTTTGCCCAACTTACATTGAGGTTGTCAATCTCACCGGTTTTGTTGAACACAAAGGATTAAATGTATCGAGTGGAAGGAGATGTTTGCAGTAATAAAAGAGAAAAATGCTTGCGGAAAGTAAAAAGAACATGGTTGCAGTGGTTAAATTTATCAGTGTAAAGGAAAGGACCGGGGTCCACAGTTCACTAGAGGTGTCTCTCCATAAAGATAAATAGCATGCTAGGTGAACAAATTACAGCTGGACAATTGACAGAATATCGACCATACATGACAAGATGATTACTACGAGATTCGTTTGGATATTACAACATAATACATAGACCGTAATCCAAGTGCGTCTATGACTAATAATCCACCTTCCGGTTATCGTCCGAACCCCTTCCAGTATTAAGTTGCAGGCAACAGATTATTGCATTAAGCAATGTGTGTAAAGTAAACAATAGAATTATCTTTGGATAAAACATTATTGTTTTCTCCCTAGTAGGAACAACACATCCACAATTTTAGAAGTTATTGTCACTCTCCAAAAAAACTAGAGGCATGAACCTACTATCAAGCATTATACCCCCTCGATCTTGGAGTCACAAGCATCTACTTGGCCAGAGTATCTACTAGCAACGGAGAGCATGCAAGATCACAAATAACATATGACATGAATATATAATCGACCTCAACATAGTATACAATATTCATCGGATCCCAGCAAACACAACATGTAACATTACATAAGGATGATCTTGATCATGTAGGGCAGCTCACAAGATCTAAACATGAGGCACAAATTGGAGAAGACAACCATCTAGCTAGTGCTATGGACCCATAGTCCAGGGATGAACTACTCACGCATCACTTCGGAAGCGGGCATGGCATGTAGATGCCCCCGACGATGATTTCCCCCTCTGGCAGGGTGCCGGGAAGAGCTTCAGAACCTTCCCGAGCTAGGCTCTGCAATGGCGTCCGCGATGAAACTTTTCGTGGATGGAGGCTCGGGTATCCAGGGTTTTCCCGAGATCGTGAATAAATAGGCGGAGGGGCGATATTGGTGGAGGCCAGGGTGGCCCACACCACCCCTACGTGCGGGCGAGGGCTAGGTCGCGCCTAGGGCTAGCGTGGCCGCCCAACTGTCCCCCTTCGACTCTCCTCTGGACTCAGTCTTTGTTACGAAAAATATTGACTTTGGCTTTTGTTTTGTCCTATTCCTAGAATATTTCTGTACAACTTTTCGAAATATAAAATAGAAGAAAACAGGGAACTGGCACTTTGGCATCTTGTTAATAGGTTAGCGCCAAAAAATGTATAAAAGTGCAACGAAGTATGAGCAAAACATATATAAATTGGTGTAGAACAAGCATGAGTCATCAAAAATTATAGATACATTTGAGACGTATCAAACATCCCCGAGCTTAACTCCTGCTCGTCTTCGAGTAGGTATGTGATAAAAAAAAATTGAGGTGACATGAAGCCAACACAATCTTGATCATGTATTGTAAAGCATTGTGAGCTAGAATCTAAGTACCCTAACTTAGGTATGATAGATATAATTCAATAGAACTTAGCAACTATGTTATAACATGAGAAGTAACTCAAACAAAGGATCATCAATAATAGTGCATTCAAAGCATCTGTTTGTTTATGCGCATAGAGAAAACATAGCAAAGTGGTACTCAACATGTCCTTTATGAAGTAGCAAAACATAAATGCTAGGACACCTTCAAAGTTCAAAGAGTGACTAGATACAATTAATTTGTGAACATAAAATAGCATAATCATGAATGAATCAATAGTAATTTTGGAACTATGCACATTGCACTAAGAATGACAACTATGCTCTCTTAATTGGTGCATAAAGCAAAACATGAAGACTCAACATAAAAGTAAAAGAGAGACTCTTTGCGGAGTAAGAAAGATAAACAAGTTTTATAAACCTTCCAAAAAGTATGGTACTCATTAGTTTTGAGATCTCATTGCCCCTATCATAAGCATCTTAAACGGTTAAAGTTAATGTGATGGCAAATATGAGCTATATGCTTGACAAATCACAAGTTGAAAACCCCATGCCTCCCGATTACGAGTACCTAAACCTCATGCTACTCAACTTAGGTCCCAAATAAGTTCTTGTCACTGTAAGTATACATGTATCATCGAGAACCGCCAACGGGGTACCTTTTGCCCGATGATATGAAAGTACTCTTGTAGGAGCAATCCCATGCCAAAATGACAAGAAAAACAGACAATGAGCATCTCAGAATTTTTTATTTACTATAGGTATAGCTTTTTATTGAAATGCTTCATAGAATGCTCACTATGGTTCGCTGTAAATTTCCACCATGAATGATGCATGGCTTAGATTAGCAGCCCAGGCGTTTCTCTAACTCATATACAAACTCCATGGACTTACAAGTTTCCATTTTATTTCGCACCGCTAGGCATCCATAAGCAAAAGAACATGATATCAACTAAATATGAATAAGTGAAATGTTGAAAGCATTCCCCATGAAAGTATGGTTATGCTAACTTCAAACTTGCAATTTGCAAACATATAAACTTCATAAGATAGTAACAATGATCAAGTTTATTAAGTATAAGAAAGTAAATGTGCCATAAAGTTCGTGAGAGCTTTATTCAGTAGCCTTAGTTGCATGCTTCTTATTATGAATTGCCTAAGAATTTGATCATGTAATGAGAATATATACATCATATGAAGCAAATGGGTTCGTAAAAGTTTCTTTTATCGCACTCAGTTGTCACTGAATTGCTTGAGAACAAGCAATAAGTTAAGCTTGGGGGGAGTTGATACGTCCAAAACGTATCTACTTTCCCGAACACTTTTGTTGTTGTTTGCCCTCTATCTTGTGTGTTTCGAATGCAACTAACACGGACTGACGTTGTTTTCAGCAGAATTGCTCTGGTGTCACATTTTTGTGCAGAAATCCAACTTTCAGGAAAATTTCCGGAAAATATCGCAAAATCCATATTTCACCCGAACACTCATGGAGCCATGATGGCGTGTAACTCACACGTTCGTTGGGAACCCCAAGAGGAAGGTATGATGCGCACAGTAGCAAGTTTTCCCTCAGAAAGAAACCAAGGTTTAATCGAACCAGGAGGAGCCAAGAAGCACGTTGAAGGTTGATGGTCGCGAAATGTGATGCGGCGCAACACCAGGGATTCCGGCGCCAACGCTGAACCTGCACAACACAACCAAAGTACTTTGCCCCAACGAAACAGTGAGGTTGTCAATCTCACCGGCTTGCTGTAACAAAGGATTAAACGTATCGAGTGGAAGATGTTTGCAAAGAAAACAAGAAACAAGTAGATTGTATGCTATGTAAAGAATAGGACCGGGGTCCACAGCTCACTAGAGGTGTCTCTCCCATAAGATAAAGCATGTTGGGTGAACAAATTACTGGGCAATTGACAAATAGAGAAAGGCATAACAATGCATATACATGACATGATAAATATAGTGAGATTTAATCCGGGCATTACGACAAAGAACATAGACCGCCATCCAACCGCATCTATGCCTAAAAAGTCCACCTTCAGGTTATCGTCCGAAACCCCCTCCAGTATTAAGTTGCAAAGCAACAGACAATTGCATTAAGTATGGTGCGTAATGTAATCAACAACTACATCCTTAGACATAGCATCAATGTTTTATCCCTAGTGGCAACAAGACATCACAACCTTAGAACCTATGTCACGATCCCAGATTCAATGAAGGCATGAACCCACTATCGAGCATAAATACCCCCTCTTGGAGTTAAGAGCAAAAACTTGGCCAGAGCCTCTACTAATAACGGAGAGCATGCAAGATCATAAACAACACATAAACAATAGATTGATAATCACCATAATCATAGTACTCTCTATCCATCGGATCCCGACAAACACAACATATAGAATTACAGATAGATGATCTTGATCATGTTAGGCAGCTCACAAGATCCAACAATGAAGCACAACAAGGAGAAGACGACCATCTAGCTACTGCTATGGACCCATGGTCCAGGGGTGAACTACTCACTCATCACTCCCGAGGCGACCATGGCGGTGTAGAGTCCTCCGGAGATGAATCCCCTCTCCGGCAGGGTGCCGGAGGCGATCTCCGAATCCCCCGAGATGGGATTGCGGCGGCGGCGTCTCCGTAAGGTTTTCCGTATCGTGGCTTTCGCACGGGCTTTAAGTAGGCGGCGGGTCAACGCGGGGGCCACACGAGGGGCCCAGGGGTAGGTCGGCGCGGCCAGGGCCTGGCCGCGCCGGCCTCCTCCTGGCCGCCTCGTGGCCCCACTTCGTTAGGTCTTCGGTCTTCTGGAAGCTTCGCAAAAATAGGACCCTGGGCGAAAGTTTCGTCCAATTCCGAGAATATTTCTTTACTAGGATTTCTGAAACCAAAAACAGCGAAAACAGGAACTGGCACTTCGGCATCTTGTTAATAGGTTAGTTCCAAAATGCATAAATATGACATATAATGTGCATAAAACATGTAGGTATCATCAATAAAGTGGCATGGAACATAAGAAATTATCGATACGTTGGAGACGTATCAGCATCCCCAAGTTCTGCTCGTCCCGAGCAGGTAAAACGATAACAAAGATAATTTCTGAAGTGACATGCCATCATAATCTTGATCATACTATTTGTAAACATATGTAATGAATGCAGCGATCAAAACAAAGGTAATGACATGAGTAAACAACTGAATCATAAAGCAAAGACTTTTCATGAATAGTACTTCAAGACAAGCATCAATAAGTCTTGCATAAGAGTTAACTCATAAAGCAATAAATCAAAGTAAAGGTGTTGAAGCAACACATAGGAAGATTAAGTTTCAGCGGTTGCTTTCAACTTATAACATGTATATCTCATGGATATTGTCAACATGAAGTAATATAACAAGTGCAATATGCAAGTATGTAGGAATCAATGCACAGTTCACACAAGTGTTTGCTTCTTAAGGTGGAAGGAGATAGGTAAACTGACTCAACAATAAAAGTAAAAGAATGGTCCTTCAAAGAGGAAAGCATCGATTGCTGTATTTGTGCTAGAGCTTTTATTTTGAAAACATGAAACAATTTTGTCAACGGTAGTAATAAAGCATATGAGTTATGTAAATTATATCTTAAAAGTTGCAAGCCTCACGCATAGTATACTAATAGTGCCCGCACCTCGTCCTACTTAACTTGGGCTACCGGATCTTCGCATGCCATGTTTCAACCAAGTGTCACAAAGGGGTACCTCCATGCCGCCTGTACAAAGGTCTAAGGAGAATGCTCGCATTTCGGATTTCTCGCTTTTGATTATTCTCAACTTAGACATCCATACCGGGACAACATGGACAACAGATAATGGACTCCTCTTAAATGCATAAGCATGTAGCAAAGTTATTATTCTCATATGAGATTGAGGATATATGTTCAAAACTGAAACTTCAACCATGGTTCATGGCTTTAGTTAGCGGCCCAATGTTCTTCTCTAACAATTTTGCATGCTCCAACCACTAAAATGATAGACCTTCAGACAAGACGGACATGCATAGCAACTCACATGATATTCAACAATAGTTGATGGCGTTCCCAGAAGCATGGTTATCGCACAACAGCAACTTAATAAAATATAAAGTGCATAAGTACATATTCAATACTACGATAGTTTTTAAGGCTATTTTGTCCCATGAGCTATATATTGCAAAGGTGAATGATGGAATTTTAAAGGTAGCACTCAAGCAATTTACTTTGGAATGGCGGAGAAATACCATGTAGTAGGTAGGTATGGTGGACACAAATGGCATAGTAGTTGGCTCAAGGATTTTGGATGCATGAGAAGTATTCCCTCTCGATACAAGGTTTAGGCTAGCAAGGTTATTTGAAGCAAACTCAAGGATGAACAAGTGCAGCAAAACTCACATAAAAGACATATTGTAAACATTATAAGACTCTACACTGTCTTCCTTGTTGTTCAAAACTCAATACTAGATATTATCTAGACCTTAGAGAGACCAAATATGCAAATCAAATTTTAGCAAGCTCTATGTATTTCTTCATTAATGGGTGCAAAGCATATGATGCAAGAGCTTAAACATGAGCATAACAATTGCCAAGTATCACATTATCCAAGACATTTCAGAATTACTACATGTAGCATTTTCCAATTCCAACCATATAACAATTTAACGAAGAAGAAACTTCGCCATGAACATTATGAGTAAAGCCTAAGGACACATGTGTCCATATGCAACAGCGGAGCGTGTCTCTCCCACAAAGTGAATGCTAGGATCCATATTATTCAAACAAAAACAAAAACGAAAACAAACCGACGTTCCAAGCAAAGAATACAAGATGTGACTCGAATAAAAATATAGTTTCGGGAGGAACCTGATGATGTTGTCGATGAAGAAGGGGATGCCTTGGGCATCCCCAAGCTTAGACGCTTGAGTCTTCTTAAAATATGCAGGGGTGAACCACGGGGCATCCCCAAGCTTAGAGCTTTCACTCCTCTTGATCATAGTATATCATTCTCCTCTCTTGACCCTTGAAAACTTCCTTCACACCAAACTTCAAGCAAACTCATTAGAGGGTTAGTGCATCATTAATAATTCACTCATTCAGAGGTGACACAATCATTATTTTCACTTCTGGACATTGCATAATGCTACTGGACATTAATGGATCAAAGAAATAAATCCAACATAGCAAAAGAGGCAATGCGAAATAAAAGGCAGAATCTGTCAAAAACAGAACAGTCCGTAAAGACGAATTTAGAAATGGCACCAGACTTGCTCAAATGGAAAAACTCAAAACTAATGAAAGTTGCGTACATATCTGAGGATCATGCTCGTAAATTGGCAGATTTTTTCGAATTTTCTACAGAGAATTGTCCCCAGATTCGTGACAGACAGCAATGCTGTTTCTGCGCAGCAATCCCAAATATAACATCAACTTTAACATAGAAACTTTACTTGGCACAAAAACATGATAAGGAGAGGTTGCTACAGTAGTAAACAACTTCCAAGACTCAACAAAACAAAAAATTGCTGTAGGTAAAAACATGGGTTGTCTCCCATAAGCGCTTTTCTTTAACGCGCAGAAAGTGCAAATCAAGTAACATCGAGAGTAGAAGCATCAACATCATAGCTTGTTCTAATAATAGAATCAAAAGGCAACTTCATTCTCTTTCTAGGGAAGTGTTCCATACCTTTCTTGAGAGGAAATTGGTATTTAATATTACCTTCCCTCATATCAATAACAGCACCAACAGTTCGAAGAAAAGGTCTTCCCAACACAATTGGACAAGATGCATTGCATTCGATATCCAAGACAACAAAATCAACGGGGACAAGGTTATTGTTAACCGTAATATGCACATTATCAATCCTCCCCAAAGGTTTCTTTTTAACATTATCGGCAAGATTAATATCCAAATAACAATTCTTCAATGGTGGCAAGTCAAGCATATCATAAATCTTTTTAGGCATAACAGAAATACTTGCACCAAGATCACATAAAGCATTACATTCAAAGTCATTGAATTTCATTTTAATGATGGGCTCCCAACCATCTTCTAACTTTCTAGGAATAGAAGTTTCAAGTTTTAGTTTCTCTTCTCTAGCTTTTATGAGAGCATTTGTAATATGTTTTGTAAAGGCTAAATTTATAGCACTAGCATTAGGACTTTTAGCAAGTTTTTGTAAGAACTTTATAACTTCAGAGATGTGGCAATCATCAAAATCTAAATCATTATGAGCTACAGCAATGGGATCATTATTCCCAAGGTTGGAAAAAATTTCAGCAGTTTTATCACAAGCAGTTTCAGCAGTTTTAGCAATTTCAGGCAGTTTTGTTCGCTTTGCACTAGGAGTAGAAACATTGTCAACACCAATTATTTTACCATTGATAGTAGGAGGTGCAGCAACATGTGAAGAATGAGCATCACTAGTGGTGGTAATAGTCCAAACTTTAGCTACATTATTCTCTTTAGCTAGTTTTTCATTTTCTTCTCTATCCCACCTAGCACGCAGTTCAGCCATTAATCTTATATTCTCATTAATTCTAACTTGGATGGCATTTGCTGTAGTAGTAATCTTATTATCAATATCATTATTAGGCATAACTTTCAATTTTAAAAGATTAACATCAGAGGCAAGCCTATCAACTCTAGAAGCAATAGTATCAATTTTATCAAGCTTTTCCTCAACAGATTTGTTAAAAGCAGTTTGTGTACTAATAAATTCTTTAAGCATGGCTTCAAGACCAGAGGGTACACTCCTATTATTATTGTAAGAATTCCCATAATAATTACCATAACCATTACCATTAGCAGAAGGATATGACCTATAATTATTACCAGAGTTGTTCCTGTAAGCATTGTTGTTGAAATTATTATTTTTAATGAAATTCACATCAACATTTTCTTCTTGAGCAACCAATGAAGCTAAAGGAACATTATTTGGATCAACATTAGATCTACCATTCACAAGCATAGACATAATCACATCAATCTTATCACTCAAGGAAGAGGTTTTCTCAACAGAATTTACCTTCTTACCTTGTGGAGCTCTTTCCGTGTGCCATTCAGAGTAATTTATCATCATATCATCAAGAAGTTTTGTAGCCGCCCCAATGTGATGGACATAAAGGTACCTCCAGCAGCTGAATCCAATAAATTCGCGAAGAAAAATTTAGTCCTGCATAGAAGGTTTGGATGATCATCCAAGTAGTCAGTCCATGGGTTGGGCAATTCTTTACCAAAGTTTTCATTCTCTCCCAAGCTTGAGCAACATGTTCAGTATCTAATTGTTTAAAATTCATTATGCTACTTCTCAAAGATATAATTTTAGCGGGAGGATAATATCTACCAATAAAAGCATCCTTGCATTTAGTCCATGAATCAATACTATTCTTAGGCAAAGATAGCAACCAATCTTTAGCTCTTCCTCTTAATGAGAAAGGAAACACTTTCAATTTAATAATATCACCATCTACATCTTTATACTTTGCATTTCACAAAGTTCAACAAAATTATTGAGATGGGCAGCAGCATCATCAGAACTAGCACCAGAAAATTGTTCTCTCATGACCAGATTTAGTAAAGCAGGTTTAATTTCAAAGAATTCTGTAGTAGCAGGTGGAGCAATAGGTGTGCATAGGAAATCATTATTATTTGCATTTGTGAAGTCACACAACTTAGTATTTTCATGGTTGGCCATTTTAGCAACAGTAAATAAAACAAACTAGATAAAATAAATGCAAGTAACTAATTTTTTTTTGTGTTTTCGATATAGAGAGCAAGACAGTAAATAAAGTAAAACTAGCAACTAATTTTTTTGTATTTTGATTTAGTGCAGCAAACAAAGTAGTAAATAAAATAAAGCAAGACAAAAACAAAGTAAAGAGATTGAGAAGTGGAGACTCCCTTGCAGCGTGTCTTGATCTCCCGGCAACGGCGCCAAAAAGAGCTTGATGGCGTGTAACTCACACGTTCGTTGGGAACCCCAAGAGGAAGGTATGATGCGCACAGTAGCAAGTTTTCCCTCAGAAAGAAACCAAGGTTTAATCGAACCAGGAGGAGCCAAGAAGCACGTTGAAGGTTGATGGTCGCGAAATGTGATGCGGCGCAACACAGGGATTCCGGCGCCAACGCGGAACCTGCACAACACAACCAAAGTACTTTGCCCCAACGAAACAGTGAGGTTGTCAATCTCACCGGCTTGCTGTAACAAAGGATTAAACGTATCGAGTGGAAGATGTTTGCAAAGAAAACAGTAAAACAAGTAGATTGTATGCTATGTAAAGAATAGGACCGGGGTCCACAGTTCACTAGAGGTGTCTCTCCCATAAGATAAAGCATGTTGGGTGAACAAATTACAGTCGGGCAATTGACAAATAGAGAAAGGCATAACAATGCATATACATGACATGATAAATATAGTGAGATTTAATCCGGCATTACGACAAAGAACATAGACCGCCATCCAACCGCATCTATGCCTAAAAAGTCCACCTTCAGGTTATCGTCCGAACCCCTCCAGTATTAAGTTGCAAAGCAACAGACAATTGCATTAAGTATGGTGCGTAATGTAATCAACAACTACATCCTTAGACATAGCATCAATGTTTTATCCCTAGTGGCAACAGACATCACAACCTTAGAACCTACTGTCACGATCCCAGATTCAATGAAGGCATGAACCCACTATCGAGCATAAATACCCCCTCTTGGAGTTAAGAGCAAAAACTTGGCCAGAGCCTCTACTAATAACGGAGAGCATGCAAGATCATAAACAACACATAAACAATAGATTGATAATCACCATAATCATAGTACTCTCTATCCATCGGATCCCGACAAACACAACATATAGAATTACAGATAGATGATCTTGATCATGTTAGGCAGCTCACAAGATCCAACAATGAAGCACAACAAGGAGAAGACGACCATCTAGCTACTGCTATGGACCCATGGTCCAGGGGTGAACTACTCACTCATCACTCCGGAGGCGACCATGGCGGTGTAGAGTCCTCCGGGAGATGAATCCCCTCTCCGGCAGGTGCCGGAGGCGATCTCCGAATCCCCCGAGATGGGATTCGCGGCGGCGTCTCTGTAAGGTTTTCCGTATCGTGGCTCTCGGTGCGGGGGTTTCGCGACAAGCTTTAAGTAGGCGGAGGGTCAACGCGGGGGCCACACGAGGGCCCAGGGGTAGGTCGGCGCGGCCAGGGCTGGCCGCGCCGGCCTCCCTCCCGGCCGCCTCGTGGCCCCACTTCGTTAGGTCTTCGGTCTTCCGGAAGCTTCGTGCAAAAATAGGACCCCGGGCGAAAGTTTCGTCCAATTCCGAGAATATTTCTTTACTAGGATTTCTGAAACCAAAAACAGAAACAAGAATGGCTCTTCGGCATCTTGTTAATAGGTTAGTTCCAGAAAATGCATAAATATGACATATAATGTGCATAAAACATGTAGGTATCATCAATAAAGTGGCATGGAACATAAGAAATTATCGATACGTTGGAGACGTATCAAGCCATAAGACGAGACGGAGGGGGGCCTCGAGGGGCCCACACCTGCCCTAGGCGCGGGCCAGGCTTGGCCGCGCCTAGGCATGGTCTGGCCGCCTCGGCCACCCCCTCGACCTCTCCTTCGCACTATATAAAGCCCCTGACCTGAAAATACTAGGGGGTTCGACGTTTTTCCGCTGCCCGCCGCCACCGAAACCCCAATCCGGGACCGAAACTCCGTTCGGCACCCCGAGACGGGAATTGGAGGAGATCATCGCCATCATCATCACCGACGCCTCTCCATCAACCATCCATGATTCCCCCATCCATGTGTGACTAATTCCCCGTTGTAGGCTGTAGGGGATGGTAGGGATTGGATGAGATTGGTCATGTAATAGCTATAAGATTGTTATGGGCATAGTGCCTTGTATCCGATGTTAGTATTTTTGACATTGTTGCAACTTGTTGTGCTTAATGCTTGTCACTTTGGGCCCGAGTACCATGATCTCAGATCTGAACATGTTATTGATTCATGATGATAATTTTTATTTTTGATCATACCTGCAAGTTGTATACACATATTATTGTCCAAAACCCGAGGCCCCAAAGTGACAGAAATTGGGATAACCGGAGAGGATGACTATGATGTGAGGATCACGTGTGTTCATGGAGTGTTAATGCTTTGCTCCGGTACTCTATTAAAAGGAGTACCTTAATTACCAGTAGTTTCCCTTGAGGCCCTGCTGCAACGGGCTGGTAGGACAAAACATGTCGTGCAAGTTTCACATTGTGAGCACGCACGACTAAATAGGAACACACGCATATGGTTATTTTATACTAGGATGCTTTTATCATTATTACTCATTAGTTAACAGTATAATGGAACCACCTAGGAGCCTCCACAGCAATTAGATGCGCGTGGCCGTCCGATTGTACTGTGTGACGTTCCAGATCGGATCATTCTATTCACGTAGCTGTTTCAATTTGACGGACCTCAACTTCCGGTCTGCTCAAAATAAAAGGGCTTCTTCTCCAGAAACCAATCTAGACGTTCTGTGGTTCGTCGGGCCACAAAACAGCCCATTCTTGCTTTTGGGTGGGGAGCCCGGCCCGTGCTGTCAACAACGGGTGGTAGGATTCGGTCTCCTAGACCACGGTTCGTTGCTCTAGCCGACCCAATTCGTCCAGTTTAACCCTCCGTGTAGGCGGCGATTAATCACGTAGCATCCGTTTCCATTCTTTTCGGCTTTGATTGATGAAGAAACGTTTAATGGCTGCGCACCTCCTTTTCCAGTTCCTTATATATGATTTGCTTCTGCCTTCCATCTTCTTATCTCTGCCTTCGACTGATCTATGGAACTTCTCCGTGTGCCAAGAAAAGAGGAGAGTAGCAGCCAAGGGTGCGGCACTGGCGCACTACTGCAGTACTGCTAGAGGAAGCTTCGTTCTTGAGGCTGCAACGCCGCTGACATGGGGCGTGGGCGCATGCCCACAGAGGACTGCACCTTCCAGCCGCGAAACGGATAGAGCCATAGAGGTTTGGACAGAATTTGAGTTTCCCTACACATATGTATCTCTTTCTGGTGAATATATTCTGTTTCCCCCCTAATCCTTTTGCCAGTGCCTACGAGCCGTGTCTCTGTCCTAACTGCATGGCAGGTGTGATGTGCGAGACCAAAAGTTGACTTGATTGATTCTTGTTCATTCATGGATAAATATTAATATAGGTATTACGAATTGTATTGTAATATTGTACCAATATATTACTCATTATGGTTGAATGCGTACATCACACGTGAACTGGAACGAGAGAGATTTGCATCTAATTCACAAAACGAACATCACATAGGTTTATAATTTTGTCATCTTTGAACAGAAAATTACAGTATTTGAATACATGTCTCAAGCCAGAGTCACATACATCTCTACGGAACAATTCATTATAGTATATCATAATCTTTGTTGCTCGAACTTTTTTTTTCTTCCAAAATCAGTACAGGAATTCCTGTTTATTTATATCTATTGGCTATTGCCCTTTTGTCTGCAGGTTATATCTGTGCTCTTGAAACCTTTTGTTCTTACCAGGTATGTCAAATTGAGCCAGGGTTGTAAATTGTAGATCGGTCTGCTCTGGTCGCTGATTGAGCCGTAGGCTCAGCAGATGCACGGCCTCGGGGCCGGTATGGGTGCAAGTAGGGCGTCATATTAGATCGGTCGCCTGGCAGGGGCGCGGTCTCAGGACCGCCTGTGTGCCGTTGTTGTACGAGTTTTCGTCCGGCTTTTCATAATTAACTGGACAACCATCTCACAGATTTCTTTTGCCTAGCGTTTTTTTTTTTAAAGTAGTTGATGTATTCTCCCATGTCTTTTTCTCTACCAGGTATTTGACTGCTCAAACATGTCGACATACGGATGGTACGTGGCATAAATAGCTGTTGTGTCACACACAATAAATCATGCTTGTTATATATTGCTATAGCACTGGATATTATTAGCTTCAGTTTAGACCAACATGGTATTAGCTTGAGTCTAGGGCTTCTTGTGCTGAATAGTTTTCAGAAATTTGTATCCCCTACATAGTATGTTCTTTTTATGCCATGTTATTTCAAGTTATTTGAAGGTTCAAAATATTTTAGGAGATGCATGCCTCTGATCTATTGTTTGTAACTGTGTTAGTTTACATGTTCCTATCAGGGAGTTCATATATGTGGTCTACCTATATTGCAAAAATCTTGTGATCAGTATTTTGTTAAATATATGTTTTTAACTCTATACTGCAGAATGGTTGTCGATCTTGTATAAGCAATATTTTTTAGGTCATAATACAAACGGGTAGTTTTTTAAGCCTGGCTCTGTTGATTACTAGCAAGAAACTATCCAAAGAGCATGGAGAAACAAATTTGTCTCCAATATTTCCCCTGGCAGGACGATTAGATTCATTCAGTATACTCCTCCTTCATTCAATTGGATGTGGAGTAACATATTGTTCAGTTGCATTATTATTCTTGTGCCATGTCAACTGAATATTCTATGTTTATATTATTGGTTGATACATAATTCTTTTGACAAGTAGTAATTTTTTACGATGACATAGTATGAACAACCACTACATTTATTCTTATTCATTCCAGGTTTGTCTTACATTTTACCAATATTTCTCAAATAGACGGGCGCAGTAACGCGCGCCTTTAAGATCTAGTAATGCATATGTCTTGCTATTATATGAACTATCTTATTCATGCAGTGCCCATTCATCAATCCTTGTGCCTACAGTATTTTAATCTCGTTGTCTACTGCAATCATCACTACTGCTGTTTTCATTTCATTACTGCTGTTACTCCACTACGTACTACCACTGCTATAAAACTGTTACTATTGATAAACTCATCTGTTAAAGATTATAAATATTCTTTGCCTCCCCTTGTGTCGAATCAATAAATTTGGGTTTTACTTCCCTCGAAGACTGTTGCGATCCCCTATACTTGTGGGTCATCTCACCTCTAAACCATAACATTCTACTAGCTAGGTCACAATGTTCATTTTGCAATACCCTTCCGGAAGCTCATGAATTTGTGCCTAGATTGGCAAAAAGAAGAGTTGGTTATCCTCTTCTCTCGAGAGGCCATCATGGGGCTCAAACAACACAGCCCAATTGCGGAAGATCCAAGGTCCCCGCTCTACCACGCGCTCCCAATTCTCTAGGTAGAAGACCTGGAAGATGAACAAGTTCAATCAGATCGCTCAGAATCGTACTCCCTGGGCCAAATTCCATGCTACCATCATATCTCTATAGAAGACATACATACTATAACCTTTCATGTTTGTACTTGTGCTACCGCCATCCACGGCACGCTTTCATGGATCTCCTGTTCTACATCATCCACATACAGATCGTTGAAATCTTCCTCCTGCAAATACAGTTGCTCGAGAATGGCTTCAATAGTGAACACTTATTTTCCCGTCATGCTTCCTCCATTCGTCGCGGATTGCGCATAAAAATTTGTCGCTTGCGAAAAAAACCTAACCTCAAATCCTATTGTTAACCAAACCAAGGAAGAGAAGGAGGGCAAGCACCCCCCTTAGTCAGCCAGAGAACAGGGAACAGAGGGAAGGGGAGGTAGAATCGGATGAGGATATTGTCCCAACGTAGAATAGGGACTCACCGTCAGGATCGGCGTTGGGAAGATAGAAACCCTAGTCGCCTAGGGGAAAAGGTGGTTTTGTTTTCTTTTACTCCATACGATGTTTCTAGTGTACCCAATCGGTTTTGTAGTAACTGCAAATATATCAAACGTTGTGTTTGGATGCAGTGAATTAGATCTAAAATTGAGATATGGAATTAGGGCCTTAAATTCTAGTGTTTGGATACCTGTGAAATTATTTTTCGGAATCAGTTCCTCATTCTAGCCCACCCGCCCCGAAAAGATTTTTCTCTAGGAATGATTTGGAGGCTTGACCCTCCGTATTGGCGTGGAATTACCCTATCGTGCGTACATCTTCGTGTACAAGACTTCCCGAGGCAGAGGCATAAGCTTCGATCGAGGCCTTCCGACGCCGACACCATACATAGCCTCCTCGCCCTCATCTATCTCCCTCTCCCCACCCGATGCTCCTCTCCTTGTTGCCGACCTGGCTCTGGTCCGCCCGTCCATGAACTAGGCGCCCCAAACCCTAGGTCGAAGAGTCCGACGGGAATGGACGCTAGAGGTGAAACGATGACAGTTGGGGGTGGCGGTGACGGTTTATGGCCGGATTGTCGACGGATTCTGGTAAGGAAGGTGGTGGCATAGTTTCCATATTATTTCTGACCGGGTAGCTCCTGTTGGGTATGTAGTTTAAAATGAAATTTTATTTCTTTTTAGTTGCAGGATTGATTCGGTTTGAAGTAGCAGCTAAGGCCAATTTCAAATATAAACATGAAATTGTGTCTCTTGTTTGATTTTTTTTGTATAAACACACAAGTTTATATTGTCTAAAGTCCAGAAAACATCAAATTTAATGGTTAGTACTCCAAACAAAAATTGGAATTGGGTACACCCTTTGATTCCAACAGAAAACTCCAAACACACCTAAACAACAGAATTTGAATTAGTGCCAATTCATTTCCATCTTTAATTTGAAATCCCTATAAAATTAAATTTCAAATCAATTCACTACATCTAAACACGGAGTAAAAGAATGGGTGTATCTATGTCTAAGTTGACTGAGATTTTCTTAAGTCTCAGTCAACTCAGAAAAGTGCAATTGCAGTTTAAAGAAAAATGCAACTCGATCCAGTTGCACATTTCTGTTAGAAAAGTGCAATTGCATTTTTTTAACAGAAAAATGCAACTCAAGCACTTTTTTGCAATTGACTTAGACTTAAGAAAATCTCAGTTGACTGAGACATAGCAAAACCGTAAAAGAATTCTGAGATCCAAATTATGTAGCAGGTGTCACCCCACAGTTCGGGCGCTTCCCACGCCCTCCCTTTTGTGCTACTTGGTGCAGTCTAACCGAGTTCGTACACAAGCTTCTCCTCAACGGAAAACCACCGACCCAGCCGCAGGCCGAGAGACATGGCGTGGGGTCTCGCGCGCGCTGCCGCCGCGGCGGCGCTCCGCCGCTCCGCCACCGGCGCTCCGACGCACCGCTCCGGCGCTCCGCCGCACCGCTCCGGCGCAGTGATTCCTCAGCTCCCCCGCTACGACCGCCTCCGTACAAGATGCTGCTACCGCCTTAGCGGGCCTCGAGAGCAGGTATCTCGCCTCACCCCACCGCCTCCCCCCTTTCAGGTGCGAATTTGCGCCCTATGAATGTTGGAGCAAAGACTTGACGTAGGGATTCCGAAGTAGTGTCGGGACTCGGGAGTGATCCGAGATCGTTGGTTTTGTTGTTGCTTTGGTTCACAGCGTCTTTTGGAACAGGTGTTTTTGAACCGTAGTTTTGCTGCTTGCATTGACACGATGATGCTGGTCCCTGGGCCTTCGTTCCGTGGATTTGGATCGAACTTCTATATATTCGACTCTGTGTACTGATGTTTGATGACCTCCCAATTTAGGCAATGATTTGGCTACCCAGGAGTTTGCTGGGGATACACGCCGTGAACAGGTTATGAATGGACGTGATTCCTGCCTTATGTTAGCTGTCTGCAGAGATCTGAGAGGGCCGTTTGGATGTTCGTGGCTTCTGTTGAAATCACCAACGAGGCATTAGTGCCCTCCCTGTTTTTATTAAACTGTGTTAGCTCTGATGCATGTGAGTTGTGAGGTCTTTGCGGTCTGGGTATGATGAGGTCAGATAGCATGCCTTCTCTGTTTGGCACACTTGATTTAGTTTTTCTATTTTCTTGCACCAATTCACTTTGTACCTTCCAGCACTGATTTTGTTTTACATCCAAATTCTGTGTATGTATATCCTGTTTGTAGTTCATGCTATTCGTTCTTGACTGCTGGCTTGATATGCCATCATAGAACACTTTCATTTTTAAAAGTAAATACTTCACCTGTTCAGGCAATTTTACTCCTTCATACATACATCTGCAAACGTTAGGAGTTGCAGCTCATTTTGTTTCTTGATACATAGATCTGGAAATGGGAGGAGTTTCAGCTCACTTAGGAGTTTTTTGGCAGATCCGCTCCCTTCATGAAAAGAAGAAGCAATCGTACTCATCAATTTGTATGTGCAAGTTATAACAGGAAGATAAAGAGGCTATTGATATTGACATTTACATGCTTAAATATGCCTTGGATCTTATGCTACTATTTCATTCCTTGGATGTCTGAGACATGTTGATAGTTAGGTGTTGGGTGTTTAACCGGTGGTTCTTAATGTACGCAATTCAAAGCAGTTGAATTGAATCAGAAACCAGTGTAGTACCTGTACAAGAGAAATCCGCTGTAGATGCAATTGATCATTTAATTTCAAGGTTTAATGTGATGCTGATATAAATAGGACTTCTCTTTCCACTGAGCATTGCCTTATTTCTTCTATTTCTCCTTATTTTAGCTCTTCAGTTTTTGTTGCTTCAATATGTTATCTCGGTGAAGAGCTCTTGACCAGGAAGTTCCGTATGACACTGTAAACAGCAGCTGCTTCTATGGCGCTGCATGCAATATCATAACCTGTGGTTTGGTCTTGGATGGGATACCATTTGCACCAACTTGATTGAGCTGTGTGCGTGATTCTAAACAGGTCTCTGAGGGATGTCTCAAATATTTTATATCTTGTATGTCGTTCCTCTTATTTGGGCCTGATGCCACGTTCCCGGTAGCCACAAGCATTGACCAGAGATGCTACATTGTGCCAAGAGGAAGTTTTTTCACATTTGATAGGAACATGTGGCTGCAAATCTATGGTTACACAGAGCCTTTTAGCTCCCCTCATCCCACCCCCCTTCCCCCTTTCAAGTATGAATTTGTGCCCTATGAATATTGGAGAGAAGGTTTGTAGAGGGGATTCAGCACTAGTGTCGGGAGGATTCGGAGATTGTTGGTTTTGTTGCTTTGATACACGGCTGGTTTTGGAACAGGTGTTGTTGGACCGTAGTTTTGCTGCTGACATTGAGACAATCATGCTGTCCCTAGGCCTTTGATCCGTAGATATGGATCTAACGTCCATATATTCGACTCTGTGTGATGATGTTTTGATGACCTTCCAGTTTGCTCTAGGGATACACATTGTGAATAGGTTATGAAATGGATATCATTCCTGTGTTATGTTAACTGTATGCTGAGATGCTAATGATCTGAGTGCTTTTTAGATGTTTGTAGTTTCTGTAGAAAATCGCCAACGGGCATCTGTTTTTGATTCAAGATCTGTCAGCTTCAGCATGAAATTGGGGGCAGATCGCTCCACTTCTTGAAAAAAGAGGAAGCTACTGATTAGTTTTGTTGCAGGAATCTCACAATCGTCTAGAACATCTGGAGGGTATGGACAGGGAATCCCTTCTGCAGTACGCGAAGCAGGTTACACTTGAGAAGGAGGGTCTTCAGAAGGTATACCTATATCCTTTTTTTTCTTGAACACATGCCAAAGCATGCGCCATTATACACGGTGTAGCAAGGCTACAAAGAAGTTCAGAGAAAAAGAAACTTGAAACTATACAGGGCTAACTTAGTTAGGCCTACTAATATATCTTATCTAGATCATCAGGAGGTCTAACATGTAGAGGTAGCCGATGCAGTGCCCTAGCGCCGGCCATCAGCCATAGGCTGGCCTCATCTAGGATCGACTGAACCTAGTTATGTCTGTTGGGAGTTGTGTTCTTGAAGACAGCATCTTCAAGAACACAGATTAAAGTTAAAGATAATTGCCTCAATTCGTTTGTTTCCATATACTGTGAAGTGGTAAATAAATTATGTTCTTACCTGTACCCACTTGATGCATGTTCAGAGCGAGTGCAAGTATGATCCTGTCCGGGCTGAGCTCAATGTGAGGAGTGTAAAGGAGGACCTGCAAGACCTTTCAAAACGGCTTGATGAAGTGCAGAAGTCGGGTGAAAAACGAAAAGATATGACGTCGATCTACATAAAGAACTTCGGATCATTGTAAGTTTCTCTCAGCATCTTATAGAAGAGAACTTAGCAGAGCTTTCCGATCCTAAATTATTCCGGTTACTTGCAGCAATGTCATTGCCATTGGTACGGCGCTCTACACGGTGTACCAGGCATGTGGACACAAGGTGAGCCATATGTAATATAATAACCTGACAACAGAGTTTTCGTTGAATGCCATACCCTTGCCTTGACTGTTGTCAAATATTTCAGTTCTTCTAGGCCATGCGGAGCCAGTTCATTCGATCAAGAAGAGTTGGATACTGGATAATCTTGAATCACATAGTTGAATTTTGTAGCGCTGTTGATATGAGTTGGATAGTGCAACTTTCAAGTTCTTCTAGGCCATGCGGAGCCAGTTCATTGGATCAAGAAGAGTTTGATACTGGATAACCTTGAATCACATAGTTGAATTTTGTAGCGTTGTTGATATGGGTTGGGTAGTGTGGTTCGTATGCCGTGCTGTTTCAGTTGAATACTGCCGTTGATATGCCCGTGTCCGAGAGGTGGATGGTTATGTTGCAAATGTTATTTTGGACCCATGCTGATGAGCTGGAGTGCCTGATACGTGTAGATGTGCTTTTCATGTTGCCATTCTGTTTCTGCAAATAATAAATGCATGTTGTTCTGGAGGTGCTATATCCTACCTGAATGAACCTTATGTGCGCTGCCGCCGCCCACCGGAGCACCGGGTCGGCGCTGTGTCCGGCCACAGCAGCATTCCGCTCGGCCCCGAGGAGTTTCCTTGCTGCTTGCCGGTAGGGAGGCCGGCGGCGTCCTGGGAAGCAAGCTCCTCCTTGTCCAGCTCCGGCGCCTCCCTGTGCGCCATGGTGTTGGCTGCGGCCTTGCCCTTCTCGTGCTATCCGTTCCTCTCGACTGCTTGTCCTCGACTGTCTAGTAATACCACTCGATCAGAAGGAATATTTTCATTTATGCACTTTCAAAAAAAAAAAACTAACCTCATTCAGTCATTCTACCGTACAGCGAGGTCGCGTTTTCGACCCGGCGATCAGGTACCTTTGGGACCAGCGTCTCTGCACACTTCGGTTGCGCGGAGGGAGTTTCGCTCCAGTTTAGAGATTGTACATTTTTTCGAGAATGAACACTTTTTTCAAAATCTACGCATTTTTCCAATATGAACACTTGTCAAATTAGAACATTTATTAAAATTTTAATATTTTCAAAAAAAATGAACATTTTCAACAGATGAACAATTTTGAATTTTTTCGAAATTCGAATTTTCTTTGAGCTTGAACATTTTTTGAGATTGAACATTTCTTGAGAACGATTTTTTTTTTCAAAATATAAATATTTTTCCAATACAAACATTTCTCAAATATAAACAATTCTCAAATTTGACATTTTTTAAAATGATTTTTTAAATTATATTTGTCTAAATCTTAGTATTTTTACTTTACAACATTTTACAATTTGAAAAAACAAAAAACTGAAAATAAAACCAAAAAGAGATACTTAGAAAACAGAAAAAAGAAAATGAAAATGAAACAAAAGAGACATAGGGAAAAACGAGAACTGGGGCGACCAGAACCAGCCCATACCACGCTTGGTGTGTATGGTAATGGCCGACCTGGTCGCCATTTTTTTTAAGTAAGCATAGCGCTTTATTGATTCATAACATTGTTCAAAATACAAAGACCATGAGGAAGCTCCAAGAGCCAAACCTGACCTCGAATCTCAGCCGAAACCGTTGGTCGCGCTAGCCTATGAGCCTCATAATTGGACTCTACTTTCATGCTTAAACAAGGCCTTATCAAACAAGCCAGATACTACTTCTATTTCATGTAGAACCATGCTATAACCGCATAAGCTGTAGTCATGTGGTTAACCACTGGTAAACAATCTGTTGCTACCAAGATCTTGCGAACCTGCAAATCCTGGGTGAGGGCCTCCCTGCATGCCATAGCCTCCAAAACCGACGGATCAGAGATATATACCTTGGATGGTAAGGCTCAAGGCACCCAGAAAATCTCCATTCTCGCTTCGGCAGATAACACCGACGGCTCCTCCCGAGTGTGACTTTGCAATTGCTGCATCAACATTCGGTTTAGCGCAGCCCTGCTCCGGAGGTATCCTTTTCGGGAATTCCGGTGTACCTTCACTTTCTTCTTCACCTCGGTCAGATTGGTAGGGCATGCAATTGACAGATCCTTCAGGTATCTCTCAATGAAGAGATGACTCGAGAGCGGACTTTGGTACTCGCCTTCATGCAGAATCTTCCGTTGGGCAAACCAGATTGCCCAGAGCGTGACATCAACCTTCGCGAAATCATCACGAGACAGTGGCTCCATTAGAACAAACAACCATTGCCTTGTAGATGTTTCTTCAGTCATGCACACATGTTCAGTGACCTCCTCGTCCGCTAACGCGCATACTGATCTCGCGACCACACAACTAAGCAAGGAGTGCCTCCAATTATCTTTCGCCCCATAGATTGAGCATAAGCTCGTGGTTGAAATGTTCCTGCGCATCCTGACATCGCTAGTGGGCAGCGACTGCTTCGCTAGACTCCAAAGGAAAACCCTCAGTTTGGATGGTACTTGTGTCTTCCAGAGTTTCTGCCACGCCCTCCCTTCCGACGCTGAGCTAGAGGCCGATGGCCTGCCCTCCAACCAATCCTCCCTTCGGCGCTTTGTTTGGACTAGTACCATGTACATAGATCGCACGGTTAAGGTGTCTATCTTCTCATAGTGCCAAGCATAGAAATCCCTCAGTCTTCGCTACACAACGGAATCGAACATATCACTTCCACATTTGTAGGCATAAGCAGCTAGAACTCATTCAGCAGTTCCTTGTTCCAGGAAGCCTCCGTAGGATTTATGTAAGAGGCCACTAGCAGCGGTGGGTTTTCCTTCAAGCAACACAAAGGTGGAAGCATCAAATCTCGTGGTAGCCAGTTCTTGTTTCAGACGTTTGTATCTTCACCTGTACCAATTCTCTTGATCAGACCTTGCCGCATTGTGTCCCGTCCCTCCACTATGGCCCTCCACACATGGGATGGAGAGGAACCTAAGGGAGCATCGAGGAACTCCCCTCGCGGGTAGTAAACAACTTTCAAAATCCTTGAAGTGCCTTCGGATTTTGCAGAATCCTCCATGCTTGGCGAGCCAGCATTGCCAAGTTGGAAAGTTCAATGTCTCAGAATCCAAGTTTCCCAGAAAACTTAGGTGAGCACATTGTCTCCCATGACACCCAATTTGACTTTCTTTTCCCGCCCTTGCTTCCCTACCAAAATTTCCGAAGCATGGAGTTTATAGCCAGACACAAGCCTCTCGGCAGCTTAAAACATGACATAGAGAAAGTCGGAATTGCATGCACCACCGACTTTATCAAAACATCCTTCCCTCCTGATGCCATGGTTTTCTCTATCCAACCCTGGACACTATTCCTTATGCGGTCCTTCAAATACTCAAAATCCCCATTAGAAGACCTCCCAATATCAGAAGGCATCCCCAAATACTTCTCTTTTATTAGGTAGTTTGAGGATATCCTTCACATTTTGTCGGCGTTCCTCTGGACGTCTTTTGCTGAAGAAAACCGATGACTTGTCAAAATTAACTCGCTGATTATCGACTTTGTCTCAAGAGGCCTGAGAGGCCCTCTGCTGCAAGCAAAAACAAGTATGGGGATATTGGGTCGCCCTGATGAAGGCCCCTCGGCATTCTGAATTTCTCCAGAGGCACTCCATTAAGTAACACCGAAAAGGAAACAAATGAAATAACACTCATGATGAGGTTCACCCACCGCTGATGGAAACCCATTCGAGTCATCACCTTGCGTAAATAAATCCACTCAACACGATCATAGGTCTTCCTCATGTCAAGCTTAAGTGATTTCTCTTAGCCCCATTCCTCTTCATGAAATAAAGACACTCATATGCCTTGATAATGTTGTCTGTGATCAGTCTCCCTGGGATAAAGATGGATTATTCCTCCGAGATGATCTCTGTTCCGGATTTAACCCATCTAAACCCTCGTATCGGCCTTAAATAGAGGCTTCGTGGGCCAGATTGGGTACCCACAACAAAAATCGCGATGCGGGCCGGGATGCCGTATGTGTTCGGGCGAAGGGATGAGTATTTCACTACTATTTCTAGAGATACGCCAGTTGCCGGTTCCCAGCGCCCCTACGAACAAATCAAGGTCCAGAAAAAAAAAAGGTCCCCTTTCAAAAGAATGTCTTGTTCATTGTTGCTCAGATCCGCAGGCCGCGTCGTTCGGCGGTCGATTCCGCAGGTGCAGGGTTCCTTCCATCGGAGCCCGATTCGGCCGCTCTCCGGTGGTGCTGGGAGGTTCGAACCCCCCAACGAGGTAATCCCCATCTTCCCTTCATCCATCCTTTCGTTGATCTGCGAAATTAGGCGCTGGCGTAGGAAGGTGGTTCATATTGTTGTTGTTAGGCTATCCCTGCCTTATTGCCGTAATCCACCACCGAGGTGGCGGCCCTGGTAAACTAACGGGAGGAAAGAGACAGACCTGGCACTAGTATACGTACGTAGTTAACTGAAACTAAAGCACATCACTAGTAGCCCTCTGTGGCCTTCCCAACCAAAACAAACTGCTCATCCACCCCTGCTCAAAGCCTCAAATCCCTGGCAATGAAGGCTTGAGGCACACAACCTCCAGCACAATGCTGCACACGAATGCATTGACTGATCAGCTCAGCTTGTAGACCACAAATCACTAATCTCGATCTTTAAGGGTTGCTATCTCCAGAGTATTGGTTGATTAACGCAGCAGATACCTTTATGTCATTACAGATGTCATGTTTACCTGAGTTGTAATCAGCTTAAGAATTGGTGCTAAAGATACTTTCTTATATGCTAATGATAATTCATTAACAGTCTTAGTGCAATGATTTATCTTGTAAAAAACAAATATGTAGCATGGCAGAATAATGATATACTTCCCCTGCTCCCACTCCCTTTTATAAGAGGTTTTGACAGGCTTGCAAAATGTCTTATGAAAGGGAACGGAGGGACTACTTAATGTAGTTCCATGGTTAGAGATATAACTGGTACTATGTCTTTGCTAGGGCAGCTTACAACATGAAACATATATGCATGAGAAGTTGACAATTTCCTTTATTTCCAGCATTCTAGCTCAAAACCCAACGCCGGACACACCAAGAGATTCGAGGATGGGGACATGTGTTTTTGCCGAGGCGCCGAGCACCAAAAGGAATTGAAAGAGCTTGCCTCTGACTTGCGTGCTGTGAAGGACAAACTTCGAGTCACTGAACAAATAGTTTTCGAAAATGAAAAATCGTAAGCAACAAATTCTTTGTTTTTGATATGTATTAACACTAAGTTTTCTGGTATTCTGATATCTTTTTTCCTTTTCAACTGCAGGTACAATCGACGAGAAAAGGTGTTAATGTGTGCTTCAGTGCTCATTGTTGCCTTCTGGGTATTCAGTTGAGGAGAAGCTATCTGTTGGAAACCCGGTTACGGTGAAAACTTTGTGGGAACTACTTTAAAAGTTCTCAGCTATTGTAAGAAAAAGCATTATGTTAGAAAGTTGGTGTTCTATAAACATGTGAATTTTAGGTTCAAACTCATAATCATTCCGGTGTTATTGGATAAGAAATCCAGCATGAATAGTGAGTGGTACTGTTTGCCGCGATTCATTCCTGAATTTTTTTTATACCACCTGAATGAATACTCTATTTGAACAAGAATCTTACATGTTTATAGATCATAACCTCTCAACATATGGTTTCGATGTGGTTTTCACTTGATATTCAACAAGTCAAAATGTCAGACCTCTAATTTAGTGTGTATCCATGTGAACTTTGTGCCATGACATTTGGCTTGTTTAATGTGGCACTACATTTTGGTGTTTCATCTGAGTGAATTTAATGTGTATATTTATATGTCTTATAAGTAACTGGACGTACCTGGTTTTGTCATGGGTCGAACTACTAGTACGACAGTTGCTCATGTGATCTAAAAAAAAAAGGTGCTCATGTATAGCAATGTCCAGTCAGCTATCTGCGACTTTGCCACGTAAGAACAAATATGTGTATAAAAAAGAGAAAGGAGAACACGAATTGCCTATCTCTAGAAACTAGGTAGGAAGGCTTGCCGTGCGTTTGTGTGCTAGCAAGTAGCAACTATGAATAAACGTTTTATAAAAGAAAATTAAGATAGCATAGAAACGGTATTTAAGAATCAGGTAACCATGTATTTTGTATGCAATAGTGTAGGTAACAATCCGTAATAGAGGTGAAGTTGAATCCTAAGTGCATATAGAGGTGACCAAGCTAGGGTGTACACATTCTGTTGTGCTGATAATTTTTACAACACCAGAGAAGGATATTTAATTACATACATTATTAGATAATTCCTTATGTCACTTGTAACTTGAGGAAGGGAACCAAGATAAATGACATGTCCAGACCTATTTTGCAGTAGGGACTTCAAAAGTTGTAAAAAACTAGATACTATGGCCCCGGATGGATCTGCTAACAGAAACCATGCCTTTTCTAAGAGCGTCTCTAATGGACCCAGCGTACCACTGCATGGTGTAGTACACAAGTCGTTGACATAACACAAGTGAAACACCGTTCCACTCATATTACATCTCTCAGAGTGGTACAACAGAAACATATGCAAGTCCAATGTATGTCTATAGAAGGATACACAAATGGTTTACAGAAGATCAACATAGCCTCCTACTTTACATTGAGGTAAAAGTTCAAATAAAGCTCCAGAAGAACGACTCGTAGTCTAACTTATTGCTAATTCTAGCTTAAGAGCTACTTGGCTTGCTATAGACATCTAGCTACTAAGGTGCTAGGATTAGGGAAATGTTCCCTTCTATTACTAGTCTAAGTTTCCACTCCACCTAACGCAGAGGTTGACTCCATTGACTTTTTTGATTGGATTCTTCATCTTGTTGCAGTTGACTCCTTTGTCTTCGAGTTCCACGGTAGTTTATCCTCCGGTGCCTCCATAGCTAAGCAGGGATTTAAGAGTGGGATGAGTACGAGCGTACTCAACAAGTTCATCTTAGGAAATAGGTGTATCATGCACTAGCTACAGCCGCAGACCAGAAAGTCATAGGCGAATGCAAGTTTTCAAAAATATTTCTTCAAAAGGTTTATTTTATTCTGAAAACTATGCCCGTTAGTCTTCAAGTTGACTAGAACTTCATGGAGTTCCTTTCTGCCGTTCGCAGTTCCCTTCCCGGAACAGGGAGTGACAATCACAATTTAGTATCCTCTGCAGAGGTGCGTTACTTTTCCCATAAGAGAGCTTATCCTTGATACCAACCGGGTGTACTTTCCCGTCCACACTTCCTTGGTGCGGGGCAGTGTAAGATCCAAGCCAATCACCGCCTCCGCGACCCTGCAAACCCACCCTTTTGTCCATCCGTACACCCCGATAGACATCTCCCGATCATACGGCTTTACCCCCGGTGTACTATGGATAATCCTTCATAGACGGTAGAGCCTCTCATCCACACGTCCGGATGGGGATTTTAAAGGATTTCCCAACCTACGCAGTGTTCTCCCAACACCCCGCCAGGCTCTATCAAGTCCGTTGGCGTGCAGGAGGGAAAAGATACTGACTTCCCCAGCCATTATAGATCTTATGGTTAACGCGATTTGTACGCTAGAATCACTGGACGGCATTGGTACTTAGTCCTAGATGAATAGTACCCTTGCAATGGAACCTCCACCATAAACACATACCATGGTTCCATTGCCCACCACATAGTCATATTCATAATTGTAAAATAATATTTGGCTTTTCAATGCAATAGTGATAAGTATAGTACTTTGCATATAGTTTGATAAAAATAATCAAATGACATGAGCAAGCGATGAACTTGCCTTTCTTGACTGCAAGATTATGCAGGCAAAAGCTTCGATACGTGAGAACTCTAAATTCTGAAATACCATCATTGTCCGGTAAGGACAATGTTTAAAGAACTGGCAAAGATGCTATAATGCATAGTATGAGATGCAATCGTCCCGAGCGTAACCTAACCCCGATGATTTAAGATTGTTGAGTAGTGAAGATTTCTTTAGGGTTTGTTGCACTTTTTAGAATGGTTCTCAAACAAGGTTCTTATTAGGGTTGGTGATATTATAGCATAAACAAGTGATATAATGCATCATAACAATCATACATACAGAGGAATGGTGGTTTCATAACAAGTCCAGAGTGGTGGTCAGTTTTAAGTTCTACACGACATGGTTGATGATTACATATATTATACTTCAAAAGAATAACTTTTGAAGAACAGGTTAATTAAGAAATGATAAGTATAAATAAGAACTATGGCTTCTAGGGTTTACTATTGGGTTCATTTAGTTTCTAATAGGTACTAGTTGGTTCTTAAATAGAATGGGTTTATATGTAGCAAGTATTGGCAGGTTCATTACTATGGTTTCTCATAAGCATCATATTAAAGGATGATTTAAGGTAATGCTATGAGTTAGGGTTTACTGTAGCTTCCTATTTGTTTCCCTAAGTAATCACTAAGAGTTTCTAAGCTAGGTGGCTTAAGATTCCTTAAATAGGGTTTAGTTTAAATAGGAGCATGTCATGTGAATTGCTACACAAGGTTGGTACTAGGGTTCATCATTATGGTTCTACTAGGGTTTGATGGTTGAGGTTGATCCTAGTGGTGTGGTATATAGGAGTGGTGATCAATGGCACTACTCTAATTAACAAGCTAGGGTTTGCTCCTAAGTGGCACTAATTGGTTATACAAGTTTTATTAAAAAATAAAGACATGGAATGATGACTCATGTGAATTGGTTCTATTTTGGTGGCTCGTGACTTGTATTTGTTGGTCACATAATAAGGTTCTCTAGGTAAGGTGAAATTCACATGATCACATGTGATAAGCAACTAGGTTTTTAGGTTAAAGCATTTTGAAATGATCACATAAAATAATGGGATCCAGGTCTTACTTGTATTAAAACTAGGGTTTTTAACTTATGATACAACTCCAAAAATGTTAATTGGAAATATATTTTTGGTCACTAATTACTTTGAAACCAAATTAATAATGGTTTTAGCATTTTATTAATGTTCACAAGAATTAATAATTAGGGTAACTCCTATTTAGGTTTAATTGAAAATTGGGTTTAACAATTGTTCTTAGGTTTTAATATAATTAAATTGTTAATTAAAGATGTTTAAGTAAACAAGTTTTTGAGTTACCAAAATAATATTAGCCTTTAATATTTTCTTGTTTTATTATTAGTTAAAGAAAAATAGAAAATAACAATTTGCAAATTAGGGTTTATGAATTATCACTCATATTTAAGTTAATGAAGTATGATAAATAAAATTAATCTTAATGTTTTATTTAGTTACTGAATAGCTATTATTTGTTTTTGAAACTTAAATAATTATTGAATTCAAATTGTGTTTTAAAACAAATGAAATGGCATAATCAACGAAAAAAATAGCGCGCTATTTCACGCTAATAGCGGCGCTAATAGCGTTTTTCTGAAGCCCACGCTATTTGTGTTAGCGCGCTATTTTTTTCATTGGGCATAATTAATAAGGTTAAAAACAAGTGAATTTTTATTTGGACACACATTTTTATATTATATTTTATTTGAATAGAGTTTTTTTTGTGAGCATTTTGATATATTATTTATATTTTTCTGAGTTAAAATGAATTTTATCTATTTCTGCAAAGTTACAGCTATTTATTGGATTTTAAAATAAATCTAAAATACTAGATGTACCGATTCACATCTAGCTACTGCTACTGACGAGTGGGACCGTTGACTAGGTCAGTTGCCACGTCGGCAACGACCAGTCAACATGCATATGTGACCCCACCGCCACGTTGGCAGCGTCGACGGCTTGACGTCGGCGACCAGTAGACGACGGCGCCGCCAATCTAGAGCCTCCTCGGATGCGTGACTGATACCCATCGATTCCCCTTGACCTAGTGAGCACGATGGTGGTGGCGGTTTTCCGAGAAGCTCACCGGAGCATCACCGGCAACTAAGTACTGCGGCGGCGCACTCCGGCCAAACCTCGAAACGGAGCTACGGGCGACGATATGAGGTGATAAGGGACTCTAAAGAAGCGCATGCTCACCCTGAGGATGATGGTGTGGTCGATGGAGGCGTTGATGGTCGAAGACGACGGCAAGGCCATGGATTCCGGCGAACCTGAGCGGAAGGGATCGAGTTGATTGCGCTGATAGGAAGCTCCCCTCCTCGATTCCTTCTACCAGGAGACTCTCTGAGACACGGCGGTGCTGCTCAGCCACCGCCTAGACCCTGGGGTGGCCTCCATTGCCCGCTTCGTGATCGACTCCGGCGAGATGATGTGGAAGAGATCGGGAGATAGAGAGCGAATGTGAAGGATTGGACTGGCGGAGGTAAACAAGAGGAGCACGACGATCCTCCTGGTGGTCCTTATAGGGCTGGAGGTGGTCGGAAACGACGACGAGTGTCAGCGATGAGCGGTTAAGATACGGTGGTGCTCTCTATTAGGGTTTCTGTGCGGGAATCTTGATGCTCCGACTGGCAGCGGATGCAGATGAAGTTCATCTCGGCTCTGGAGTGGCGAGTGGCGTTCGGCGGCGTTCTTATCCCCATCGAGGACATGGCGGAGCTGCGTCGGCTCGCTGTCGAGCGTGGTGAAGAGGAGGAAGACGACGCCCTTCGTTTGTATTTTGAAAGCGACGAAATGGTAAGTGGTGACGGTGGGCTGAGTTAGTTCGTGGGCTGGGCTGAACTGGGCTTTGTCGACGTGGTGGCGATGATGGGCTAGTCTTGGGCTGCTCGGGTGCGGCTTGGCCTGGCAAGGTAATCCCTTTTTCCTCTCTTTTTCTCTTTTCAAATTCCTGTTTTTATTTACTGATTTGTATTTTCTATTTAAATTCAAATTTGAATTATGTGTTGCTTTGCAGATTCTCAAACATTTGAATATCAAACAATTTGATAGTGATGCTCACTACATAGTTTTGTTGTGTTAAACAAATATTTAGTTTAGGATTTAATTGATATCTTGTGAGGCTTGAGTAAAATAAAAATGGTTTAGTTATTTATTTCAACTCCTTTTTTTTAATTTAGGAACCAGATCTGTTTTAAAGGATTTCAAATTTAGATCATGTGCATGATGAACATAGTAGTAGTTTTAACTAATATTCTTAACAATATTGATGGTTCATATCTATTTTAATTATAGCTAGAGTTTAAAGATAAATGCTATTGAGGATGGATTGGATTTATCATTTTATGTGGAGAATTGTTTCTAAGGTTTTAAGAAAAGGGTTGGGTAAACTCTATATTTACTAATCTTGCTTAGCAACTTCTAGCTTAAATTATCTAAGATAGATCCTATTCTCATCATGATTAACTCAACTACTTATATGATGATTATATTTTATAAAATACTATTTCATTTATTTCACTAAACAAGGTATTTGGAAAGTAAAAAATAGAATTGGATATTGGTTCACTCTACTCACCAAATGGCATCTAGTCCTTAAGTATATATGGCTTGGTTTATACTTGTGATCCATGATACACAAGTTAGGACATAATATTTTATGTGGGGTGAATTCTACTTGAAAGGTTTAGAGCTTTAGTGATACTTCACTAATTGAAGTATAAAATAGGCATGAGGCATGGCAGGGTTCTACTTATAATCCCAAGTGATACTTGGATTGAAATTGAAATGTGATCTAGGGTTTTAGTGGTGATCACTAATAGGATATGGCTCTCACCTCCAAGATTAAAGGTTGGTTTGAACAAGTAAGATTTAATACTACTCTAGTATTTTCTAGGATAGACATGGATATGGTTAGCATCTATAACCTCTCTCACTTCTCAATGTATCTTAATAACCTAAGGTCCTACTCAGGAGATGATGATATGATCCTCTAAATATATGGTTTTCCTAGGATTCTACCTTGGTATCTTATGTAGCTTGTTCTTCTGGAAATCTGATAAACCTGCATCTTGTGGTATGCCTCCACCTCCTAGCTTCTTCATCTTGATCCTAGCTAATGTATGGAAGGTCTCAAGGTTTTGGTTTCCTTGTAGCATGGTACTAGATGATCAAATGGATGAAGGGTGTGGCTCCTTTTATAGGCTTGGGCAAGCTCTAATATCATGACACATAGGTGGGTGACTCTTGTTTTGGTTTGAGGAGTAAGGTGCTTGGTTGTCATGCCCTCATCCATAGCAATCCTTTGAGCATGAGGTGGCAAGTCTTGGGATGCAAGTCATGTAGATATTTTCAGCCTATGTGGCATGATCATTATCCTCTCATATGATTTATATTTAGATAGCCAAGTGGCATTTGTTACTAAATATCTTGTGGATGGTTTTATTATTGTGGATGAGTCACTATATCATATCATATTTGATTGGATTTATATTATAATATTTGTCAAAAGGTCAAGGTTGAAGGTTATTCCTAAATTTTGGATTGTTGGTGTTTGATTTCACCAAGGCATGATCATATGAGTTTCAAAATACTCATGGTTAGTTTTATTCAAATAGTTTGAACTATAATTCGTAATGTAAATGGATTTAATTTTATGATATTCCATATATTTAATAAGTTATGATTTAAATAAGAATGTGTGGCCTTTATGCATTTTAAACCCTGTGGTTTACCTTATTTATTAATAAGTTTAGAAGTGAATTAAATTACACACAAAGGTAGTTGCTAACTTTTAAGTGCTAATAAGTTAGGGTTTGATTTTTAAAGAATGTGTTGTTGTAAAGAATACCATGTGGAGATCTTTTATAAGATCTTGTAATTGACCCTTACTTAAGATGTTATTTGTTGTAAAACTAATTCTATTTGATCTAGCCCATAGATCAAATCATGTCTACCCAAAACAAGGTTTTAGCAAAGATCACAGTGAAGTTTATAGCGCTTGACTTGATGATCTACTTCAATTCCAGCAAGTCAAGTGAAACTTCAGTTACTGTGGTAAGTTTTATTTGAAAGCGCGAAAATTCCCCGGATTTTCTATGCATGAATGCAATGCACACTTTGGTGTTCTCTCATTTTATAGCCTCTAAACCTGGGATATTACAGCCTCTCCCCCTTAAACTGAACTTTGTCCCGAAGTTCGAACGCTCTCATGTTTCGGAATGTGGAACTATCTTGAACAGATCACAATCCTTTCAAACTCCATGGTGATCTCATTAGATATAATTGGATATATCCCTTGTCCATATCCTTCCGGAAGTCTTCTAGTGTCTGACACTGATACTTTCTTCAATTCCATGATTTCTTCCAACACTCTAAGCTTATAGTCTTACTCTCCCAAAGATTCTTGGATTAGGACATTTTCTTATGCTAATGGACTTTACTAATGGTTGTGGTGATAGCTTCCTATCTGAGTACTTAAAGCTTGGTTCTACCAGCTACGGTGTAATATGACACTGCGGTGATCCAGCTGCTTAATTTTAAAAGAATTGTTTAAGATAAGGTATTGTTTTCCCTTACTACCATAACTATAGTAATGGTACTTGGTAAGGTATTTACAATAATCATGGTCTTGATGGTTTATTCCTTCGAATGGATTAGACTCATTTAGTCCATCCAATCATGGCTTCTAGTTTATACTAGTTATCCTCCTTTTGGTTTCTTTAGGTTCCATGAAAGGAATCTTTCTAATAGGCTTATGTTTAGGTATGGTCAAACTCCTTTGGTCTTAAGCCTTCTTAAACTTTTAATAGTCCTCTGATTTCTTCTTCATCCAACTTCATTATCTTAGACTTACTTGAGCTCTTCTACTTCTGAGTAATTATCAATTACCCGCTCAAGTTAGGGTCTAAACCTTACTTCTTCGAGATATAAACCTCAGCTTCTGGTCTAACATCCTCCTGAGAGTACTTTGATATGGATACTTCCCAACAACCTTATAAAAATAAGATTGAACCTCTTCTCAGTTCAGACCTTCTTCTTACTTCTCCTTCAGCCTTCCTCTCCCCCTTGGAGTTTACTAATGATCTTCAAACTCCTTTTCTTCTAATCATTAAACTCCAAGGTTAGAAGATTGGTCTTGGTCTGGCTTTTAGTTTGTACTTTTCTAGAGTCTCACGAAGAATTCTTGGCGGTGTATCCACACAGTTGTGGGTATCCGATGTGAATCCTCCGACTAAATGTTTACCAGCTGCGGAATACCAGCTGCGGAATCCCTCTTTCTTTTAAAGTAAAGAAATGTTCAAGCTGCGGACTATCTGGTACCAGCTGCAGACTAACTAGCACCAGATGTGGCTTATTTGATACCAACTGGGGACTATTTATGATTCTAGTCAACATCTACCTACCAGATGCGGATACTTTTATAGTTTTAGTTGAGACCTACCTAACTTCACATGCTTCCTCTTCATGTTTATCCTATATCAGCTGCGGTCTTATTATATCAGCTACGACTTTACTTGTCTATTTTCCTTCTTCCAGGGTTTGTTTTGTAAGAAAACCACTAGTTGACACTATGAAGATAGTATCTTAAGTGACTTCACTTGCATTCCCTTCTTCCATAATGAATATGGCTCCACTTCTACTGCTCCATATTCACTATTTTTCTCACTTTCATGGTACTTCCATGTTGAGGTACTCCTCAATTGAGGATGAAAGTGAGTTTTGATTAATCCTTCCTTTGAAGCAGTGTGGTTGATTCCCACAACTTTACTTCCTTCTTCTAGTGAACCTTCATCTTGTCTTCAAAATCTTCAAAACTCGTCACTTCCTCACGCGAATACCTTTACCCTCTAGACCTATACCATCAAGTAAGATCTTGATATTGCAACATGCATTTGCATATCAAAGTCAAACTTCATGTATGGATCTAGTCAAACAATGAAAATCCAATAAAATCCAATAAAATCCAGTTTTGTGCTTATAATACACATCTTTATATGCCTGAACATAATAGTTGGGTAAGACATCCCTAAACATCAGGCTCAGATGTGTAGTATATAACACCACATAAGATAGGTTTAGGTTGTGATACTTAGCACATATATAGGGATTTCTACTATTTGTCTCAATATTTACCTCGATTACTCACTTGCAATCAAATAAACTTGAGCAAATTGGTCCAAAATAGTTGTGGTTGACCTAATTTCCTTGGAAAGTGCTAACTTACCTTCCATTTAATTGAAAACTAACCTCACATGATCTCTCGAGGCTATAACATGGCTACTCTAACACAGGATTGTTAAAACATTCCACCTATGGTTCCAAGATTTCTCTATGTGATATGATCTAAATAAGCCTTCTTTAAACTAAGGACTATGGTTCTAGCATATTTGACATAGTTAACATGATTTTAAGGCCTAAGTTTTAGAACAATTCCTTAAATCCTACTCCTTATCGTACTTCTGTTATCGTACTTATGATGTTCTACTCCATCAAATCATGACTCTCAAGTGAATCATATATATGATTACCAACTCTACCATGAAAAGTAGACTTATATGACTCCTATCACTCTTCCTTACCTCCTATGATTGACTCATCATAGGTATATACTACCTCATATTACTTATCTACATTACTTAACATCAGTCATTTGACATTTTAAACGACTCTTACTTAACCATAACTTGCGTTGGTATACTTCTTCCAATAGGATATCTTCCTTGTGGTTGTATCCTCTCTTTGGACTACCATGTATTGTATACCAACTATGATCTACTACCACCCATTATCTTAAGCTCCAAGTGTGTTCTACTAATTTGGAATGAAGCAAGATACCTAACTTTACTTAAGAAAGATAGACAAGAAAGATTGACTCAAGTGTGTCAGGATTATTCTCAAGTGAATACCCATCTCAAGTCAAAAGAATATTTGGTTTAGCATAGTCGACTTAGCTAAGACTACTTCCTATAGACACTACAAAACCTATAGGTCTCCTTTAAAGGGTTTTAATCCTAGGGTCAAAGCATTTGCTCTGATACCAGCTGTGATGACCCCGTACCACTGCATGGTGTAGTACACTAGTCGTTGACATAACACAAGTGAAACACCGTTCCACTCATATTACATCTCTCAGAGTGGTACAACAGAAACATATGCGAGTCCAAGGTATGTCTATAGAAGGATACACAAATGGTTTACAAAAGATCAACATAGCCTCCTACTTTACATTGAGGTAAAAGTTCAAATAAAGCTCCAGAAGAACGACTCGTAGTCTAACTTATTGCTAATTCTAGCTTAAGAGCTACTTGGCTTGCTATAGACATCTAGCTACTAAGGTGCTAGGATTAGGGAAATGTTCCCTTCTATTACTAGTCTAAGTTTCCACTCCACCTAACGTAGAGGTTGACTCCATTGACTTCTTTGATTGGATTCTTCATCTTGTTGCAGTTGACTCCATTGTCTTCGAGTTCCACGGTAGTTTATCCTCCGGTGCCTCCATAGCTAAGCAGGGGATTTAAGAGTGGGATGAGTACGAGCGTACTCAACAAGTTCATATTAGGAAATAGGTGTATCATGCACTAGCTACAGCCACAGACCAGAAAGTCATAGGCGAATGCAAGTTTTCATAAACATTTCTTCAAAAGGTTTATTTTATTCTGAAAACTATGCCCGTCAGTCTTCACAGGTTGACTAGAACTTCATGGAGTTCCTTTCCTGCCGCGTTCGCTTCCTTCGAACAGGAGTGACAATCACAATTCAGTATCCTCTGCAGAGGTGCGTTACTTTTCCCATAAGAGAGCTTATCCTTGATACCAACCGGGTGTACTTTCCCGTCCACACTTCCTTGGTGCGGGGCCAAGTGTAAGATCCAAGCCAATCACTGCCTTCTCCGCGACCCTGCAAACCCACCCTTTTGTCCATCCGTACACCCCGGTAGACATCTCCCGATCATACGGCTTTACCCCCGGTGTACTATGGACAATCCTTCATAGACGGTAGAGCCTCTCATCCACACGTCCGGATGGGGATTTTAAAGGATTTCCCAACTTACGGCAGTGTTCTCCCAACACCCCGCTGCTGCGTGTAGTCGACACGTCCGTTGGGAACCCCAAGAGGAAGGTGTGATGCGCACAGCAGTAAGTTTTCCCTCAGTAAGAAACCAAGGTTATCGAACCAGTAGGAGCCAAGAAGCACGTGAAGGTTGTTGGTGGAGGAATGTAGTGCGGCGCAACACCGGTGAAACCGGCGCCAACGTGGAACCCGCACAACACAATCAAAGTACTTTGCCCCAACGTAACAGTGAGGTTGTCAATCTCACCGGCTTGCTGAAAACAAAGGATTAAACGTATCGAGTGGAAGATGGTGTTTGTTTGCAAAGAAACAAAAAACAGTAGAATGTATTCAGATGTAAAAGAATGGACCGGGGTCCACAGTTCACTAGAGGTGTCTCTCCAATAAGATAACTAACATGCTGGGTGAACAAATTACAGCGGGCAATTGACAAATAAAGATTCAATACATATCAATGATGATTACTATGTGATTTAATCAGGGCATTACGACAAAGTACATAGACCGCTATCCAACATGCATCTATGCCTAAATAATCCACCTTCAGGTTATCATCGAACCCCTTCAGTATTAAGTTGTAAACAACATATAATTGCATTAAGTATGGTGCGTAATGTAATCAACACAAATATCCTTAGACAAAGCATCGATGTTTTATCCCTAGTAGCAACAGCACATCCACAACCTTAGAACCTTGTCACGATCCCAGATTCAATGGAGGCATGAACCCACTATCGAGCATAATTACTCCCTCTTGGAGTTACAAGTATCAACTTGGCCAGAGCCTCTACTAGCAATGAAGAGCATGCAAGAACATAAACAACACATATATGATAGATTGATAATCAACTTAACATAATATTCTATATTCATCGGATCCCGCCAAACACAACATGTAGCATTACAAATAGATGATCTTGATCATGTTAGGAAGCTCACAAGATCTAAACAATGATAGCACAAGCGAAGAAGACAACCATATAGCTACTGCTATGGACCCATAGTCCAAGGATGAACTACTCACGCATCAATCCGGAGGCGGGCATGATAATGTAGAGCCCCTCGGTGATGATTCCCCTCTCGGCGGGTGCCGGATGCGATCTGAATCCCCAAGATGGGATTCACGACGGTGTCTTGGAAGGTTTTCCGTATCGTTCTCACAGGGGTTTCGCGACGAAGGCTGTATGTAGGCGGTAGGGTAGGTCGGCGACGCGAGGGGCCCACACACTAGGCGGCGCGGCCGGGCTTGGGGCGCCGCTGGGTGTGTGGCCACCTCGTGGCCCCACTTCGTCTCCTTTCGGTCTTCGGAAGCTTCGTGCAAAAATAGGACCCTGGGCGTTGATTTCGTCCAATTCCGAGAATATTTCCTTACTAGGATTTCTGAAACCAAAAAGCAACAGCAACTGGCGCTTAGGCATCTTGTTAATAGGTTAGTGCGGAAAATGTATAATAATGCTGTAAAGTATGTATAAAACATTCAAGTATTGTCATAAAAGTAGCATGGAACATAAGAAATTATAGATACGTTTGAGACGTATCAAGCATCCCCAAGCTTAGTTCCTACTCGCCCTCGAGTAGGTAAACGATAACACAAATAATTTCTGAAGTGACATGCTACCAACATAATCTTGATCAACATTATTGTAAAGCATATGAGATGAATGGAGTGATCTGAACAAAAGATTGCTAACAAAGATAATGACTAAACAAATGAATCATATAGCAAAACTTTTCATGAATAGTACTTTCAAACAAGTATCAATAAGACTTGCATAAGAGCTAACTCATAAGCAATAAATTCAAAGTAGAATGCATTGAAGCAACACAAAGGATGATTAAGTTTCAGCAATTGCTTTCAACTTGTAACATGTATATCTCATGGATATTTGTCAACATAGAGTAATATAACAGGTGCAATAAGTAAACATGTAAGAATCAATGCACACAGTTAACACAAGTGTTTGCTTCTAAGATAGAAAGAAGTAGGTAGACTGACTCAACATAAAGTAAAAAATGGCCCTTCGCAGAGGGAAGCATGGATTACTATTTTTGTGCTAGAGCTTTTGTTTTGAAAACATAGAAACAATTTTGTCAACGGTAGTAATAATTCATATGTGCTATGCATAATACTTCCTACAAGTTGCATGTCTCATGCATAGAGTACTAATAGTGCTCGCACCTTGTCCTACTTAGCTCGGAAAACACGGATTATCATCGCATAACATATGTTTCAACCAAGTGTCACAAAGGGGTACCTCTATGCCGCCTGTACAAGTGTCTAAGGAGAAAGCACGCATTGGATTTCTCGCTTTTGATTATTCTCAACTTAGACATCCATACCGGGACAACATAGACAACAGATAATGGACTCCTCTTTTTAATGCTTAAGCATTCAACAACAGTTAATATTCTCATAAGAGATTGAGGTTGTATGTCCAAACTGAAACTTCCACCATGATACATGGCTTTAGTTAGCTGCCCAATGTTCTTCTCTAACATATGCATACTCAAACCATTTGATCATGAAATCGCACTTACTTCAGACAAGACGAACATGCATAGCATCTCACATGATATCCAACAAAGGTAAAGTTGATGGCGTCCCCAGAAACATGGTTACCGCTCAACAAGCAACTTATAAGAATTAAGACACATAACTACATATTCATCACCACAATAGTTTTTAAGCTATTTGTCCCATGAGCTATATATTGCAAAGATAAAGGAATGAAATTTTAAAGGTAGCACTCAAGTAATTTACTTTGGAATGGCAGAAAAATACCACATAATAGGTAGATATGGTGGACACAAATGACATGGGTTTTGGCTCAAGGTGTTTGGATGCACGAGAAGCATTTCCTCTCAGTACAAGGTTTGGGATAGCAAGGTTGTTTGAAGCAAACACAAGTATGAACAGGTACAGCAAAACTCACACAAGAACATATTGCAAGCATTATAAGGTTCTACACTGTCTTCCTTGTTGTTCAAACACTTTACTCGAAAATATCTAGACTTAGAGAGACCAATCATGCAAACCAAATTAAACAAGCTCTACGGTAGTTCTTCATTAATAGATTAAACTACATGATGCAAGAGCTTAAACATGATCTATGAGAGCTCAAACAATTGCCAAGTTGCCAAACCATATGCAGCATTTTCCGATTCCAACCAAAAATAGCAATTTAAAGAAGCAATTTCAGCCTTCGCCATGAACATTAAAGCGCAATTAAGAACACAAGTGTTCCATATGAAAAAGCGGAGCGTAATATCTCCAATATAAGAATGGTGGGATCCAACTTTATTCAAACCAAAACAAAAATAAAAGCAAACCGACGCTCCAAGTAAAGAACATAAGATGTGATGGAATAAAAATATAGTTTCACTAGAAGTGACCTGATAATGTTGTCGATGAAGAAGGGGATGCCTTGGGCATCCCCAAGCTTAGATGCTTGATTCTTATTAAAATATGCAGGGATGAACCACCGGGGCATCCCCAAGCTTAGACCTTTCACTCTTCCTGATCATAGTATATCATCCTCTTCTCTTGACCCTTGAAAACTTCCTTCACACAAATTTCAAGCAAACTCATTAGAGGGTTAGTGCATAACCAAAAATTCACATATTCAGAGGTGACACAATCATTCTTAACACTTCTGGACATTGCACAAAGCTTCTGAAAGTTAATGGAACAAAGAAACTCATTCAACATAGCAAAAGCGGCAATGCGAAATAAAAGGCAGAATCTGTCAAAAACAGAACAGTCCGTAAAGATGAATCTGGCAGGGGCACTTAACTTGCTCAAATGGAAAAACTCAAAACTAATGAAAGTTTCGTACATATATGAGGATCACGCTCATAAATTTGCAGATTTTTTTGATTTTTCTACAGGGAAATCTGTACTAATTCGTGCAGACAGCAATGCTGTTTCTGCGCAGCGCGATCCAAATCTATCATCAACTTTAACATAGAAACTTTACTTGGCACAAAAAACATGATAAGGAGAGGTTGCTACAGTAATAAACAACTTCCAAGACTCAACAATACAGTAAATAAAATGAAACTTGGGTTATCTCCCAAGAAGTGCTTTTTTTAACGCCTTTCAGCTAGGCGCAGAAAGTGCAAATCAAGTAACATCAAAAGATGGAGCATCAACATCATTACCTTGGGAGTTGGAAGTTTTTTCCACAATGCATGTTATCTTATCTATGTAAGTTTCAGAGGCTCCTTTTTCATTATTCTTAGGCTTGCTATTCTCATCAAACAAATTTTCAGGAACAATCCAATCATAATTCTTTTCTAGTGCCTCGATCATTCCTACGAGCTTGCAAGGTATTGATGTCTTAATGTCCCCTCCATAATTAACATTATTAGTGTACTTTATCCTATCAATGTCCATCTTTTCAAGGGTACTAGCAAAGTTGGTGTAAGAACCAAGCATTTTATATTTAGTAAAGACTTTTCTAGCCTCTCTTGCTACACCACCAAATTCTTTGAGAAGAGTTTCTAAGACAAAATCTTTCTTTTCTCCTTCCTCCATATCAGAGAGTGTAAGAAACATATGCTGAATTATAGGATTGAGATTAACAAATTTAATTTCCAACATGTGTACTAGAGAAGCAACAACAATTTCATAAGTAGGAGCAAGTTCTACCAAGTGTCTATCTTCAAAATCTTCAGCTATACTAACATGAGTGAAAAAATCTTCTATATTATCTCTTCCAATTATAGACCCTCGGCCTACCGGTATGTCTTTTAGAGTGTACTTAGGAGGAAACATGATGAAGTAAACAAAAAGTAAACTAAACAAGTAAAGTAAAGACAAGTAACTAATTTTTTTGTGTTTTGATATAGAACAAGTAAATAAGACAAAAAGTAAAGTAACTATTTTTTTGTGTTTTTAATATGAAGCAAACAAGACAGACAAAAAAGTAAAGTAAAGCAAGACAAAAACAAAGTAAAGAGATTGGAAGTGGAGACTCCCTTGCAGCGTGTCTTGATCTCGGCAACGGCGCGGAAAATAGTCTTGCTGCGTGTAGTCGACACGTCCGTTGGGAACCCCAAGAGGAAGGTGTGATGCGCACAAGAAGTTTCCCTCAGCAAGAAACCAAGGTTATCGAACCAGTAGGAGCCAAGAAGCACGTGAAGGTTGTTGGTGGAGGAATGTAGTGCGGCGCAACACTAGTGAAACCGGCGCCAACGTGGAACCTGCACAACACAATCAAAGTACTTTGCCCCAACGTAACAGTGAGGTTGTCAATATCACCGCTTGCTGAAACAAAGGATTAAGCGTATCGAGTGGAAGATGGTGGTTGTTTGCAAAGAACAGTAAAGAGAATGTATTCAGATGTAAAAGAATGGACCGGGGTCCACAGTTCACTAGAGGTGTCTCACCAATAAGATAACTAACATGCTGGGTGAACAAATTACGGCGGGCAATTGACAAATAAAGATTCAATACATATCAATGATGATTACTATGTGATTTAATCGGGCATTACGAAAAAGTACATAGACCGCTATCCATGCATCTATGCCTAAATAATCCACCTTCAGGTTATCATCCGAACCCCTTCCAGTATTAAGTTGTAAACAACAGATAATTGCATTAAGTATGGCACGTAATGTAATCAACACAAATATCCTTAGACAAAGCATCGATGTTTTATCCCTAGTAGCAACAGCACATCCACAACCTTAGAACCTACTGTCACGATCCCATTCAATGGAGGCATGAACCCACTATCGAGCATAATTACTCCCTCTTGGAGTTACAAGTATCAACTTGGCCAGAGCCTCTACTAGCAACGGAGAGCATGCAAGAACATAAACAACACATATATGATAGATTGATAATCAACTTAACATAATATTCTATATTCATCGGATCCCGCCAAACACAACATGTAGCATTACAAATAGATGATCTTGATCATGTTAGGCAGCTCACAAGATCTAAACAATGATAGCACAAGCGGAGAAGACAACCATCTAGCTACCGCTATGGACCCATAGTCCAAGGATGAACTACTCACGCATCAATCCGGAGGAGGGCATGATGATGTAGAGCCCCTCCGGTGATGATTCCCCTCTCCGGCGGTGCGGAGGCGATCTCCGAATCCCCCGAGATGGGATTCGCGATGGTGGCGTCTCTGGAAGGTTTTCCGTATCGTGGCTCTCGGTACGGGGGTTTCGCGACGAAGGCTATATGTAGGCGGAAGGGTAGGTCGGGCGCGAGGGCCCACACACTATGCGGCGCGGCCAGGGCTTGTCGCGCCGCCCTGGTGTGTGGCCACCTCGTGGCCCCACTTCATCTCCCTTTCGGTCTTCTGGAAGCTTCGTGCAAAAATAGGACCCTGGGCGTTGATTTCGTCCAATTCCGAGAATATTTCCTTACTAGGATTTCTGAAACCAAAAACAGCAGAACAACTGGCGCTCGGCATCTTGTTAATAGGTTAGTGCCGGAAAATGTATAATAATGCTGTAAAGTATGTATAAAACATTCAAGTATTGTCATAAAAGTAGCATGGAACATAAGAAATTATAGATACGTTTGAGACGTATCACCTGCCAGGCTCTATCAAGTTCGTTGGCGTGCAGGAGGGAAAAGATACAGCTGACTTCCCCAGAGCCATTATAGATCTTATGGTTAACGCGATTTGTACGGCGCTAGAATCACTGGACGGCATTGGTACTTAGTCCTAGATGAATAGTACCCTTGCAATGGAACCTCCACCATAAACACATACCATGGTTCCATTGCCCACCACATAGTCATATTCATAATTGTAAAATAATATTTTGCTTTTCAATGCAAGAGTGATAAGTATAGTACTTTGCATATAGTTTGATAAAAATAATCAAATGACATGAGCAAGCGATGAACTTGCCTTTCTTGACTGCAAGATTATGCAGGCAAAAGCTTCGATACGTGAGAACTCCAAATTCTGAAATACCATCATTGTCCGGTAAGGACAATGTTTAAAGAACTGGCAAAGATGCTATAATGCATAGTATGAGATGCAATCGTCCCGAGCGTAACCTAACCCCGATGATTTAAGATTGTTGAGTAGTGAAGATTTCTTTAGGGTTTGTTGCACTTTTTAGAATGGTTCTCAAACAAGGTTCTTATTAGGGTTGGTGATATTATAGCATAAACAAGTGATATAATGCATCATAACAATCATACATACAGAGGAATGGTGGTTGCATAACAAATCCAGAGTGGTGGTCAGTTTTAAGTTCTACAGGACATGGTTGATGATTACATAGATTATACTTCAAAAGAATAACTTTTGAAGAACAGGTTAATTAAGAAATGATAAGTATAAATAAGAACTATGGCTTCTAGGGTTTACTATTGGGTTCATTTAGTTTCTAATAGGTACTAGTTGGTTCTTAAATAGAATGGGTTTATATGTAGCAAGTATTGGCAGGTTCATTACTATGGTTTCTCATAAGCATCATATTAAAGGATGATTTAAGGTAATGCTATGAGTTAGGGTTTACTGTAGCTTCCTATTTGTTTCCCTAAGTAATCACTAAGAGTTTCTAAGCTAGGTGGCTTAAGATTCCTTAAATAGGGTTTAGTTTAAATAGGAGCATGTCATGTGAATTGCTACACAAGGTTGGTACTAGGGTTCATCATTATGGTTCTACTAGGGTTTGATGGTTGAGGTTGATCCTAATGGTGTGGTATATAGGAGTGGTGATCAATGGCACTACTCTAATTAACAAGCTAGGGTTTGCTCCTAAGTGGCACTAATTGGTTATACAAGTTTTATTAAAAAATAATAAAGACACGGAATGATGACTCATGTGAATTGGTTCTATTTTGGTGGCTCATGACTTTTATTTGTTGGTCACATAATAAGGTTCTCTAGGTAAGGTGAAATTCACATGATCACATGTGATAAGCAACTAGGTTTTTAGGTTAAAGCATTTTGAAATGATCACATAAAATAATGGGATCCAGGTCTTACTTGTATTAAAACTAGGGTTTTTAACTTATGATACAACTCCAAAAATGTTAATTGGAAATATATTTGTGGTCACTAATTACTTTGAAACCAAATTAATAATCGTTTTAGCATTTTATTAATGTTCACAAGAATTAATAATTAGGGTAACTCCTATTTAGGTTTAATTAAAAATAGGGTTTAACCATTGTTCTTAGGTTTTAATATAATTGAATTGTTAATTAAAGATGTTTAAGTAAACAAGTTTTTGAGTTACCAAAATAATATTAGCCTTTAATATTTTCTTGTTTTATTATTAGTTAAAGAAAAATAGAAAATAACAATTTGCAAATTAGGGTTTATGAATTATCACTCATATTTAAGTTAATGAAGTATGATAAATAAAACTGATCTTAATATTTTATTTATTTACTGAATAGCTATTATTTGTTTTTCAAACTTAAATAATTATTGAATTCAAATTGTGTTTTAAAACAAATGAAATGGCATAATTAATAAGGTTAAAAATAAGTGAATTTTTATTTGGACACACATTTTTATTTTATATTTTATTTGAATAGAGTTTATTTTTGTGAGCATTTTGATATATTATTTATATTTTTCCGAGTTAAAATGAATTTTATCTATTTCTGCAAAGTTACAGCTATTTATTGGATTTTAAAATAAATCTAAAATACTAGATGTACCGATTCACATCTAGCTACTGCTACTGACGAGTGGGACCGTTGACTAGGTCAGTTGCCACGTTGGCAACAACCAGTCAACATGCATATGTGACCCCACCGCCACGCTGGCAGCGCCGACGGCCGCCGGCGACCAGACGACGGCGCCGCCAATCTAGAGCCTCCCGGATGCGTGACGATACCCATCGATTCCCTTGACCTACAGCACGATGGTGGTGGCGGTTTTCCGAGAAGCTCACGAGAGCATCACCGGCAACTAAGTACTGCGGCGGCGCACTCCGGCCAAACCTTGAAACGGAGCTACGGGCGACGATATGAGGTGATAAGGGACTCTAAAGAAGCGCATGCTCACCCTGAGGATGTTGGTGTGCTCGATGGAGGCGTTGATGGTCGAAGACGATGGCAAGGCCATGGATTCCGGCGAACCTAAGCGGAAGGGATCGAGTTGATTGCGCTGATAGGAAGCTCCCCTCCTCGATTCCTTCTACCAGGAGACTCTCTGAGACACGGCGGTGCTGCTTAGCCACCGCCTAGACCCTTGGGTGGCCTCCATTGCCCGCTTCGTGATCGACTCCGGCGAGATGCTGTGGAAGAGATCGGGAGAGAGAGAACGAATGCGAAGGATTGGAGTGGCGGAGGTAAACAAGAGGAGCACGGCGATAATCCTGGTGGTCCTTATAGGGCTGGAGGTGGTCGGAAACGACGACGAGTGTCGGGGACGAGCGGTTAAGATACGGCGGTGCTCTCTATTAGGGTTTCTGTGCGGGAATCTTGATGCTCCGACTGGCAGCGGATGCAGATGAAGTTCATCTCGGCTCTGGAGTGGCGAGTGGCGTCCGGCGGCGTTCTTATCCCCATCGAGGACGTGGCGGAGCTGCGTCGGCTCGCTGTCGAGCGTGGAGAAGAGGAGGAAGACGACGCCCTTCGTTTGTATTTTGACAGCGACGAAATGGTAAGTGGTGACGGTGGGCTGAGTTAGTTCGTGGGCAGGGCTGAACTGGGCTTGGTCGACGTGGTGGCGATGATGGGCTAGTCTTGGGCTGCTCGGGTGCGGCTTGGCCTGTCAAGGTAAGCCCTTTTTCCTCTCTTTTTCTCTTTTCAAATTCCTGTTTTTATTTACTGATTTGTATTTTCTATTTAAATTCAAATTTGAATTATGTGTTGCTTTGCAGATTCTCAAACATTTGAATATCAAACAATTTGATAGTGATGCTCACTACATAGTTTTGTTGTGTTAAACAAATAGTTAGTTTAGGATTTAATTGATATCTTGTGTGGCTTGAGTAAAATAAAAATGGTTTAGTTATTTATTTCAACTCCCTTTTTTTAATTTAGGAACCAGATCTGTTTTTAAGGATTTGAAATTTAGATCATGTGCATGATGAACATATTAGTTTTAACTAATATTCTTAACAATATTGATGGTTCATATCTATTTTAATTATAGCTAGAGTTTAAAGATAAATAGTATTGAGGATGGATTGGATTCATCATTTTATGTGGAGAATTGTTTCTAACGGTTTAAGAAAAGGGTTGGATAAACTCTATATTTACTAATCTTGCTTAGCAACTTCTAGCTTAAATTATCTGAGATAGATCCTATGCTCATCATGATTAACTCAACTACTTATATGATGATTATATTTTATAAAATACTATTTCATTTGGTTCACTAAACAAGGTATTTGGAAAGCAAAAATAGAATTGGATATTGGTTCACTCTACTCACCAAATGGCATCTAGTCCTTAAGTATATATGGCTTGGTTTATACTTGTGATCCATGATACACAAGTTAGGACATAATATTTTATGTGGGGTGAATTCTACTTGAAAGGTTTAGAGCTTTAGTGATACTTCACTAATTGAAGTATAAAATAGGCATGAGGCATGGCAGGGTTCTACTTATAATCCCAAGTGATACTTGGATTGAAATTCAAATGTGATCTAGGGTTTTAGTGGTGATCACTAATAGGATATGGCTCTCACCTCCAAGATTAAAGGTTGGTTTGAACAAGTAAGATTTAATACTACTCTAGTATTTTCTAGGATAGACATGGATATGGTTAGCATCTATAACCTCTCTCACTTCTCAATGTATCTTAATAACCTAAGGTCCTACTCAGGAGATGATGATATGATCCTCTAAATATATTGTTTGCCTAGGATTCTACCTTGGTATCTTATGTAGCTTGTTCTTCTGAAAATCTAATAAACCTGCATCTTGTGGTATGCCTCCACCTCCTAGCTTCTTCATCTTGATCCTAGCTAATGTATGGAAGGTCTCAAGGTTTTGGTTTCCTTGTAGCATGGTACTAGATGATCAAATGGATGAAGGGTGTGGCTCCTTTTATAGGCTTGGGCAAGCTCTAGTATCATGACACATAGGTGGGTGACTCTTGTTTTGGTTTGAGGAGTAAGGTGCTTGGTTGTCATGCCCTCATCTATAGCAATCCTTTGAGCATGAGGTGGCAAGTCTTGGGATGCAAGTCATGTAGATATTTTCATCCTATGTGGCATTATCATTATCCTCTCATATGATTTGTATTTAGATAGCCAAGTAGCATTTGTTACTAAATATATTGTGGATGGTTTTATTATTGTGGATGAGTCACTATATCATATCATATTTGATTGGATTTATATTATAATATTGGTCAAAAGGTCAAGGTTGAAGGTTATTCCTAAATTTTGGATAGTTGGTGTTTGATTTCACCAAGGCATGATCATATGAGTTTCAAAATACTCATGGTTAGTTTTATTCAAATAGTTTGAACTATAATTCGTAATGTAAATGGATTTAATTTTATGATATTCCATATATTTAATAAGTTATGATTTAAATAAGAATGTGTGGCCTTTATGCATTTTAGACCCTGTGGATTTACCTTATTTATTAATAAGTTTAGAAGTGAATTAAATTACACACAAATGTAGTTGCTAACTTTTAAGTGCTAATAAGTTAGGGTTTGATTTTTAAAGAATGTGTTGTTGTAAAGAATACCATGTGGAGATCTTTTATAAGATCTTGTAATTGACCCTTACTTAAGATGTTATTTGTTGTAAAACTAATTCTATTTGATCTAGCCCATAGATCAAATCATGTCTACCCAAAACAAGGTTTTAGCAAAGATCACAGTGAAGTTTATAGCGCTTGACTTGATGATCTACTTCAATTCCAGCAAGTCAAGTGAAACTTCAGTTACTGTGGTAAGTTTTATTTGAAAGCGCGAAAATTCCCCGGATTTTCTATGCATGAATGCAATGCACACTTTGGTGTTCTCTCATTTTATAGCCTCTAAACCTGGGATATTACATTGAGACGGCGAGGCCTCGCGCGCAGCCGCGCACACCTGCAAGGCGGGCTGGCCGCCGCCCCGGCGGCCTCTACATCGACGAGCCCCAGCCCCAGCCCCAGGAGGAGGACGACCCGGAGCTGCAGGCGGCGCTCGCGGCGTCCCGCTGTTACCACCCGATTTTGGCCAAATCAGGAGATGGGCCGTAAGTGAAGATGGGCTTGAAGGACGTACACGTGGAGCATCTTCGAAGCGGCCTTGCGCTAAGAGTTTGGGCTAAATGGCCCGTATATCTGTAATTTTATTAGATCGTATCGTGTTTAGAATTAATAGATAGAGTCTGGCCCGTGCACGGTTAGGTGCACGCCTCAATTAGAAAGTCCCTTGGACTATAAATATGTATCTAGGGTTATCGGAAAAGAAGGACAATCACGTTCACAACAAACACAAATCGGCGCATCGCCACCCCTTTCTTCGAGGGTTTCTTCCGGGTAAGCATCATGCTGCCTAGATCGCATCTTGCGATCTAGGCGTACACGTTTATTCGTCTACCTTGTACTGCTCGTGCTGAAGCGTTGTTGATGGCGAGCAGTACTACTTATCATTAGGTGTTTAGGGGCTTGCATTGATGCTTTCTCGTGCATATAATGCCGTCCCTCGACACCTAGCTGCCCTTACACCTATTTGGGTGTAAGGGCAGCATCTTGCTTGTTCGTTACTTAGTAGATCCGATCTGTTATAGTTGCTCCTTGCTCCGCAGGGATTAGTTTAATATCTGCATAGTTAGGCCTTATGTTGGGGTCGGACGATCCGGTAGTGCGTTAGGTGTTGTTCACCATCCCTGCAAGGGATGATCCGGGAATCAACGTTATGTTGGTTTTTAGGCCTCTTGTAGGGGTAGTTTGCATCATCTTCCGTAGCTGCTAGGCCCGATCACACGTAGGACGTTCCGGTTATGCGGTGAAAACCCTAAAATGTCGTAGATCGGTTTAGCTTTGTTTTGATCAAGCAGGATCCCCATGTCATTGCAAATCCAACGTGAACCATGGGGCGATCGGCTCTTTGAGCCGATCCACAGGCAACCTGAGAGCCGATAGGGCTCGTATTTAATGTTTACGTGTCTACCATGCAGAACAATCGAAGCACTCTAACACCTTCCCGATCGGGTCTAGGTCAGGTGGCACGCCCTAGCAACCGCTAGGACGTGGCCGGAAGATTTGCGGGACGACGCGAGGTGCCGGGGTCCACTAAGCGGCCTTGGGAGCCTCCCGGCTCTTCGTGTTGCTTAACCATTGCCCGTCGGTGGGTTTTGGAGGGTAACACATTCGGCACGCCCGGTGGGACCTCTTCGCAACATCCACGTCAACACCGACACCCGAGATGGCAGAGGAACAGATCACATACAAGGATCTTCCTGCAGAACACAAGAAGAAATGCGATGAGCTGAAGGCCATCTGTGAAGCCGAGCTCATCGGCTCCTTTGAGAAGACCCGTTCTCACGACATCAAGCTCAAAGGAAACACGCGTCCGTCGCATGGCGTCAACACGGTGGATCTCAGCCACTCCATGAGGGAGCCAGGGTTCTCCTTTAGTATCAACATGGCAGGGCTTGTGAACCGCCATGGCGCGGACAAAGCAGAGAGTAGCCACTCTCGTGGCAAAGATAAAGAGGAGGCCGTTCCACGCGACCGGCCCCAAGAGGATGATAGACGGTACCTAACCGAGGAGGAGGTGAGAAGCATGCGGTATCAACGCCCACTCCCCGTGCATCTCCTCAATAAATACGAGCAGCAGACGACCGACGTCGACGCCACGACGAAGACGACGAAAGATATCGTCGGTCAGATGCGGGACAGGTATCGTCAGCAGCGAAACAACGACGGGTACGAGCTTCATGCTAGAGGGAGGTCAAGGGAGCAAGACAACGTGGATAAGCACGGGACTGTCCTTTCTTCAAACATTGCTGGGACTCGGAATGAGCCGATTGCCAACAATCGAGAATTGCCCAGAATGCAAACAGCAAAGGAGGAGGACAAATGAAGTTTCAGTGTTCGAACGTCTAGGGCCTCTCCCACCTCAGAATAAACGAGCTGAGTCATCTCAAGAAGAAGACTTTGAGGAGTCGGATGAAGAAGATAGGTATCACCGACCAAGGTGGTGCCCGATGGACTCAGCCATTCTCGCGTAGGGTGCAGCGGCTGCGGAACTTGGAAGAAGCCGAGGCACGCACTGTACACGTTGAGAAGAGCACGGCCCGATCTGGCCGTGAAAATTAAGCAAACATTGGAGACGAAGGTGCGCCGCCAAAGAAAGTATGGCGCCCCAAACAGGCGAAAGCCGATGCACAGCATCGGCTGATGCCGATGTTGGAACATCGGCTGATACAAACATGGTGTTTATACTCCCGCCGGAGTTTCGCGCTCCAAACGACGAGGAGGTATCAGTGGCTCAATTCGACTGCGGTCCACGACCAGTTATCTTTGAGAAGCCACGAGATAGAAGCTATAGGCACTGAAAGCCCTATACTTGAGGGGTTACATCAACGGGCAGCCTGTCAGCAAGATGTTGGTTGACACCGGAGCAGCAGTCAACATAATGCCGTATTCCGTGCTACGACGTTTGGGGCATTCCAGCGACGATCTGATCAAGACCAACATCACATTGAGCGACTTCAACGGCCAGGCGTCGAAGCGAAAGGTGTTCTGAATGTAGAGCTTACGTAGGCCGGAAAACCATACCTACCGCGTTCTTCATCGTCGACAGCAAAAGCAATTACGCCGTCCTATTAGGAAGGGACTGGATTCATGCTAACTGTTGCATTCCGTCTACAATGCACCAATGCATCATACAGTGGGATGGAGATGAAGTGGAAGTCGTTCAGGCGGATGACTCAATCGAGATATCGTTAGCTGCCATGAGCGTGTGGGAAGCAGATAACCAAGAGCCGCTCTCTGGAATCAGTTTAGAGGGCTGTGAGCGCATCGAAGCTTCGAAAAATGGGGTAAGGCTGGTTTTATCCACCGGCCTAACAAGTAGCAGGTTCAAGACATTGGACGTACGTGGCAAGGCCGATCCCGAGATCGGCCCTCAAAAATGGAAAGCAAAGGATCTTACCTCCAGCATGCCGTAGTGGAAATCCGAGAAGTTGCAAACCATCGTCAAGCATTGCAATGAAGAGGGAGGCCGATTCTGGCAATCGGCCAAAACTATCCTCAACATGCGTTTTGTCTGTGTTCAATGTTGATCCAACAGATGCCTGAAGAGCCGATACCATCAAATACCTGACAGAATCGGCTCGGGGGGCACATAGAAGGATAGAACACGAGGATACGGAGTTTGGAGCAATTCAGGATGTATTCTCTGATAAAGTGGGGGCCGTTACATGAGTAAATCGGCCGTAGAAAATTTCAAAACGAAAAACCTTTAAAAGCAGCCGATGCGCAGACATCGACTCAAGGATAAAAAGCCGGTGCGTGGTCATCGACTCAAGAAGCCCAATGGAGTAGTTATCAAATTATATGGAGGAACTCCTCCTTGGCGAGCCATCAGGTGCAGCAGTACTGGCAGGAGCATCGCTTGTGGCGTCCAACATTACCTTGGCCCATTTAAAGCCACTGATGTTTTTCTGCAAGATTGAGGATTGCAACCCTGACTAACAACAAGAGCGGCATAAACTTGCAAGTCAGGTTAAGCATGGGCCCGACGAAGGGAACATACTTCCTCTAGGACCGTGAGAGCGGCCGATGATGAAGCAATCGGCTGTAGCATTTCTGCCTGAGGACTCGGTCAAGATGGCAACTTGGTGGACATTACCTTCAGAGGATGTTACGACCGGAGTGGGGAAGGACGTCAGGGCTTCATCAAACACCCCCACTAGCAGTTGCGTTAGCCTCCCAAGAGGATGAGCCGATCTGATCAGCAAGGCGCGAGAACTGAGCTGAAAAAGGCTCGGGGGGCAGCGCGCCCTGAATTTTCTTTCGCTCTGAAGAACCGATTGGGTTGGATCGGCTGATTCTGCCCTACAACTTGGAGGCCGATGGGAGCCCATCTGGCTGGCCCGCTGTGGTCCTCACCCTGATCGAGGCTCGGGGGGCAGTTTGCCCTGAATGATACTTTGCTGTAGGAAGCCGATTCTTGTCGGATTCGACTGGCTCGGTGTCACGACTTGTCTGAGGAATGGTGCTGATGCTGCAAAATTATCAGTTCCAAAGTGCAAGACGATTCAGCGACAGGCCCAGAGCTCTATCAAAGACACCTACCCACAACCAGGTTACCAGCTTGCTGGATTGGCGGCTACAGTACCGGCTGTCAACGGAGGAAAGGCGATCGGCTGGTTGGCCCTGCATGATAGCTCTTTCAGATGTGATTGAGCTTGGGTCTGGTTGTTTGAATTACGTGTCCCCATCACCGTTTTCACCTCGACTGAGGTTTGGGGCAGCAGCTGGCCTCGTGGATGCTCTGTTTTTTAGAAGCCGATTGGAGAGTCATCGGTTGGTCCTGCAACGCAATTCCTCTCAAAGGCGATGAGTTCTTGCAAAAGAAGGGTCCATCATCACCGATGGAGAATGGACTCTGGGCTATCTGGTTGCTGTAAAGGAACAGAACAGGGGATATCTGTACTACAGGGGTCTCGGTTTCAACGGCAAGCTGTTTGAGAGGCAGTTTTAAGACTCTTTTGAAGGCATTGGCCTGCCTCACTGTCCATCAGGGCTCCAGATCATCGGTCGAAAAGGTGAAGGATAGATCGTATGGGATCGATACGTTGACATTGATTGGTTGAGCATTGACCACGTTCACGATCACTCCGACGTAAAAAAGAGGAAAAGCGGATTATGGGGGACCGATGCATGGAAATCGGCTTGATTGAGCATTGACCGAGTTGACAATCGGCAGACTCAGTACGAAGGACGATCGGCTAAATTATCATAAAGGAAATCGGCAAAATCAAATTGGGAAATTCTTCATTGATGAATCAGATTTCTTACATGGAAGAGCTGGTTGCCCTCAAAAGGAGGAATCTATCCATCTTCATTGATTAAAAAGGGGATTTCTTACAAGGAAGAGCTGATTACTCAAACAAAAGGGGAACAGATTGCTACTGCTAGTCTTATGCTAGTGAATCCCTACTCTAAGGGCTGTTGCCGTCTTCGTCGTCGCTGGGGTAGCTGCCCTCATCGCTACTATTGACGAATTCCTCGTCGCTGCTACTGTGACCTTCAGCGGAGGCCTCTTCCTCGTCATCATCATCCTCCTCATCGGACCAGGCCCAGCCACGGATGCGCTTTGGCGGCGGTTCCTCGGAGGAGGTGTCATCCTCTGGTTCCTTCTTCGTGTCGGAGGAGACGTCTTCGTCTTCGTCGTCCTCTTCTTCTTCTTCTTCCTCTTTGGTGGAGGAAGTGAATTTACCCCGGAAGAGAGGGTCGTTGCTGTCGCTCTCCGCCTCTAGTTCTCCATCGATCAAGAACCGAAGATCATCTTCCCCGTCAGTCAGGGGCATGTCACCATCCGACCAGACGAGGTCTTCGGGTCGGCCTTCGGGCACGAAGTCGAAGTCAAATTCTTGCTCATCCCAATGCTCGGGAGCGCGCCGGTTGTATGCTTCCGTCTGATTGACCTCCGGCTCGCTTGCGGAAGAGGATTGGGAAGAGGAAGGAGAAGACATGGCTATGAAGGAGGAGGGTTTTTTGGCTGACGGCTGGTTTGGAGCAAGGGGATGAGGAAGAGAACTGTTCGATGCGGTTAAATAAAGGGGGATATATTGGAGATCAATGCTTGAACAGTTTCCGAGGGTATAGGGCCAAAATTGTCAAATCATGCAGAGGAGTTGAGAAGGCAAGACGTCATGATGAAGAATACTGCGACGGTTCTGCTCTGCCACGACATGACCTCTTGAAGGAAAGACAGATGGTTTTGCAATTACCATTATCAAAATCAGGGGGGCATGTGTTACCACCCGATTTTGGCCAAATCAGGAGATGGGCCGTAAGTGAAGATGGGCTTGAAGGACGTACACGTGGAGCATCTTCGAAGCGGCCTTGCGCTAAGAGTTTGGGCTAAATGGCCCGTATATCTGTAATTTTATTAGATCGTATCGTGTTTAGAATTAGAGTCTGGCCCGTGCACGGTTAGGTGCACGCCTCAATTAGAAAGTCCCTTGGACTATAAATATGTATCTAGGGTTATCGGAAAAGAAGGACAATCACGTTCACAACAAACACAAATCAGGCGCATCGCCACCCCTTTCTTCGAGGGTTTCTTCCGGGTAAGCATCATGCTGCCTAGATCGCATCTTGCGATCTAGGCAGTACACGTTTATTCCTCTACCTTGTCCTGCTCGTGCTGAAGCGTTGTTGATGGCGAGCAGTACTACTTATCATTAGGTGTTTAGGGGCTTGCATTGATGCTTTCTCGTGCATATCTGCGTGGCAATGCCGTCCCTCGACACCTAGCTGCCCTTACACCTATTTGGGTGTAAGGGCAGCATCTTGCTTGTTCGTTACTTAGTAGATCCGATCTGTTATAGTTGCTTGCTCCGCAGGGATTAGTTTAATATCTGCATAGTTAGGCCTTATGTTGGGGTCGGACGATCCGGTAGTGCGTTAGGTGTTGTTCACCGTCCCTGCAAGGGATGATCCGGGAATCAACGTTATGTTGGTTTTTAGGCCTCTTGTAGGGGTAGTTTGCATCATCTTCCGTAGCTGCTAGGCCCGATCACACGTAGGACGTTCCGGTTATGCGGTGAAAACCCTAAACGTCGTAGATCGGTTTAGCTTTGTTTTGATCAGGATCCCCATGTCATTGCAAATCCAACGTGAACCATGGGGCGATCGGCTCTTTGAGCCGATCCACAGGGCAACCTGAGAGCCGATAGGGCTCGTATTTAATGTTTATGTGTCTACCATGCAGGAACAATCGAAGCACTCTAACACCTTCCCGATCGGGTCTAGGTCGGGTGGCACGCCCTAGCAACCGGCAGGACGTGGGCGGAAGATTTGCGGGACGACGCGAGGTGCCAGGGTCCACTAAGCGGCCTTGGGAGCCTCCCGGCTCTTCGTGTTGCTTAACCATTGCCCGTCGGTGGGTTTTGGAGGGTAACACCCGCGAGCAGCGCGACCTCGATGAGCTGGCCAAATGGCCGCACCTCGCCGAGACGCTGCGTGCTGGAGGAGAAGGCCAGGAAGGCCCAGGAGGACGCCCAGGCGGAGGCGTGGGCCTTCCTCGAGATGGCGCGCCGGCAGGAGGAGGCCACGCGCCGGGCCGCGCTCCGGCTAGAGGCGGAGCTGCAGGCCGCAACGGAGGAGCAGCTCCGGAAGGAGTCCGCGCGGAGGGCACGGCGCGCAGGCCGGCGAGCCCTCCGGACCCGCACTCCGCCTGGGAAAGGGCGCAGTGGTCGCCCTGGTCGGAGTCCTCGGCGCCCTCCGGCGTTTCGAGCCGGAACAGCGCGTCGCCGCCGGGGGCGTCGTCCTCATCGACGGTGACGACGACGAGTACTACTAGGAGTAGTACTGCCAGCGGCCACCGTGCTCGCAAACCCTGGCTAGGGTTTGCTTTTTTTTTAGTTTAAAAGCCCATATAGAGCTTTCTTTTGTGTAAAAATTGCCCAAAATAGGTTTCATAGAAGAGAACAGTGGAAACAACATATAACGCCGCATGAATTATACGCATGCATCCACGTGAATCCAACCTTCAAATTTTTTTTATCAAATGCAATTTGTCGGAGTACGTGACGAGGGGAACCAGGATTTCGTTCGGAGCAAGCTAGGAATTTGTTTAGGCACATATTGCGATAAGAAAATTTAAACGGTGCTATACGGTTAAACGAGGTACTTAGCTAGCTAGCGCCAGCTTTCAAACTAAAATCAGGATACAGATTCATTCTCGTTAGGTAGGTAAGTTAGTTATATTGGGGTATATTGGACCCTAGCGATACAGCGTCCGTATATAAATAGCAGCACGCCGCGAGCTCCGAAAGCACCCAACCCCCTCGATCGCCTCCTCGTCCATAGGTATCGTCCCTCACTCGCGATGGCGAAGCAGCTCATCTGTAGCCTGGTGTTCCTCCTCGCAACTCTCTCTGGTACGTACTACCTTTTTTTTTTTGAAACGAGGCAAAAACTGGTACGTACTACCAATTCAGATTGGATTCTTCCATCGCTCTAATGAAAGATGCTAACTACGTACTATGCTTCTTCCTAATCAATCGTACCACAGGTGCGCGCGCGCAGGATTGCTGCCAATGCTCTTCGTATTTTAGTTGTGCTTTGATATGTGGGCCTGTTCCGGTTTGTCCTCGGGGCTACGATCGTACCCCGCCGGCACCAGTTGACTCCTACGACGGGTACAGCTTGTTCGCGTTCGGTGACTCCTTCGCCGACAACGGCAACACCCCTGAAACTCCCACCAGCGACCTCGATCGCGAGCTCATCCGCTCGTGGTACACCCCTACGCCAACTCCTACGGCAACGACGATGGCTCCTTCACCTCGCAGCCCAATTTCACCGGACGCTACTCAAACTACATGGTCCAATCTGACTTCGTCGGTACGTACGTGTATATATTTTCATCTTCATCGATCATCTACGTACTTAGATGGATCCATGCATTATTAGCTAAGTTGTTGGCAATGTCTAATCAATTGATCATTTTGCATGCAATGCAAATATGACATCGCAGCGAAAATGTTGGGGATCGACATGGCGCCTAGGCCCCACAAGAAGCAGCTGGGTGACTACTCCTGCGACGTCACCGGCATGACGTTCGCCACGTCGGGCTCCGGCGTCTACTCCGTGCCGGAGCACGTGCCATCGCTGACAGAGCAAGTGGACCGCTTCTGCTCCGGTGCTCCCCCCCAGAGGAAAAGTGGAATCGTCAAAACACATGAACGGTTGAGATCGCGCGATACCTGTTCGGATTGAGGGTTAGTTTTGTAATTTCACGTTTCTGACAGATACGTATAGGCCCGGTACAGGCCCGTATGGCCCGCGACTGTGCTGTACGTATTCTGTGAACCGTCGTGTACGTGGCGTAGTCACGTGCGTGTACCGAAGCGGAAGGGACATATAAAACCTTCGTCGGCTGCTCCGCCTCCCTCGCCCCACCATTTCCCCCCAAATCAGGAACGGAGAAAACCCTCTCCCTCGGCCACTTCGTCTTCTCCACTCCCTCTCCACTGCCAGTTCTCTTCTGTAATCCCTTCTTCTCCGCGCATTTCCATCGAATCGGAGGCCGATGGAGGGTAGCAGCTCGACTGCGCGGGCGTCCGCCGCTGCCTTGGTCAAGAACACCGGCGTGGTGGAGGCAGATGTGGTACCGGGTGGAGGGAGCCGTCGTGGTGCGGCCGCGTCGGGCGGCATGGTGGCGGCGGCGGTGGACCAGGAGGAGCAAGGATTTGGCGGCGGAAGCGTGCCAGATCTGAACGTGGTGCCGGCGGACGACACTGTGGTATATCTCGCTCGCTCGATTCTCCATCTTCTATCCCCTTCTGTGGCACTGGTTAGATGAAAAAAAGAAGGCGATGAACCCTAGGGTTCGTTATTATTAGGGTTCGATTTGAATGGAACAGATGGATGTAGTATCTCTTTTCGGATAAGGTTGGCGCAGACCTAGGCAGTAATTTCGGTTGGAGGTAGTACTAGATTGGCCTAGGGTTTGTGACGGATTTTATTTCATTTTACATGGATAAATTTGCTGCAAATATTATGTGTTGGAACCTTTGAAATGGATGTTTAAATGATGGTCAGCCGCATGAACATTAAGTTTATTTTTTTGATTCTGATTCATAATCGTCTCAACAGAACAACAATGCTGCAACTGCTAATTATTTCATTTCCATTTGCCAACATGTGTTTGCAGTAACTTTGCCTTTTAGATAGCCACCCATTGGTAATGTCTAGCAATTGCTTTTCATCCTAACATCTTCTGGTGCTCAGGTGCCTATTTTACTTGACAATATTTATGGTATTGATGCTCCAGGGGCATTTTCCACATGTCCATAAGATATTTCCTTTTTCAGATTGTGTTGAAATCTATTAATTCCACCTGTACAAAACAAGCTTTATGTAGTAATATTTAACATGCTTTGTATAGTAAGATGTAGTTGTCATGTTTTGAACTTACTGTTGTTATTTTGAATGTGCTCTCTACAATGTAGTAATGATTGCAATAGAATGATGAATCTGTTTACTCTATGAAATTTAATAATAAGAGCAATATTATGTTAAGGTGAAATATAATATTATCTATGTTTACTCTATGATATTAAGGTCAGTATTAATGATAGGTTGACATAATTATGTCTCACCTTAACATAGAAGGATACATATAATGTGACAGGGCTACTATTGTAATGATTGCAATAATGATTTGTAGTATATGTGTTTTGCTGTTATGACTATGTTTACTTTATGATATTAAGATCAGTATTAATGATAGGTTGACAGATCTATGTTTCACCTTAACATAGTAGGAGAAATATAATGTTAACTACTGGCCTGTTATTGTAATGAATGCAATAAGGATTTGTAGTATATGTGTTATGCTGCTATGATTGCAATTTAGATTGACATAATAATCTGTATATATTCCATCAGCTTGGTGAGACCTCCTCTGTCCTCAAGAGGAAGTTTGAGGACTTTGATGACTCGGAGGACTCTGGCCACTCCTACATTTCCTCCGAGGTCGAGTCCGGGGACGCCGTGTCGGTAAGATAGCATTCTCAATATTGATTGTGCATGGTTGACAAGTTTATTGAACTCATTGCTGTACAATAGTTGTGACATATGATTGTGACATTGTTGTTTTGCAGTACAACTCAGATGCTTCATCTGATAATGAAGTCAGCAAGTACAATGTGCTGTCATATGAGAAGAAGGTGGAGGAGAAGATCTGGGCTGAGGGAATCAGTGCTTACATGAAACCTGATGGGAGGTACTACTGCAAGTTCCATCCCTCCAAGCAGGTTCCTAGGGATGGTCTTCGTGAAGGACTTGTTGGCCATGTGAAGGATGTGCACCCGAAGGATCTCCGCGACAAGGCGAACCATGCTGCCCTGAGGAAAGTACTGGAGTACTATGGTCAGGATTGACTGAATGCCTGAAAAAGTTTGTGAAGAAGTACATCATCAGTACATATGATGATGTTAAGTAATGTATGTTATTAAGAACTTCTAGTTTATGTGTGCACCTTCTGTTATGGTGCGGTAACTATGTAGGACTTGCTAGGCATGTGAACTTTAGCTATGGTAGCTATGTATGCACTGTACCAGTGTGCTAGATGGTATGTAGCACACTGTGTTTGCTTTTGCTGGTTCTTCACTTCGTTATAAGATAAGTGAAGTTATGGATGGCTACAAAGTATTGTCAGCCTTTTTATCTACCATCCATGTTCTGTTGGAAAAATGGTAGTCCATAAATATTATCTTGTTTGCAAGGAAATGGTAATTCTAAAATTTTGCTCGTTTGAAAATTTGATAGTTCAGTAATATTGAGTTATGTACCAATTTGATCTCTGTCATAATGTATTCAGTAATATTGAGTAGTAGATAAGTTACATGAATGAATAGCAAGCCGCTATGTGATGAGAATAGCAACCACCAATGTCATGAGAATAAAACAGAGTAGCAATTTCATATGTTATTTGTATCTGATATTTCATATGTGAATTTGAAAAATCGAATTTGTAAAAAGTTCATATACAGAAAATGTACAAAAGATGCATTGAAGGTTGGCAGATCAACCCAACCTTGTATGTTTTGATTAATTTGTTATAGAATTGTCCTTTATCAAAATATATACTTGAAAGTATAGTGATTTTTCGGCCTCCTCCAAATCACCTCAAATTTTTATCACATTGTATGTAACACAAGAAAACATGGAATGTGACGTTTTTTTTTCAGTTTGAATATTTTTGAATTACTAATGGATGCTCCATGGTTGGGAGGTGGCGATACTAGGGTTTTAGGGTCAAAATGGGTCTACCATGGCATAAAAAATAGCAAACCACCTTGGGTGGGCCCAATATTTGGCACACTTGTGCATGGTGGTGTGCCCCACCCTATTTGGCTTGGTGTTTCTAGTTTGGTTTTCACATGCATGGTGATCCCATGGTTGGGAGGTGCCGATACTAGGGTTTTAGGGTCAAAATGGGTCTACCATGGCATAAAAAATAGCAAACCACCTTGGGTGGGCCCAATATTTGGCACACTTGTGCATGGTGGTGTGCCCCACCCTATTTGGCTTGGTGTTTCTAGTTTGGTTTTCACATGCATGGTGATCCCATGGTTGGGAGGTGCCGATACTAGGGTTTTAGGGTCAAAATGGGTCTACCATGGCATAAAAAATAGCAAACCACCTTGGGTGGGCCCAATATTTGGCACACTTGTGCATGGTGGTGTGCCCCACCCTATTTGGCTTGGTGTTTCTAGTTTGGTTTTCACATGCATGGTGATCCCATGGTTGGGAGGTGCCGATACTAGGGTTTTAGGGTCAAAATGGGTCTACCATGGCATAAAAAATAGCAAACCACCTTGGGTGGGGCCAATATTTGGCACACTTGTGCATGGTGGTGTGCCCCACCCATTTTGGCTTGGTGTCTCTAGGTTGGTTTTCACAATCATGGTGATCCCATGGTTGGGAGGTGCCGATACCAGGGTTTTAGGGTCAAAATGGGTCTACCTTGGCCTAAAAAATAGCCAACCACCTTGGATGGGCCCAATATTTGGCACACTTGTGCATGGTGGTGTGCCCCACCCTTTTTGGCTTGGTCTTTACAGGTTGGTTTTTACATGCATGGTGATCCCATGGTTGGGAGGTGCCGATACCAGGGTTTTAGGGTCAAAATGGGTCTACCATGGCCTAAAACATATCCAACCACCTTGGATGGGCCCAATATTTGGCACACTTGTGCATGGTGGTGTGCCCCACCCTTTTTGGCTTGGTGTTTCTAGGTTGGTTTTCACATGCATGGTGATCCCATGGTTGGGAGGTGCCGATACTAGGGTTTTAGGGTCAAAATGGGTCTACCATGGCCAAAAAAATAGCAAACCACCTTGGGTGGGGCCAATATTTGGCACACTTGTGCATGGTGGTGTGCCCCACCCTTTTTGGCTTGGTCTTTACAGGTTGGTTTTTACATTCAGGGTGATCCCATGGTTGGGAGGTGCCGATACCAGGGTTTTAGGGTCAAAATGGGTCTACCATGGCCTAAAACATATCCAACCACCTTGGATGGGCCCAATATTTGGCACACTTGTGCATGGTGGTGTGCCCCACCCTTTTTGGCTTGGTGTTTCTAGGTTGGTTTTCACATGCATGGTGATCCCATGGTTGGGAGGTGCCGATACTAGGGTTTTAGGGTCAAAATGGGTCTACCATGGCCAAAAAAATAGCAAACCACCTTGGGTGGGGCCAATATTTGGCACACTTGTGCATGGTGGTGTGCCCCACCCTTTTTGGCTTGGTCTTTACAGGTTGGTTTTCACAATCATGGTGATCCCATGGTTGGGAGGTGCCGATACCAGGGTTTTAGGGTCAAAATGGGTCTACCATGGCCTAAAACATATCCAACCACCTTGGATGGGCCCAATATTTGGCACACTTGTGCATGGTGGTGTGCCCCACACTTTTTGGCTTGGTCTTTCCAGGTTGGTTTTCACAATCATGGTGATCCCATGGTTGGGAGGTGCCGATAACAGGGTTTTAGGGTCAAAATGGGTCTACCATGGCCTAAAACATATCCAACCACCTTGGATGGGACCAATATTTGGCACACTTGTGCATGGTGGTGTGCCCCACCCATTTTGGCTTGGTGTCTCTAGGTTGGTTTTCACAATCATGGTGATCCCATGGTTGGGAGGTGCCGATACCAGGGTTTTAGGGTCAAAATGGGTCTACCTTGGCCTAAAAAATAGCCAACCACCTTGGATGGGCCCAATATTTGGCACACTTGTGCATGGTGGTGTGCCCCACCCTTTTTGGCTTGGTCTTTACAGGTTGGTTTTTACATGCATGGTGATCCCATGGTTGGGAGGTGCCGATACCAGGGTTTTAGGGTCAAAATGGGTCTACCATGGCCTAAAACATATCCAACCACCTTGGATGGGCCCAATATTTGGCACACTTGTGCATGGTGGTGTGCCCCACCCTTTTTGGCTTGGTGTTTCTAGGTTGGTTTTCACATGCATGGTGATCCCATGGTTGGGAGGTGCCGATACTAGGGTTTTAGGGTCAAAATGGGTCTACCATGGCCAAAAAAATAGCAAACCACCTTGGGTGGGGCCAATATTTGGCACACTTGTGCATGGTGGTGTGCCCCACCCTTTTTGGCTTGGTCTTTACAGGTTGGTTTTTACATTCAGGGTGATCCCATGGTTGGGAGGTGCCGATACCAGGGTTTTAGGGTCAAAATGGGTCTACCATGGCCTAAAACATATCCAACCACCTTGGATGGGCCCAATATTTGGCACACTTGTGCATGGTGGTGTGCCCCACCCTTTTTGGCTTGGTGTTTCTAGGTTGGTTTTCACATGCATGGTGATCCCATGGTTGGGAGGTGCCGATACTAGGGTTTTAGGGTCAAAATGGGTCTACCATGGCCAAAAAAATAGCAAACCACCTTGGGTGGGGCCAATATTTGGCACACTTGTGCATGGTGGTGTGCCCCACCCTTTTTGGCTTGGTCTTTACAGGTTGGTTTTCACAATCATGGTGATCCCATGGTTGGGAGGTGCCGATACCAGGGTTTTAGGGTCAAAATGGGTCTACCATGGCCTAAAACATATCCAACCACCTTGGATGGGCCCAATATTTGGCACACTTGTGCATGGTGGTGTGCCCCACACTTTTTGGCTTGGTCTTTCCAGGTTGGTTTTCACAATCATGGTGATCCCATGGTTGGGAGGTGCCGATACCAGGGTTTTAGGGTCAAAATGGGTCTACCATGGCCTAAAACATATCCAACCACCTTGGATGGGCCCAATATTTGGCACACTTGTGCATGGTGGTGTGCCCCACCCTTTTTGGCTTGGTGTTTCTAGGTTGGTTTTCACATGCATGGTGATCCCATGGTTGGGAGGTGCCGATACTAGGGTTTTAGGGTCAAAATGGGTCTACCATGGCCAAAAAAATAGCAAACCACCTTGGGTGGGGCCAATATTTGGCACACTTGTGCATGGTGGTGTGCCCCACCCTTTTTGGCTTGGTCTTTACAGGTTGGTTTTCACAATCATGGTGATCCCATGGTTGGGAGGTGCCGATACCAGGGTTTTAGGGTCAAAATGGGTCTACCATGGCCTAAAACATATCCAACCACCTTGGATGGGCCCAATATTTGGCACACTTGTGCATGGTGGTGTGCCCCACACTTTTTGGCTTGGTCTTTCCAGGTTGGTTTTCACAATCATGGTGATCCCATGGTTGGGAGGTGCCGATACAGGGTTTTAGGGTCAAAATGGGTCTACCATGGCCTAAAACATATCCAACCACCTTGGATGGGACCAATATTTGGCACACTTGTGCATGGTGGTGTGCCCCACCCTTTTTGGCTTGGTGTTTCTAGGTTGGTTTTCACATGCATGCTGATCCCATGGTTGGGAGGTGCCGATACTAGGGTTTTAGGGTCAAAATGGGTCTACCATGGCCAAAAAAATAGCAAACCACCTTGGGTGGGGCCAATATTTGGCACACTTGTGCATGGTGGTGTGCCCCACCCTTTTTGGCTTGGTCTTTACAGGTTGGTTTTTACATTCAGGGTGATCCCATGGTTGGGAGGTGCCGATACCAGGGTTTTAGGGTCAAAATGGGTCTACCATGGCCTAAAAAATAGCAAACCACCTTGGGTGGGGCCAATATTTGGCACACTTGTGCATGGTGGTGTGCCCCACACATTTTGGCTTGGTCTTTCCAGGTTGGTTTTTACATTCAGGGTGATCCCATGGTTGGGAGGTGCCGATACCAGGGTTTTAGGGTCAAAATGGGTCTACCATGGCCTAAAACATAGCCAACCACCTTGGATGGGCCCAATATTTGGCACACTTGTGCATGGTGGTGTGCCCCACCCATTTTGGCTTGGTGTTTCCAGTTTGGTTTTCACAATCATGGTGATCCCATGGCTGGGAGGTGCCGATACAGGGTTTTAGGGTCAAAATGGGTCTACCTTGGCCTAAAAAATAGCCAACCACCTTGGATGGGGCCAATATTTGGCACACTTGTGCATGGTGGTGTGCCCCACCCTTTTTGGCTGGGTCTTTACAGGTTGGTTTTTACATTCAGGGTGATCCCATGGTTGGGAGGTTCCGATACCAGGGTTTTAGGGTCAAAATGGGTCTACCATGGCATAAAAAATAGCAAACCACCTTGGGTGGGGCCAATATTTGGCACACTTGTGCATGGTGGTGTGCCCCACACTTTTTGGCTTGGTGTTTCTAGTTTGGTTTTCACAATCATGGTGATCCCATGGTTGGGAGGTGCCGATACCAGGGTTTTAGGGTCAAAATGGGTCTACCATGGCCTAAAAAATAGCAAACCACCTTGGGTGGGGCCAATATTTGGCACACTTGTGCATGGTGGTGTGCCCCACACTTTTTGGCTTGGTCTTTCCAGGTTGGTTTTCACAATCATGGTGATCCCATGGTTGGGAGGTGCCGATACCAGGGTTTTAGGGTCAAAATGGGTCTACCATGCAATTCTTAAACTTGTGTAGAAATTAATGGACGAAATAATTTAATATTTTATTAATGTTGTCCAAATTTACATATCAAAATTATTCATGATAAGTATAGATTATAATTTTGTTGTTTAATTTCGTTGGCCCAACATGGACCAACCCAAAATGCCAAATGCAACCATGAAAGTGAAAAAATCTAATTTAAAAAAGGGCCAACCCAAAACGGCGGATGGAAGTGCACCATTACGATCTTCACGCGCGGCACGATCTTATCGTGAATGGTTTGCGCATGGCATGTTCCGGAAATGACGTAAGACGTGGTCGGCGTATAAAAAGGTGTTCGTGGTGCCGAGATCGTGCAAAACCCTAGAGCCGCCGCAACCGCCACCGCCACCGCCCGCGCAGTCGCCCTCTCTATTCTCCTCGCCTCCTCCGTCTCAAAGGCGATCTCATCCCCGCCACCGCCGGCATCTGCAAGGTAGCCTCACCTGAGGCCGCCGTACCCACGAATCTTCTCCACGCCAGGCCCAACACCGTCACCTAGATCTCATCGGAGACAGAGCAAGACGGTTCCAACACTGCCTCGTCAAGTAAGTACACATCAAGACCTTCGTATCTACATCGTATGCAGCAAGTAAAATTTGTATAGGTTAGAGTTGCCGTGTGTATTCAGATTTGCAGTTGTAATTTTCTTAAGTGTTGACTGATTAGGACTTGGAGTTGTTGTGCTGGTTTCGTGCATGCATGTGCACAACTCTAGTCACTTCGTTAAATTTAAGTAAAATTCAACGTGACTTCATGCATGCCCGACTACGTCGGATCCAGTCGGATCGTTTGTCAGCAGTTCGCCTATATATGCATCGCTCTTGTATCAAGAAAATAGCAAACATTGCAAGTATCGGTTTTTAAGATGTAAATTTTATTGAGGGGTTTCATATATAGGGCAGATGTTTGCTCTCAATTTTTTTGTATAATATTTCACGATGATTTGTCTGTTCAAAGCATGTCATCTCACACATCGTATGTAAAATCATGCCATCTCACGCATCGTATGTAAAATCATGTTGTATTCAAGTCTCCCTCTTGCACATTTAATTTAGTTTTTTGTACGTGACATATTACTTTCATAATATAGTGTTTTTCCTTGATAGAATGGACGAGCTTAGGGGTGAAGTTTGCTGCAACATTGAAAAATGGTGTAGGCTCATGGCCCGTCTTACCGTGGATCAACGTGCTAGACTAGCTCTAACTAATTTAAGAAGTATGATGATGATTCCTTCTGTGAAGATGCGTACAATATTGATCAGGTACACCTTCTCACATGTATATTACGTAATATTACATGTTCATATGTCATTTGTATTTCGTGCATTACTTTTGCATAGTACTTATTGATTCATGTTCATTTTTGTTCCAGGTTTATGCTTGATGTTTTTGACCCTGCCACTAGTACATTCGAAATAGGAGAGAACAATGGCGCGGTGTCTCTTGGTTTTGTCGATGTTGAGTGTCTCCTTGGTCTGGTTAATGAAGGTTTTTCAGCTGGGGAAATTCTTACCGAGGAAGGTGAAGACGTGAAGCATCGCATCCCACCACAGTTCTTAAGCAAATCAACCGGTAACATCGTTATAGATGAATTAATTGACGACATCATTAAAAGTAAACTTGCCGATGATGACTTCCTGAGGAGGGTAGTCCTAGTGCTTATAGGAACAGTACTTGCGCCTATGGCGACGAAAATTGTTCCACCCAAGTTCTATGCACTAGTAGAAGATGTTGAGCGAATGTCAAAAATCAATTGGAATGCATTCACTCTAAGGGTTCTGTTGGATAGCATTAGGCTGGTAAGAAAAGGTAGACAAATCCGACAGTGGCCGAAAGGGAACTTAGGAATGTTGCAGGTATGTATGGTCTTATGTCCGAGTGTTGTGCATAGTACATCTCACTGCATTTTTCACGTATACATAATTAATTTACTCTCCTTTGTTTACATGCAGTACTTGTACTGGGAAAAATGTCAGCCGCTAGAAGGCGACTGTGCATTTAATCCTAAACTGTCCATGCGCCCTTTAATGAGGAACTGGAATGAAGCAGCCGCCACGCGGAGAGACAATTTTGACTATGAGAATGGTCGCGGTCGTGGTAACGTGAAGGTAATAATTTCAGTGTTACGATTAGGAACACTTAATTTTGTAAATACTCAATTCTTAACCGTAGTACTTAACTCTTGCATTATATAACGTGCAGATTGATGAAAATATCACTGAAGAGTATCGGTTGATGGAGCCAGTTGTGCCAGATCCTGTGGCTGCTCCTCAGAATAACGCCAAGCCCGCGAGTGCTGTTCCAAGAAAGAAACAGGCTCCAAAACCCATTGATAACGGTCAGACGGAAATTCTGATAAATCGTTTAACGGGTTACCTTGATGCACAAGTGCAGAAGATGTTGGCTACCATCCCTGCCTTATGTGCTCAGGTTAAACGCCTAACTGTTGTGTCATTTTCTTTTGTTATTGAAAATGCAATCGTTCATGAACTTATATATTTTTGTGTTGCAGAGAACATTGGAGATGTTTAATAAGGAAGGCGTGACTTACAAACCGGCAGCCGCAGCGGTTTCCGGTAACATGGAGGACCAGGAAGATGTCAACTCTTTCCGGAACGGGCCTCGTGATAAAAAAGAGTTCATGTACAAGGAAGAGAGCGATTCAGCACGAGGTGGAGATTCTATTCGTATGATTGACATGAACCAGGCTGATGAATTTGATAAATTGGATAAAAAATTCAAGGAGGCTGCTAAGAATGGTACTGCAAAGAATGCAAATGATGCTATGCGCACACCTGCCAAGGGTAGTGGACTGAATGGTACTCCAGCAGAAAAGCCATTTGGCGATGTTGGTAGCACACCGGATAATCCGTTCATCATTGAAAATGCTGATCCGTTGACATCAGATTCAGAAATTGATCTTGACGCAGTAACTATTAGCAAGTTCATGTCTAAATCAAATGAAGATGAGTTGGCTGGGAAGAGAAAGCGAACAATTCCCAAGAAATTTCAATCTCCCTATGCTCTAGACAGACGCACCAAGCGTCAAGTCCGTGGTTCATCCTCAAAAGGTAGTTTATTTTTCTGTTTTTTTCAGGTTATTCTCTGTACGAAATGTTGTATTTGCTAAGCCTTTTCATATGCATGCAGCTCTGAATTTCGATGATAAATCTGGAGCAGATAAAAATGCAAAACCGGATGCATCATCTGATTTGTCGCCTGAACTAGTTGATGCAGCTATAGTCTTCCTCGAGCTTGCATCTCGATCAGAGCAGCACAAGAAAAAGAATGTTTACCGGAGTGTCAGGGGCGATGAAGTAAACGCTGAACGTCTTCGTGTTGTTCTCGACGAAAAATGGTTGTCAGACGATGTAAGTGCGTACAACACGTACATTCCATACATTTAATATTTACATGTATGTTATTAACATAAAATCCCATCATGTTATTCGCAGGTCATAGATGGTTACATTGGGCATTTGAACCTCCGTGTTGGGGATGATCGCTTCTTGTGTCCAGCATGGAGATCTAAATATCTAGTAGACCGGGCAAATGCCGGAGACAAACCCAAAGAATCTAGCAAGAACATAGATAGCGCGATGGTAAGATCTGGCGCGGTTGGTAGAGTGGTGACGGAATACACCGTCCGTGACAAGGTACGTAATATATGATTGTTATAAAATATATATTGTACTATTCTGCTAGTAAACATGCCGAATGACATCTCATTTTTTTCATATGTTATAATTTTTTGCAGGTTTATTTTCCACTCAACATTGGCAATACACACTGGACGACCGTTGTCATGCACATACCGAAGCAAGAATTCCAAGTTCTCGACTCGCTTTATCCTCTAGAGTTTACGTTGGAGACTGTTGAGGCACTTGTAAGTGAAAAACAAATTGTCCACATTACTTCTAACAAACTGAATTGCGCAAATTAGCATAACTGTTATCTGTCTACAGCGGCGCCAAATTGCAGAAGACATGCAAGTGGCCAACGAAGTCACAAGTGGAAATCATCCCGATGTTTCAAATTGGCCGATATTAGAGTACGACATGCCGCAGCAACATGACGGGTGAGTTAACGTTACACCAATTTAAGTTTAAAATCAATATATGGGAGGATTAACCTTATCGAGATTTTGCATTTACAACAGGAACTCTTGTGGATTGTTTGTGATAGAATGCATGGAGCATTGGGATGGGGATCGGATGACTGCAGAGATTTCACAGGTTTGTTATAAATCGTCTGTATGTTCACCCTTGGATTAACAAAAATGTGTTACATCTAACCCATTTTTCCTAATATTGTATAGATCAAAATTAATGCAAGGCGAAGACGAGTTGTCGCTGAAATGATGTTATCACCTTCCAACACGTTAGAGATTGTGAAACAGAAAATTCGGTCCATCGCTTCCAGGATCAACAAGAAGACATAGAAAATGGAAGATAAAAGGTTGAGTGGTTAGGTTTTAGTCCCGAAGAAGGTTTCCTGACCATGAATAGCTTTTTTCCTTCTATCAACTATGTTATGTTCTAAAGTGACCATGAATACTTTTTTCGTTTTGTTCAAGACATATATATGGCTATCCTATTATTTTGTTTGCTTAATCATATAATGTTGTTTCGTGATTTATTGAGCTGCACATACAGACACACACCTACATTTTTGTTCATCATGTTTTGTTGATGATTTTTCCAGTTGCACACAAACACTGAAAGTAACATTTAAGCTACATTCACAAACACAGTACCAACTCAGGTTCATACACAAACATAGTACCCTTTTTTCAGCTTCACACTCACACACACTAGAATTTATCACGTACACACAGCAATTATAAATAAAGCGACGATAACCAACATCATCCGATACAACTGACACACCACATAAGACTAGGTAACTACCCAAGTACATGGGCAGCACACCGATCCCCCTAGATCGTAGGAGACTAAGCCTAGAGACATAAAAGTAGCTCAACATCCAACATACATAACCCTGAAGCGGGGCGAATAGATAGTCTGATAGATAGCAAGTAGAAGATCATTTACAAAACATGGATCTATCTAGGGTGTGTTTGGGACATCACCACTCCAATGTATCTTCGGCTTCTTCTCCTCCGGCCACTTCTCCCACTGGGCCCCGGGAAAACGAGGAGGGCTTGATTGATAAGAAGTGGGAAAACTCCAAGACGCGGCACTCCATTTTTCATGCCCATTGGTGATGGGCATGTATGTCCACCCTTCATCCCCCCTTGGGCGCTTGGTGCTGGCCAATTCTTTTCCCTTGCTGCTGCTCGATGAAGAAGCCTTTGTGCCTCCGGTTGAACTGGGTTGCAATTCTGTTGGTGTTGCTTGCGGAGGTAGCAGGTGGCGTTGTCCATAGTTGCAGAGACGGATTATACGGTACAGTTCGTACGCCACAAACCCATCTCTGGCTGCATACTCAAGATTAATTTCATCGAGTGGATTCTTCTCCCAGAACTTGTGCTGAACAGATGGGAATTCTTTCTTCATTCCTTTGTAGCTCATATCGATGAGTCCGGCTGCCATGTCAGCCATCCCAGTCCTGTCGCGTTCAAGTTTGAACAAGTCCTGCAGATCAATGTGGTACTGAATTGGTATCTCAATATTCCAACTTCGCTGCATTGCTATTCTGTCATTTCTGATATCGACGCTAGCAAAGTGGACACCACTGCGTAGGAAATCCATGAGTTTTGGACACCCCAGCTTGCTACTGCTCCACCAAAAAAATGGAAAAGATAAAATGTAAAATATTGTTGGGAAAAAATGCTGAAAGTAAGTTCTCAAATGCAATGCAAATTATGTGATGATATTTCATTCCTACGTGTCATTTAACATTTTTAGTCTGAACTTGAATGGAAGTACATATCATGGTTCATATCAGTACATTCAAATGGATTTGGAAGTTCAGATTTTATCCGTAAAGATGAATGAGTAGCACTTCTATGTTTGTGAGGCGGATTTACTATAACTACAGGCACATAATTAAATAAATAACAACTAACTAACCACATCAATAAGATCAAATCAAAGAACTGAACTAGCATGAAGCATCAGATCTAGATGGTAGAGGTTGTGTAATACCTTGAGCATTGGTAGACCAATACGTGATTCTTCATCGCCAGTTGGACAACGGCGATCCGATAGTCACCTTCGTATTTTGGGTCGCAGTACTCGAAGTCGAGGCCCATGAACTTGTATTCATCTTTACTCAACCACTGCTCGTACATGTCCACAATCTCGGCTGCTTTATGGTTGTCGTCGGTGTAGACAACCTCAATCTCAGTTGTATGTGCGACAATCTTCCGGGGTTTTGGTTTGTGACTGGCAACCTCCCCTTCCTGATCCATGTCACTGCTGTGATTGCTAACCTCTCTTTCCTGATCCATTACGACAGGAAGACGAAGAGGGCAGTGTGGAGAAGGTAGGAGAAACAAGGGGAGGGAAGATGAATCGGTGGGAAATGCACTGCAGAAAAAATGGCTAATGAGGAGGACAAAGAAGGGGAGGGAAGATGACTCGGTGGACAATGAATGAGAGGGAAGATGACTCGGTGGAGAAAGTAGGAGAAAGAAGGGGAGGGAAGATGACTCGGTGGGAACTGACACGTAGAAAAATGGCAACTGCCCAGCCGAAATTAAATTAACCACCTATCGTGGGAACAGACCGAAATGGGCTAACTATTTTCGCGGGCCCTGCACAGATTGATGCTAGGCAATATGGACTATAATAGGTGCATGATTTCGCCACCTTTTAAACAAAATATGTAGCACACACTAATGTCATGACAATAAAACATGCGTTAACAATTATTCAAACATAATATGTAGCACACACTAATGTCCATGTGTCATGACAAAATCGTCATGTCGAAGCATTTAAAATACGTGGTGATTTCATAGTTGATCAACTAGGAGCTTAAGACCATCCTCCTTGCTACCACGAAACCAGAATATGTAGATGTCACCAACTTCCATGTTATTTTGCTTCACAACATCCATCCATTTTGAGGTAATCATGGCAGTTTTCCCTGCTTTGCTCAAGACCATCCTTACTTTAGCAACTTTTGTATTCCTGGAAAAGACTTGAATTTCGGATGGTAATTCCAGATTCTTGACAATGTACTCCATGGTGTAGGCCTTTGAGAAGTACTGCAAAAGGAGTCAATGAGCAATCATTTGTTAGGAAAAAAAATTGACATACGCTACGAGAGTATTGATGGCAAATGATTTATTAAAAAATTGATTACCATTTTGGCTTTGCCCTTGATGATGTTTGATTTTTTTATGGTGAAGACATACAGGGGTCTTGTTGGGTTGTGCTTACGAACTACACGCTTCAGTCTAGCAAGTTGTTCATCATCCATCTCCACCAGATTGGGAAACACACAGAAGGAGTCAAAATCTGCATTCCCCATAATTCCTGGACCTGAATGCATCATTTTGGAAATTACTGAACAATAATATATGTACTGAAACAATATTGTTGGAAGGATAATTCTTACCTCTCATAGTAATTCTTTTCTGCGCATCCCCAGGAGCAACAACTGCAGGTACGTGAGCGTCCATGTTGACCTTCATACCATTACGAGTGATCAAACATAGTTATAAAAAATGCATTTAATGTAGCATTCATGATGATCTATAACATATGTTACATGACAACTTCAATAGTATGTCCTCAAAATGTACAATATTCAATCTTATTGTAATGCATGTTACTGTAGCAGATCTAGGTGTTGTCGACAAATAGATGAGAAACTGATTGCATTTACTGTAGCAGATATAGGTGTTATCGACAAATAGTTGACAAACTGATTGCAATTACTGAAGCTGATCTAGGTGTAGTCGACAAATAGATGAGAAAAATGAATGCATATTTGGCTCGGGACATCAGATGAAAAACAGATCTAACATGGCGCATGTACTGGCCAATAATTGCTGCAGCTACTGTATGAGATCTATGTGTTGTCGACAATTTGATCAATTTTCAGAAACAACCACACGGAGAATAGAGGAGAGGTACATGATCAATTTTCATGATCTACTGCCGAACGGATATGCATAGGGTTTTATCGTACCTCTCTCCGACGACAGCTCCACAATGGTACGCAGGGTTCTGAGGCGGCGACGGCAAAATAATGGGAAGAATTTATCAGGCACACACACGATTAGGGTAAAAGCGTTGAGCTTGTATATAGGTGCGGGATGGGCCGTCAGGCATTATATTTTAGCTTTTCCATTTGGGCAAAACTGGGCCACCGGAACTATTATGTTATCCTAATGCGGCCCGACTGAGTATACTCCTTTATATTGTTAATAATAATTTTCTATTACAGCATAAAATTGGAAAAGCTATGCACATTACAGTGCAGACATAGCTAATTTGTAGAGGAGGGCAACCAAGTCGACCCAAAGTGCTCAAACATGCAACCACCAGCATTCCAAAGCCATCAGCATTTTTGTCGGCACAATTATGCAGATGACATGTTGCACCAGATGATGCAAATGGATGTAACATGCAAGCACCATCATTCCAAAGCCAAGACATAGCTAAGCATCAGCACACCAATACATAGATTATACTTAATTACATAACTTAGTTCCACACAGATTCACAAAATAAGATCATCAATATAATAGATGATCACACTAGGAAAATAACTTAGTTATTTACAAAACAAACTTAGTTCAACACTCATTGCTGACATAGTTCAACACCATAAAGCAAAAGCAACACTATCACATCAGTCCACAACATCTAGGCATCATCCTCGACAGCGAGCACCAGCACCAGTCCATAATGCTCTACCCTAATCTGCCTAGAGGTGCCAGAGATGGCAAGCTCCTCGGCATGCTGCCTGAGATGATCAAGCTTGCCACCCTTCGGCTTCGACTTGTGCCATGGACAGAAGTACTTTCCACGCTTCTTGAAAGGCAGGTCCCCATTATGCAGCTTCTCCAGGAGTTTCCTTTTGAATGACCCAATGTTCCTGCTGTCAACCGACTCCGCAGAATCCTGGGAGTCATACTAGACAACAACAATGTGTACAAATTATAATTACAGATGCAAACCAAACAAAATGAAATAGATGGAAGGGTACACAACTAAATATATTGCTCACCTCCAGGGAGCCATCAGATTCCTCCAAGTCCTGGTATGGACCATCCACAGGCACCACCACCTCCTCCTGGTTTGCAGCATCAGCAACAGCAGGATCTTCCTCCTCCTGGTTTGGTGGAGGCACAGGTTCGACCACCTCCTCCTGGTTTGCTACATCGGCAGCAACAGGTTCTTCCTCCTGCTGGTTTGGAGTAGGCACCGCTTCCACGTCCTCCCGCTTCCTCTTCCTAGACCCTTCCGCAGCCTGCATACCAAAAAGATAAATACACGCATTAATCCCCTCAAGGAAAAAGGCATCGAAATAGTTTGCATACGAAAAAGGCAAAAAGGAAACAATAATCCATATCATATTTAATAATCTTTCATTGTATCATCTTATGTATACTCCTAACTCCTAAGTCCTAATTGTTAATTACAAACAAGATATGGTAATCATGTCATACTCAAATGCTATATTTATTCTTCTGTACTACAAATGATTTTGATCAACATTTATTATTTGCTGCATTTTCCTACGGCGAACTAAATAAATTTGATAATAAAGTACCGAAACACTGTCATGCTTTATTTATGCATTTGTAATCAGCCATAGCTCACTTACATCAACTACTCCCTCTGATTTGTACAATACAGATCCTTGTGGAAATATCCAACACATGGAGAAAATGAACAAACAACACGGCACAACACAGAACATCAGTTAAGCTCCATAGTTGCTACCGTAATAACATCAGAGTAAACACAGAGCATAACCTACCCAGTATCAACATTATCAGAGTAAGTAATTAAGCCTGGTAGACCCGTTAATCCACAGGAAAAAAGGGACAGATCGAGCAGTTACCTCCATTTGCAAGTCCGGCTTCTCCTCCGGCAGATCCTCGACGGCCTTCTCCGCCAAGGACGATGAAGCCTCCTCCACCAGATCCGGCGCCACGATGCCTGCTGAGCCAACATCATCCCCTGCGATGGTGGATGTTCCCGCATCGCCTTCGTCTCCCCCACTAGCAGATTCGTCCGCGTCCAGATCCGCCTGTGCCGCGACCACCGGGCCGAGGACGACCGACCCGATGACAGAGGCATCGACGACGGTGGACATCGCAGCGACCGCCGTAATGCTGGACTCTCCACCACCGCCTTCGCCTCCAACCGCCTCCGCCGATGCAGCAACATCGATGACCGCCGCCTTCTCCAGATCTTCCGCGCCAACTGCTACTCCCCCAGCTTCCATCGCCGCCGAATCGAGTGGATCGGCGAGGCGAAAACCTAAACTAACGGCGGAGTGAGGGAGATGGAGAGGGTTTTTTGGCGGAGAGATTCTCGGAGAGGTGGGGAACAGGGGGAAATGGCTGCAGATGTGGGAGACGAAGCTTTTATATGAGCCGACGCCTCCGCTCCCTCGCCACGTAGCTTTACAGGTCACCGTCGCCTCCTCTCCGTTCCCACGAAATTAAACAACAAAATTATAATCTATACTTATCATGAATAATTTTGATATGTAAATTTGGACAACATTAATAAAATATTAAATTATTTCGTCCATTAATTTCTACACAAGTTTAAGAATTGCATGGTAGACCCATTTTGACCCTAAAACCCTGGTATCGGAACCTCCCAACCATGGGATCACCCTGAATGTAAAAACCAACCTGTAAAGAGCCAAAAAGGGTGGGGCACACCACCATGCACAAGTGTGCCAAATATTGGCCCCATCCAAGGTGGTTGGCTATTTTTTAGGCCAAGGTAGACCCATTTTGACCCTAAAACCCTGGTATCGGCACCTCCCAGCCATGGGATCACCATGATTGTGAAAACCAAACTGGAAACACCAAGCCAAAATGGGTGGGGCACACCACCATGCACAAGTGTGCCAAATATTGGGCCCATCCAAGGTGGTTGGCTATGTTTTAGGCCATGGTAGACCCATTTTGACCCTAAAACCCTGGTATCGGCACCTCCCAACCATGGGATCACCATGAATGTAAAAACCAACCTGGAAAGACCAAGCCAAAATGTGTGGGGCACACCACCATGCACAAGTGTGCCAAATATTGGCCCCACCCAAGGTGGTTTGCTATTTTTTAGGCCATGGTAGACCCATTTTGACCCTAAAACCCTGGTATCGGCACCTCCCATCCATGGGATCACCATGATTGTGAAAACCAACCTGGAAAGACCAAGCCAAATAGGGTGGGCCACACCACCATGCACAAGTGTGCCAAATATTGGCCCCACCCAAGGTGGTTTGCTATTTTTTATGGTAGACCCATTTTGACCCTAAAACCCTAGTATCGGCACCTCCCAACCATGGGATCACCATGCATGTGAAAACCAACCTAGAAACACCAAGCCAAAAAGGGTGGGGCACACCACCATGCACAAGTGTGCCAAATATTGGGCCCATCCAAGGTGGTTGGATATGTTTTAGGCCATGGTAGACCCATTTTGACCCTAAAACCCTGTTATCGGCACCTCCCAACCATGGGATCACCATGATTGTGAAAACCAACCTGGAAAGACCAAGCCAAAAAGTGTGGGGCACACCACCATGCACAAGTGTGCCAAATATTGGGCCCATCCAAGGTGGTTGGATATGTTTTAGGCCATGGTAGACCCATTTTGACCCTAAAACCCTGGTATCGGCACCTCCCAACCATGGGATCACCATGATTGTGAAAACCAACCTGGAAAGACCAAGCCAAAAAGTGTGGGGCACACCACCATGCACAAGTGTGCCAAATATTGGGCCCATCCAAGGTGGTTTGCTATTTTTTAGGCCAAGGTAGACCCATTTTGACCCTAAAACCCTGGTATCGGCACCTCCCAACCATGGGATCACCCTGAATGTAAAAACCAACCTGTAAAGACCAAGCCAAAATGGGTGGGGCACACCACCATGCACAAGTGTGCCAAATATTGGCCCCACCCAAGGTGGTTTGCTATTTTTTATGCCATGGTAGACCCATTTTGACCCTAAAACCCTAGTATCGGCACCTCCCAACCATGGGATCACCATGATTGTGAAAACCAACCTGGAAAGACCAAGCCAAATAGGGTGGGCCACACCACCATGCACAAGTGTGCCAAATATTGGCCCCACCCAAGGTGGTTTGCTAATTTTTATGCCATGGTAGACCCATTTTGACCCTAAAACCCTGGTATCGGAACCTCCCAACCATGGGATCACCCTGAATGTAAAAACCAACCTGTAAAGACCAAGCCAAAAAGGGTGGGGCACACCACCATGCACAAGTGTGCCAAATATTGGCCCCATCCAAGGTGGTTGGCTATTTTTTAGGCCAAGGTAGACCCATTTTGACCCTAAAACCCTGGTATCGGCACCTCCCAACCATGGGATCACCATGATTGTGAAAACCAAACTGGAAACACCAAGCCAAAATGGGTGGGGCACACCACCATGCACAAGTGTGCCAAATATTGGGCCCATCCAAGGTGGTTTGCTATTTTTTTGGCTAAGGTAGACCCATTTTGACCCTAAAACCCTGGTATCGGCACCTCCCAACCATGGAGCATCCACTACTTATTCCAAAATATCTTAAAATGAAAAATATCTTCACATTCCATGATTGTTTGTGGTACATACCATGTCTATAAAATTTGAGGTGATTTGGAGGAGGTCGAAAAAATCACTTGCTTAAAAAATGTGGCTAAAGTTATACCAAACGGTCCGTCGTAGAGCAAGTGATTTTTTCGACCATCTCTAAATCAGCTCAAATTTTTTTTACAGGCTCCCATGTATGTAATATCAATTATTATTAAAAAAACATTTAAAAAAAAAGTTTACAAGAATAATGTGAGGTACACCATGGTTAGTTGCACGCAGACACCCGAAACATAGGGTTTTAGACGAAAACATGCATGATTTTGGGCAAATCAGGTACATGGGCATGCTAGGGTGAGGCCACACTTGCACATGCCTGCACCATTGCATGCCCCACAGTGCTAGCCATTCCATCTACAAGAATATTGGCCCCATCCAAGGTGTTTGAATCTATTTTAGTGCAAGTTAGACCCATATTCACCCTAAAACCCTTTTCGACACCTCCCAACAATGGAGCGTCCACTACTAATTCAAAAATATTCATAATGATAAAAATATCATCACATTCCATGTTTATTTGTGTTACATACCATGTGTGAAAATTTTGAGGACATTTGAAACCACATTTAATTTTTCGTCCACACACACAAACACAGTTGCATGATATTTTGACATGACCACATCGTTGGAAATAAAAAAAAACTATAGTTGTTTGATGATTTTTTTCAGCTGCAAACACAGAAACATTTTTTCATCTCGACATTTCCAATTACACACCTGACTTATTTGAATATGTTGCAAATAAAACAACTATTTGAAATGCTTGCATATTATTCCTACTACTAACCCAAACATTGCAACACACATTGTTGCTAGGAAGCAAATAATATTGTCCTTAGACTTCAACACTTTTCTCTGCATTTTCAATTGTATCTTGAAGGTATTTTCTTTGTCTTCATTTTCTTTCTGCACCTTGTTGATCTTCTCGGATAGTTGGCCTATCACATATCTTTCTCTTCCTTTCCATTCACTGTCAACCCACTCTACATACGCGCATGTATGTATTCCCTGAAAGAAAAAATTTCATATGAAAACATAGCATTTGAAATAATGTTCACACATGAAATTATATGGTTTGAAAATATACCTCATATGGACAACCCAAAAACCTTCTGCCAGTGTCGTAACCTTCGTTGCAAACACGCCGAGCAGGGAACACCGAGTGGCCACACCTGTTCTTTGTGTTCTGCTCAATACCGTAGTACAATGGATCAAACTCATACTGCGGCAAAACATCAACAAACTGAACCATGCCTTCGTCATCATCCTATATTTCATCATATGAGATCATGGGTTAAGGAAGAATTCTTTGAAAAAACAGCAAATAATCACGTACTAACCGGCTCATCTAGGGTATGTGCTGCCGCAGTCTTCATCTTCCCTATGTTGTAATGCACAACGGATGTAAGCTTCGCCCATCCGTGGTCGCCGTCCATCGGATCCGCGTGCAGCCGCCGATCACCCCCGCGGCGAGACATAGGCAACACAGACAAACCCTAACGGCGAGTTAGGGAACACGTTGTTAAATAGAAACGGCCCATCGAGTTAGGCTTTATATTTAATTGGGCTGCCAACTCTATCGGCCCAAGACATGCTATACCCAAGCACCTAACTCGAACATGCAAAAAAGAATATTAGTTTATTATTTTAACATCATTTACGAAAGAAATTCTTTGTGTTCTCAGAAATTTGTAATGGAATCGAAAATATAACGAGTTATTCTGAAACATTATAGGAAAGAATAAAACTATAGTACAGAGAACCAACATGAAAGCAGGCAATAATATAGATAAAATTGAAGAAAAATAACAGGATACATAAAAGAGAAGCGACCCACTACAAATCAGCTTTACAAGAATTGAGTTAATTGACTAATATAAAGAGAACATAGTACAGTACAAATCACTCATAAAAACATAATAAACACAGTAATCCTTCCATGATTACTGAAGTTCAGCAAAATAACATACAATTTCACATAAAAAGAGAGAGGTAGTTCAAGTAGCCGCGACGATTACATAGATTTGCACAAAAGACACCAGAGTGAAATTATCCACCAGTTTACAAACAGTAGGTTCATCGTCTGAAACTTAAACCCCTACATCTTACTGGAAGTAATCACTCGATCACATCAACAGACATAAAAAGCATGCCCTCCATCTTGAAGAACAAACACATGACTAACTGGCCAGCCACCAAGTTATTCTTAACACAGAAGTCAGTCCAACCCGACTTAAACCTGATTCTGCCATCAACGGATGTGTAGTACACAGCAGGGCTGTCATCATCATCCTCGCCCCTCAGAAAGTAGATATCACCACTAGGACGAACGTCAAGAACAGATACAATAGTCTTCGGGATACGCTGTGATATAAGTAAAAAAACACTTCAAAATGACAATCATACAAAAATGACACGCAAAAATCATATGTCAACAAAATTACCAGTGCATTGGAAGCAACATCATATGTAGATAAGCGATGTACAAAAACACCGCCAAGGCCCAGACCACGGTCGTTAACACGGCTGTTGATATTGATGATCTCAGAATTTTTAAGTTCAACAGTTTTTGAGATAAAGATGGATTTAGCATCTCCTTCAAAATGAAAAACTTCTGCAGGAAAAAACAATGAGAGAAAAATTCATCAGAAAAAGAGCAGTTTGTCAAAAACAAATAACAGATGAACAAAAAGTCACTGCAAATTACCTTTCACTAATTCCTTGGAGTTATCTTCAATGTCTAGTGCAGTAACAAACAGATTTTCTTCTTCCTCTATGATATCAAATCTTATCTTCTCATTCAGATGCATATCATAATCAGTGAGGAATTTGTTGTAGTCAGGACCGAAAATACGAGTCTTCTTTTCCATCTTGTTCAGAAGAAATTGGTAAACACCCCTGTCCCCAGACTCAACAGTCAAGGTATTACTAGCAGACTTGTTGATATACTTCCTAACATAGCAAGGGATGTTCTGCAAAAAAAATTACATTAGTAATCTTACAAACCTATTTTCCCTACATATCATATTTAGCTGCATGGCAAATTAACATTGTAGATACTAGAAAAAAATGCAAATCAAAATAACTTACAGAGTATTCTACAAAGTTTGTACGCAGATTAATGCAGAAGAACGCTGGTTGGCAACCACCATCACGGTTTCCACAGATTGGGCACTTCATCTAATATATGAATACAAAATTATTATAAAGGATACAAATGTGCATATCTAAATTCATACAAGAAACCATATTCATTAAATGAACAAACACTCTTAAGTACACTGAAAAAAATGAAACAGGATAATTTCTCTGCATACCAAAAAAGGTGCACAAGTAATAAATACTACACGAATTATAAAAGATTTATCATTACTGCACTCCATACAGAAACAACTAAACTCTATTTAGGTACATCTGAGAATGCTTAGTTTACTACATTGTTCATATTGCTACTGAAAAGAAATCCTAAACCATTAAGAAGTGCAAAACAGATCAATTAGACTCAAAGCCTAAAGAAACAATCTTAATAAGAATTCATGCAGACCATAATTACTAGAAAGAAAAGCCTAGTATCGGCATTAAGAGAAAGGGAAAAATTAATCCCATTAAGAGAAATGGAAAAATTAAGGGGAGAAGTTTTAGGATTTCTCTCATCTAAAACATACATGCTGCATACAAATAAAAGCTCCATTAGGACCCAGCATAAATAATAGGGATAGAAAAGTAGGGGAAAGTAATACATAGATAAAGACAAAAAAACAAGTACAAGAAAAGGACCACCGCAGTAGGACCGCACAGCACGTGCACATACAAAAAAAGGACTTCCAGATCTGGGTGGTGGATAGAAACGGAAAGAAAAAAGAGGACATGCACTGACAGAGAATTGATGAAAAGCCTCACAGTGAATAGATCGAGTACTAAAACCAACAGATCTGTTTGGATTTACCTTCTTCCCTTCTCTGCAACGGCCGGTTCAGACGGCCACCTCCACAAGCTCCGACGTTGACAACGAGAGGAGAAGAACAGTCGACAGGGGATGGAGAAGAAACGACGGACCGGTCGAGGGTTCAAGGCTTCAACCGGAGTTAAATACGAACGGCCCAACAAAACGAAAGCCAAGGCCCGCCATGAAAACAGCCCAGTAAACGCGCAGTGAGAAAAAACAAACCCAACCCAAAAGCCTGTCCCCGGAGCCCAACCCGCGCGGTAATGATGAAACATTAGCTGATTAACTGTTTATTTGTCATTTCTGTTTTACTTGCTGAATATAAATCTTCAAAATTCTACAGAAACTTCAGCTGGCCACGTTAACTGTTTAGGTGCATAATTAATTAGTAGTACAACCGAATATTTCTCACAGCTTATATGCGTGATCACAATTTACCTACTGTTTAACACAAGTTCTGACTGTACTTACACATAGACGTGAAAAGATATTGATTTGATCACAGTGTACAGATATGCATGCTCACTACTTAGGCCACCATTACATGCATCTTAATATGGAGAAGCTTGTACAAGGTAATGGAGTTGCCATTCAACAGAAGATGCTGCACGAGACCACTACCTGGATTGTAAATTACATGCTAATTATAAAATGTTCATATCTTCAATTATGTAAAAATGACAGCTTATGGGCACTCACTTGTTGTTAAGTTTACATTTCTTGCTGCGTCGGTTGTGACCTGGCTCTTTGCAAGCCCCGCACTTAATTTTGTGCTCGTCGTACGATAGAGGTCTTCCATTTTTAGACTTGGGGCGGTTGTCATCGTCTTTATTATGTGTACCTTTGCTTGATACTTTAATAGGATCCTGGACCTTAACTATGTTTCCTTCTCGGTCCTCCACATGTTCAACTGCTAATGAGCTTAGACAAATCGGAACAGCACCCACCGTACCCTCCTTGTCGTACTCAATCGCCTTTGCTATCACGTCCTTTAAACTGTCCTGTAACTGAGCCCAAAGTGTTGGGTGTTTGCATGCTGCATGCATAGCTTGCGAGGATAACACACTAACCTTGCTATATTCAATTCTATCCGCTGTACCTGACCAACCTACTCCAAACATATCACTCGTTCGCCTAGCAGGCAGTCCATTTCTTGCATCTTTTGATAACCGACGAAGAACACAACACTTTGGAATTTCAGATATTTGCAGAACACATAGAACATGGAATATATGTTTGCAAGGGAGTCCTTTTCGAATCATTCTCCTGCAGCTGCACTTTATAGTTTCTTCAGGATTTCCCGGTGTATATTCCACGGTGAACTGCCTATTTGGTTTATTATGCCATGCCACGACAAAAGTTTCAGACCCACATCCCAGCTTTCTTTCCAAAGTCACTATGCCGCCAACTGACCTCAAATCTAGCTGCAATATATAGAAGTTTGCCGGGGTAAACTCGTGGGAAGCAAATACCTCCAGATCCCTGCAGCTTGTTACGGGCACAGGTAATGTCTGTGAGGCCGTGCAGTCATCATGCGCCTCGTTCTCACGGATGCGTGTAATGCAATTCTCATAGTGCAGTATCATGTCCACTAAAGTCATTTCTCCATCAAGGTGCAGGTGAAGGCAGGAATTCAGACTTTCACTCCGCTGGTTGCTCTTCATACCAAGCCAAAAACCCTCTGTCAGAAAAGCTGCAGCCCACAGGTGCCTCTTCCTGTACATCCTCTTCAACCAAATTTCGGTGTTCTCCGTCTTCCATCTTTTTAAAAAAGCCTGCCATCTCTGCTCAAATTCGGCTATGGACGTGCTATAGTACAACATAGACCGGAACTCGCCCAACGACTTGTGACTGAGATGGATCTTCATATTCTTTTCAACATGCCATGAACATATGCGGTGCCAGACATCGGGAAATACAGTGCGGATTGCCCTAATCATCGCTGAGTCGGCGTCCGTAATTACACTCAGAGGCTTCTTCTGACACATTGCCTTCAGAAATGTTTGCAGCAACCACACATAAGTTTCTTCTGTCTCATCTGAAACTATGGCACAACCAAAAACCGTAGTCCTACGGTGATTGTTCAGACCAACAAAAGGTATGAATGGCATACGATAGCGATTCATCTTGTAGGTGCTGTCAAACACAAGGACATCTCCATAGTCCTCATAGTCCTGTACAGACTGCGAGTCACACCAGAACATTCTCTTCAGCCGTCCTTCTTTATCTAAGTCGTAGTCGAAATAAAAACTTGGGTCCTTCTCCTTTCTGCTCAGCATAATTCCTATGGTCGTGGCAGCATCACCCTTCGCAAGTAGTTTCCTCTTTTCCTTGCTGCAAAGGTTGTACAGATCCCGTCGGACATATCCAACGCCGCCATACCATCCACTTCTGCTAATCATGGAATCCATTATGGTGTGCTTCCTAATACCTGCAGCTCCCATAGCTAAGATCTCAGCCTTCTGATGCTCTCTGATTTTTCTATGCGACCAAAGAAAAGGTGTTTCATCCGGTCTTGCGGGCGTATGACTGTGCTTGTCATCAAAACTATCAACGTACCAGATACCAAGTTTTTCATTCAGCTTCACAGTCATGTGCGCCTCACAGTTGCATCGAGACAGAGGTCTGAGCCTCCGGCTATGTCCCTCTTCGGTCATCAACTTTGGATCACGCTCACCTTCCCTCGAACACAAAAAACGCCTGTAACGCCTATGTCTAGTAATTTTTTTGCTATATCTGACCTTATCCAGTCTGATGCTGAATCCATTATCTTTGGCATAGCTGTTGTAGAATTCGAATGCAGCCTCTTCACTAGGAAAAGTCATTTCCTTTATCATCATGTACAGCTCTATTGTATCCTCTGCCTGACAAGCTAAACTGAGGTTCGCATCATCACCATCGTCAACATGGGACTGTCACATGCAAAACATAGCAATCAAACTCTAATTTTATTATGTGTCTATTAATTTTTTTGGCTTCCACAAGTAATTAACCAATACATACCTGCATGCTGTTCGACGGCTTTGGCTCCACATAATGGTTGCCACCTACTGACTCATCATAAAAACAATTCTCCACGTCGGATTCACCATAATAGTCATACACATTTTCAAGTCCATATATTTCCTGCAAAAATTAAAGACAACAAGTAAATGTACCTCATTACTATTTCGCACTTTTTAATTGTAATCTCATTTCGTTGCATATCAAATAACAATTACACTCCATGTACCTCATTGCTGTTATCGTCCAAAGCAACCTCAGTAATATCTCTCTCATAATCATTGTCAATGTCCATCTACATATTCAATGATAACATGACAATGTTAAAACATTTATTGTTCTGCATTTGATTTCCATGAAAAAATTGCATATATCAAAGACACTTACATTAATAATTGCTTCCCTCCCATGCTCTGAGCTCATGGAATTATCTGACCTTGAACCAACAAAAATATTCTCACTCGCTGAAAAAGATTCATCACCAAGCCCCGTTCTAGAATTATCTGACTCATCTCCATGAACTCCAATTCCAGGAACCCTCTCTACCTCACAAACACCAGACCTCGTCTCATCCATTTCGTAGCTACAAAAGAAATCACAAATTCAGTGCATCCGCATCAAATTTTTTTCAGAAGTTACCATGATCCAACAAGAGGTGAGTTATCATGTGCGTACCTACCAGTCGATGCGCCGGAGGAGTAAGCCTACCCCCACCACAGGGGTCGATCGATGCGTCCGAGGAGGAAGAAGCCGCTAAGGCCACGCTCAAGGGAAAGAGGAGCCGGCCCTAACCCTAGCCGCGCTCGCCCAGACTTATCTGGTTGGAGCGATCAAGGGCGACGGCGGAGACGGCCGGCGGGCCAGCGGCACATCCCACCCGAGAGGAAGAGGAACCCTACCCCCACCAGCTCGTGCTCGCGCTAGGATTCCAACGAGGAGTAAAATGCTCACGGCGATCGCGGCAACACAAGGGGACGTGCACGACGGCGGAGACTTTATCTGGTTGGAGCGATCAACGGCGACGGCGGAGACGGCCGACGCGCCAGCGGCAGATCCCTCACGAGAGGAAGATCAACCCTACCCCCACCAGCTCGTGCTCGCGCTAGGGTTTCCGACGACGGAGGAGTACAACTTCCTCCTCCTCACGACGATCGCGGCAACAGAAGACACATGCACGACGATCGGCGAGTTTTACGCGGATTAGATCTTAATTAACTGCTCACGTGATCTCCATTTTTTTTTAACGTGACGTACATATACCGTATCCATACATATGGGTATACACGGGCTGGATATGGGTTCGGGCGAGCCCAACGCTTAAAAAAAAAACTCAATTTGACCCCTCAACTTCACTTAGGGGGGAGCACCGGAGCATCCCTCCAAGTGGACACCTTCGCGAATCTCATCAACTCCAAGCTCATCTCGAAGGACCGCCTCGACAAGTCTGTCGCGCTCGTGGCGATCTCCGGCAACGACTACGACCGCGTGGGAGTCGCCATGCCCAGCGGCTTCGTCGACGTGTCGGCCTTCATCCGCAACGTCACCTCCGCCATCTCCGACAGCGTCCTACGCCTCAGGCTGGTGCCAACGCGGGCGGCAGCCGGGGCTCGCCGGGGCGGGGCGGGAGAGGGGCTGGAGGCGGGCGGGACGGGAGGAGGGGCGCCGGCGGCGCCGGCCCGGCCCGCTCCCGGCTGGCGCCCGCGTTGGCGGCGGTAGGAGGCGGGAGCGGGGCGGGAGGCGGGGCGACGCGATGGCGACGCGGGCGGGAGGAGGGGCGAGAGGCGGGGCGACGCGGGCGAGAGGTAGAAGAAGGCGGTTTTTTTCTTTTTTCTTTTTTTCTTTCCTTCTTTTATTCTTTAAATGTCAGTTTTTATTTTATTTTCTTTCCTTCTTTTATTTTCTTTCCTTTTTTTACTCTTTCAGTTCAAAATACAAACACAAGTACACACTTGTCATATAGGCTATTTAGAAAAACAAGAAACATAATTTGTATTTTTATTAATTATTATGTAATCGGTAACATTTTTAGTTGAATAATTTTTTTGCATTATTTTGAATGTCTACAAAAAATCGAGTGAAATAACTTAATGTGGAAAAGAAATGGTGATGTGGAGGAGAGAGAAGTGAGAGTGGGGACTATAGCCCATGCATTGGCACCGTGTGGTGAGAGTGGGGTGAGAGTGGGGTGAGAGTGGGCCAAAAGCTGACGTGGCGGGGCGGGAGCGGGGCGGTGCGTTGGCACCAGCCTTCAACAACCTCCACCCTGTCGGCTGCACGCGGCGCAGACCAGGGCCAGCAACCACAGCGGGTGCGACGGAGCCGGGAACGGGGGCGCCGTCACCCACAACAAGAACCTCGCGCGGCTTATGGAGGGCAAGGATGGCGTGCTCATCGTCGACCTCCACTCCGCGTTCAAGAGCATCGTCGACCACCCCGACGGCGAGGGGTCGGTGTATTCCAGCCAGTTCAAGAACAAGCTGACTCCCTGCTGCCAGGGCATCGACCCCAGGGACTTGTGCGCGGACACCCGCAACGGCGAAAACCTCTACCAGCTGTGCGACAACCCAAAGCAGCACTTCTACTGGGACGAGATGCACCCGTCCCAGACCGGCTGGGCGGCCGTCATGGCGCTCGTCGAGGGACCTATCAAGCAGTTCGTCGGAATCGCCTAAGATTAGATGAACTATCTATCTATCTCCATTATCGATCTTAGGCTAGGGTTTTGTTAGTTGGTGGTGCCATGCATGCCATATCGATCGATATATAGGAGTTAGCTATCTGGTTAGGGTTAGAGATAATATAGTTTGGGACAGAGTCGTGGTTGTGATTATTGTACTCCGTAAGTGAATATTGTTCGCAGCATATACTAGTTATCGAATCAATATTAATATATCGTGACATCGTGTGCACTGTAGTACTTCTTGATTGGCCTCAGCTGCTAATTCGTTTCATTCGATCACATTAACACAGATTAACACAATCAAGCATAAAATTTATTTCTAAAGACACGTATCGTGCCATCCTTTTTTCTTTTCAACTCTCGTGACAAGCTTGATGAAAAGTATTGTATACAAGCTGCATATATAGCTAAAAGTATCTTTGGCTCTTGGGCACCGGTGCTTCTGTTATTTTAAAAAAAAATCATACATATTTGTTTTAAAAAAATCTAAAAATAAATCTGAACATAGTAAATAACAAAACCTACAAATCCGTAAAATTTTAATACTCAGAAAGACAAAATCTGTTGAGTTTGGAGATTTAAAATATGCATAACCTCCACACGTTTGTCATTTTTGTGTAGCCCAGAATATTTTATATTTAAAATTAAAATTTTGCATGTTTATGGAATAATTCATTGGCTACACCATGATTCTTTTCAAAAATTTTGAAACACATAAGTGCCTAGGAGCCAAAAATCTTTGTGTCCCATATATAGGATCTAACCTAGATAGATGGCTCTACATTTCCGACTTGAACTACTTATAATTGAAAATGTAAGCCGTGACGACTCTTGCTTCATTGTCCCCATCCCCTTCCCTCCTCCCTCCAAACTTTAATTATAGATGGTCAAGATCTCCTGATACACCTTCGTTAAGGGCTTCTCCACCGGTGCCCCCCAAATAGGTGCAGGCAGGAGCGTCGGTACAGCCGTATGGGGGGCGCCGGTACTGCATCCTCTATTTTGGGGTATTGTTCCCACACCGGCACCCCCAAAATGGTGGTCCCGATAGGAATTTTTTAGACATTTTCATGTCATTCAGGATCGAGGAGAGAATAATGTAGCAGGACGAATTCTAGTAAAACATTATTCACTCCTCGATCTCGGATGACATGTGAAACCTGCTTCAGCTCCAGCCTACTCCCTACTGGCCACCCGCCTCTATGGAGGTGGAAGATCGCCCAATGCTGTGCTGCCTGCTCTCTTCGTTGCTGTCTCCGCTACTCCTCCGTCGTCGATCTCTCCACGGCCACCGCCTCCTGACACAGTTGCTGCTCCAGCTCCTCCCACCGTCGACGGTGCTCCACCTCCTGCCTCCGTAACCGCAGCTGCATCTCCGCCAAGCGTCATCACTCGTAGACGTCATCCTGACGTTGCTGCTCCTCCCGCACCTCCCGCCACTGTGCAAGCTCCGCCCACCCTTGCTGCCAGCGCACTGCCTCCCGATGTCGCTGCCCCGCCTTCCGCAACTGTCGCTCGTCCGCGACAAATGCATCTACGGTCGCCGCTAGCGCCGCCTCCTCCCACGCATCGTACATTGTGGGTTTAGATATTAATGCACTACTGAAGTGAGAGACTGGGAAGGAGGGGTTAGTATAGACTGGCGGCGAGGCGGGAAACCTCCCGCGCGGCGTCGTGGCGGGAGAGTTTCCCGCCCGGCATCATGGCGAGAGAGTTTCGCGCGCCGTCGTGGCGGCAAATCTCCGCGCGGCGCTCTGGCGTCACTGACAGCGCGGCCCCATAAAACGTGAGGCGCTAGCGCGCCCGATTCACGCCCTTCACGAAGGGGCCAGCACGGGGTTGTCGGCGCTTCTATTGGGCTCAAAATTGCGCTGACATATTTTGGGGCGCGCCGGTGTGAGCCAATTTTCGATGCCGCCCCCTAAAATGCTATCGGAACCGCTATCGGGGGCGCCGGTGGAGATGCTCTAAGAGGGGGAAGACACCGGAGTATACTTCGCGGCGACTTTTTCCAAAACTTTCTTAGGGCATGTACATTGGTTTAGACGGATTGTGTCTGTAATACTACTCCATGTCATCTATAGACAATGATATAGACAGTGTATACAATAGTCTGTCTGTAAGTTATCTATTTTTAGTTATAGCTATATGTGAGTATAAGTTATAGACATCCTTCATACAACAACAAAAATGGCGTCTGTAAGCTGTCTGTAAGAAGCCTACAGACTGTCTGTAACTTTACAGACAGACTCCTTCTCTCTCATCATTCTCTTTCCTCCATATCGCAAAAATCACCTATAACTACCTCTTACAGACAGCTGAGTCATCACCATTGTACATGCCCTTATTCTACTTCACTGGGACATGGTAGTGTTCCTACAACCGCTAGCAATACACGGACATGACGTACTAGTACATGCAAACTTACCAAACTAGGTAATCTAATTAAACTGAGCTCAACATTGTTCTGACAATCTATTTCTATTTTTTACTATTGATCTGCTCCTCTCATCTTGATTCGTTGTAACTCGGCTTCTTGTCTAAATCTCGTTGCACGACAAGTCTAATTAACTCTCCCCAATTTTGACTTGGCGAATTTACAGACACATGATCTCGAGCCTTCTCGTAGGATTCGTGGAAATGCTCAAATTATCATGAATCCACCTGGATTTTGTAACAACGGGTTTTGGAGGAAAAGCAGTAGTTGTGATTGTTAGTGAGTTTTTTTATTTGCATGATCTCTCTACAAAATATAAAAAACATGACATTGATACAGCCAGTCTCAACTATCAAGCAATCACTATAAGAATGCCCCTATATCTGAGAGATTTTTCGGATACAAGCCATAGTATAAGCTTTTTGGTCGGCGGCTTGCTAGTCCCAGCGGAAATCCAGATAGTCACACAGATTTTTGCCATGGTATATCCCACAACTGCGGATAAATACGCCACGATAGGTGGGAAGCAAACCCCCCACCATTTAATGTTGTGCTACATTAAAGGAGGCACATCGTAGTACTACAGTCTTAGATTGTGGATGACGTTAATTGTGGGTTCAATGCTACAGAATGGTTAACCGCATCACACTGAGTAGTCACAAATATCTCACTTACTAGGCTGATCCACCACCTCCTGGCCAAGTCTTGCCCTAAATTTATATCTTGGCCTCCTTTCCAAAACCTTTCGGAGAGGTGAGCGGCAGTAGCAATGGCAGAAACTGTCCTGGATCCTGGTGGCGACTCAAAGAGGGAACGTCGAATGTGGGAAGATATATAAGTTACTTATTTCATCTCAATCCAATTTGGTTCTTCTAACCTAGTTTTTGGGTTTTCTGATGAAGTAGGGCGCAACGATCTACGACCTAGAGGAACAGGGTCCCAATGATATATCGCTACAAAAGAAGATGTGTGTGTAATAGATTCTCACCTAGACTCGTCATGTTTGAGGGCAAGCTCACCGATTGTAGGTTCTACGGATGTCACTTCTTAACCGCCATGTGCCCATACCTATTATCGATTAACGATTGTAACTCCAATAAACTACAACTATTGCTTGTGCAAATGTGAAAGGAAACTGAAGAAGTGAGTGATTACTCTAACCATGAGGAGTTGCAGATGGAAGTAAGAGCATCTTTAGCAGATCCCATAAATGTCGGCCCTTAATAACACTTACACAGGCCGCAATAAAATGTAATTTAAGTTCCGAAAACGCACCACGCAGAGAAAATCCCGTAAAAAAAACTGTAAAAGAGCATAGTTGAGAATATGCCACTAAGAGGCCCACCTCTCAGTTTTTTATCTCTTCATTCTCTTCTTCCTCGCAGAAACCACCCGAGCCTCCCCTGCTCCTGCCCTACCACCTCGGGTGCCGCCTCCCCGCGCCACCCCCGCACCTGCCCGCCGCACAGCCCCGCGATCGCCCACGCCATGCTTGGCCCAAGCTCGTCCCGAACCGGCCACCCCGCGCTGCGCTCACCTCAAGTTCGCCTTGAACCGGCCGCCCTGCGCTGCCACGAGCTCACCCCAACCTAGCTGCCCCACTGTCGCGAGCTCGCCCCACGATGGGCTCTCCTTGAGCTTGCCCCGAGCTTGATACGTGATACGTCTCCGACGTATCGATAATTTCTTATGTTCCATGCTACTTTATTGATGATACCTACATGTTTTATGCACATTATATGTCGTATTTACGCATTTTCTGGAACTAACCTATTAACAAGATGCCGAAGTGCCGTTCTGTTTTCTGCTGTTTTTGGTTTCATAAATCCTAGTAACGAAATATTCTCGGAATTGGACGAAATCAACGCCCAGGTTCCCTTTCCCGGAAGCTTCCAGATCACCGAAGAGAGGGCCAGAGATGGGCCGGGGCCCCACCACACTTGGGCGCGGGCCAGGGCCTGGCGCCACCTGGTGGTGAGGGCACCCGGTGCCCCTCCGAGGCTCCCCTTTCGCCTATTTAAAGGTCCTGACCTAAAAACCCTTACGAGAGGAAGCCACGGTACGCGAAACCTTCCAGAGCCGCCGCCATCGTGAAGCCAAGATGGGGGACGGAGTCTCGTTCCGGCACCCTGCCGGAGCGGGGAAGTGCCCGGAAGGCTTCTCCATCGACACCGCTGCCATCTCCACCGCCATCTTCATCACCGCTGCTCCTCCCATGAGGAGGGAGTAGTTCTCCATCGAGGCTGTACCGGTAGCTATGTGGTTCATCTCTCTCCTATGTACTTCAATACAATGATCTCATGAGCTGCTTTACATGATTGAGATTCATATGAGTTTTGTATCACTACTATCTATGTGCTACTCTAGCAAAGTTATTAAAGTAGTTCTATTCCTCCTGCACGTGTGTAAAGGTGACAGTGTGTGCACCGTGTTAGTACTTGGTTTATGCTATGATCATGATCTCTTGTAGATTGCGAAGTTAACTATTGCTATGATAATATTGATGTGATCTATTCCTCCTACATATGCATGATGGTGACAGTGTGCATGCTATGTTAGTACTTGGTTTAGTCTTTTGATCTATCTTACACTATAAGGTTACTTAAACATGAGCATTATTGTGGAGCTTGTTAACTCCGGCATTGAGGATTCGTGTAATCCTACGCAATGTGTTCATCATCCAACAAAAGTGTAGAGTATGCATTTATCTATTCTGTTATGTGATCAATGTTGAGAGTGTCCACTAGTGAAAGTCTATTCCCTAGGCCTTGTTCCTAAATACTGCTATGTTTTGTTTTTCTTTGCGTTACTACTGCTGCGTTACTACTGCATGTTTACTTCCGCAATATTACTACCATCAACTGCACGCCAGCAAGCACTTTTCTGGCGCCATACTACTGCTCATATTCATTCATACCACTTGTATTTCACTATCTCTTCGCCGAACTAGTGCACCTATTAGGTGTGTTGGGGACACAAGAGACTTCTTGCTTTGTGGTTGCAGGGTTGCATGAGAGGGATATCTTTGACCTCTTCCTCCCCGAGTTCGATAAACCTTGGGTAATCCACTTAAGGGAAACTTGCTGCTGTTCTACAAACCTCTGCTCTTGGAGGCCCAACACTGTCTACAAGAATAGAAGCACCCGTAGACATCAAGCACTTTTGCGCCGTTGCGGGGAGGAAAGGTAAAGGCACTCATACTCCGGTTCCAGGTAACAGTACTTTTCTGGCGCCATTGTGTGTGTGCTCGAAGCTATTTCCTTTAGACTCTGCAATTGCGACATTTGGTTTCTTGTCTACACTAGTTAGGCATAATGGACAACAATGACCTTTTTATTCTATTTCCTGATTTAAGACATGGATGGTTTGATGCAAAAATTAAAAAACCCATGGAACATATTAATATGAATGCTTTGAACACTATTGTTGCTAATGCTATGGAAAATTCTAAGCTTGGGGAAGCTGGCTTTGATGAGCATGATATTTTTAGTCCCCCAAGCATTGAGGAGAAAATTTACTTTGATGATACTTTGCCTCTTATATTTGATGATAAGAATAATAATGATAGCTACTTTGTTGAATTTGCTCCCACTACAACTAATAAAATTGATTATGCCTATGTGGAGAGTAATAATTTTATGCATGAGACTCATGATAAGAATGCTTTATGTGATAGTTATATTGTTGAGTTTGCTCATGATGCTACTGAAAGTTATTATGAGAGAGGAAAATATGGTTGTAGAAATTTCCATGTTACTAAAATGCCTCTCTATGTGCTGAAATTTTTGAAGCTACACTTGTTTTATCTTCCTATGCTTGTTACTTTGCTCTTCATGAACTTGTTTATTTACAAGATTCCTATGCATAGGAAGCATGTTAGACTTAAATGTGTTTTGAATTTTCCTCTTGATGCTCTCTTTTGCTTCAAATACTATTTCTTGCAATTGCATCATTAAAACTGCTGAGCCCATCTTAATGGCTATAAAGAAAGAACTTCTTGGGAGATAACCCATGTGTTTTTTTACTACAGTACTTTGTTTTATATTTGTGTCTTGGAAGTTGTTACTACTGTAGCAACCTCTCCTTATCATGTTTTTGTGCCAAGTAAAGTTTCTATGTCAAAGTTGATATTATATTTGGGATCGCTGCGCAGAAACAGCATTGCTGTCTGTCACGAATTCTGGCGCAAGTCTCTGTAGAAAATTCGAAAAAATCTGCCAATTTACGAGCGTGATCCTCATATATGTACGCAACTTTCATTAGTTTTGAGTTTTTCCGTTTGAGCAAGTCTGGTGCCATCTTTAAATTCGTCTTTACGGACTGTTCTGTTTTTGACAGATTCTGCCTTTTATTTCGCATTGCCTCTTTTGCTATGTTGGATTCATTTCTTTGATCCATTAATGTCCAGTAGCTTTATGCAATGTCCAGTGAAAAGAATGTTTGTGTCACCTCTGAACATGTGAATTTTTGATTATGCACTAACCCTCTAATGAGTTGCTTTGAGTTTGGTGTGAAGGAAGTTTTCAAGGGTCAAGAGAGGAGGATGATATACTACGATCAAGAAGAATGAAAAGTCTAAGCTTGGGGATGCCCCGGTGGTTCATCCCTGCATATTTCAAGAAGACTCAAGCATCTAAGCTTGGGGATGCCCAAGGCATCCCCTTCTTCATCGACAAAGTATCAAGTTCCTTCTCTTGAAACTATATTTTTATTCGGTCACATCTTATGTACTTTACTTGGAGCGTCTGTGTGTGCTTTTATTTTTGTTTTGTTATCTTAGTTCTCTGAATAAAGTTCATCCTTGTGGGAGAGAGACACGCTCCGCTGGTTCGTATGAACACATGTGTTCTTAGCTCATAATATTCATGGCGAAGTTTCCTCTTCGTTATATTGTTATATGGTTGGAATTGGAAAAATGCTACATGTAGTAATTGGTAAAATGTCTTGGATAATGTGATACTTGGCAATTGTTGTGCCCATGTTTAAGCTCTTGCATCATATACTTTGCACCTATTAGTGAAGAAATACATAGAGCATGCTAAAATTTGGTTTTGCATAATTGGTCTCTCTAAGGTCTAGATAATTTCTAGTATTGAGTTTTGAACAACAAGGAAGACGGTGTAGAGTCTTATAATGTTTACAATATGTCTTTTATGTGAGTTTTGCTGCACCGGTTCATCCTTGAGTTTGTTTCAAATAAACCTTGCTAGCCTAAACCTTGTATCGAGAGGGAATACTTCTCATGCATCCAAAATCCTTGAGCCAACCACTATGCCATTTGTGTCCACCATACCTACCTACTACATGGTATTTCTCCGCCATTCCAAAGTAAATTGCTTGAGTGCTACCTTTAAACCATTCAAAACTTATCACCTCTGATTTGTGTCAATGTTTTATAGCTCATGAAGAAGTATGTGGTGTTTATCTTTCAATCTTGTTGGGCAACTTTCACCAATGGACTAGTGGCTTCATCCGCTTATCCAATAATTTTGCAAAAAGAGCTGGCAATGGGATTCCCAGTCCCAAATTAATTAACAAAAATAGACACTCCTCCATGGTATGTGATTGTTGGACGGCACCCGAAGGATTCGGTTAGCCATGGCTTGAGAAAGCAAAGGTGGGGAGGAGTGTCATCTAAATAAAACTAAAATAAAAAGGCACTCCTTCATGGTATGAGATTGTTGGCAGGCACCCGAGGATTCGGTTAGCCATGGTTTGTGAAAGAAAGGTTGGAAGGAGTGCCACCCAAAAATAAAATAAAATGGGAGCCGCTCTTTGAAGGTTTGTCTGGCAAGGGGGTTAGAGTGCCCACTACCATTCGTTGACAACAACAAACACCTCTCAAAACTTTACTTTTTATGCTCTCTTTATGTTTTCAAAATAAAAGCTCTAGCACAAATACAGCAATCGATGCTTTCCTCTTTGAAGGACCTTTCTTTTACTTTTATTGTTGAGTCAGTTTACCTATCTCCCTCCACCTAAGAAGCAAACACTTGTGTGAACTGTGCATTGATTCCTACATACTTGCATATTGCACTTGTTATATTACTTTATGTTGACAATATCCATGAGATATACATGTTATAAGTTGAAAGCAACCGCTGAAACTTAATCTTCCATTGTGTTGCTTCAATGCCTTTACTTTGAATTTATTGCTTTATGAGTTAACTCTTATGCAAGACTTATTGATGCTTGTCTTGAAGTACTATTCATGAAAACTCTTTGCTTTATGATTCAGTTGTTTACTCATGTCATTACCATTGTTTTGATCGCTGCATTCATTACATATGTTTACAATATGATCAAGTTTATGACGGCATGTCACTTCAGAAATTATCTTTGTTATCGTTTTACCTGCTCGGGACGAGTGATACGTCTCCAACGTATCGATAATTTCTTATGTTCCATGCTACTTTATTGATGATACCTACATGTTTTATGCACATTATATGTCGTATTTACGCATTTTTTGGAACTAACCTATTAACAATCTTTGAAGTGCCGTTCTGTTTTCTGCTGTTTTGGTTTCGAAATCCTAGTAACGAAATATTCTCGGAATTGGACGAAATCAACGCCCGGGTTCCTATTTTTCCCGGAAGCTTCCAGATCACCGAAGAGGGGCCAGAGGGGGGGGGCCCACACCACACTTGGGCGCGGGCCGGGCCTGGCGCGCCACACGGTGGTGAGGGCACCCAGTGCCCCTCGAGGCTCCCCTTTCGCCTATTTAAAGGTCCTGACCTAAACCCCGAGAGGAAGCCACGGTACGCGAAACCTTCCGGAGCCGCCGCCATCGCGAAGCCAAGATCTGGGGGACATGAGTCTCTGTTCCGGCACCTGCCGGAGCGGGGAAGTGCCCCGGAAGGCTTCTCCATCGACACCGCTGCCATCTCCACCGCCATCTTCATCACCGCTGCTGCTCCCATGAGGAGGAGTAGTTCTCCATCGAGGCTCGGGGCTGTACCGTAGCTATGTGGTTCATCTCTCTCCTATGTACTTCAATACAATGATCTCATGAGCTGCTTTACATGATTGAGATTCATATGAGTTTTGTATCACTACTATCTATGTGCTACTCTAGCAAAGTTATTAAAGTAGTTCTATTCCTCCTGCACGTGTGTAAAGGTGACAGTGTGTGCACCGTGTTAGTACTTGGTTTATGCTATGATCATGATCTCTTGTAGATTGCGAAGTTAACTATTGCTATGATAATATTGATGTGATCTATTCCTCCTACATATGCATGATGGTGACAGTGTGCATGCTATGTTAGTACTTGGTTTAGTCTTTTGATCTATCTTACACTATAAGGTTACTTAAACATGAGCATTATTGTGGAGCTTGTTAACTCCGGCATTGAGGATTCGTGTAATCCTACGCAATGTGTTCATCATCCAACAAAAGTGTAGAGTATGCATTTATCTATTCTGTTATGTGATCAATGTTGAGAGTGTCCACTAGTGAAAGTCTATTCCCTAGGCCTTGTTCCTAAATACGCTTTTGTTTTCTTGCGTTACTCTGCTGCGTTACTCTGCATGTTTACTTCCCGCAATATTACTACCATCAACTGCACGCCAGCAAGCACTTTTCTGGCGCCATACTACTGCTCATATTCATTCATACCACTTGTATTTCACTATCTCTTCGCCGAACTAGTGCACCTATTAGGTGTGTTGGGGACACAAGAGACTTCTTGCTTTGTGGTTGCGGGGTTGCATGAGAGGGATATCTTTGACCTCTTCCTCCCTGAGTTCGATAAACCTTGGGTAATCCACTTAAGGGAAACTTGCTGCTGTTCTACAAACCTCTGCTCTTGGAGGCCCAACACTGTCTACAAGAATAGAAGGACCCGTAGACATCAATACGCACCAGACACCCCGAGCTCTCCCTGCCCCGGCCTCTTCAAGCTTACCCCACGCGGGCTAACCCCCGCTCTCCCCAAGCTTGCCCTCGTTGGATAGATTTTGCTGGAATTTGGCCGGACACCGGTCAGTCTATCGGTGGAAGCACTTGCTGCGAGCTGAAGTTTATGTCCCGCCAGAATGTGAGTAGGAGTACAGGGCACATTCGGTTTGGCCACGGAAACTGGGTATATAGAGGTCGGGTGGAGATTTTCACCGACCCCCTTAATTTTTTAATAGATCACGCACAATTATGAGATCTGATTTGTGCAAATTTTGTGCCAAAAGATGTAAACAAGAGGTTATTTTACAATTTTGGGTGTTTACGGGATCTTCTATAGATGCTCTAAGGGAGGAAGCCAAATTAGATCTTGTCGATTCACTAGAGTCGATTCGAGGAACCGCTCATGTCGTTGCCTAATCGACGGTACCCCGGAGGAGGGATCCTCACGAGGGGGAAAAGAAGTAGGGGCCATAGGGCGGAGTGCACACGGGACGGTGTACGCGAGTTACCCGCTTCGGAACACCGCACGATGACGGGGCATACGCTGCTTGTGCGGAATTATACGGGCGCTTGCGCGTTGTTACAATGGTTGTGGTTGTCTCGTGTCTAGCTCGAGATCTCCCCTAAGGGCTCCGGGATCCGGCTTATAAAGGCGCACGGATCTAGGGTTTGGAGAGTCCTACCGGAATACAAGTTGCCTAACTACGGTACAATGTCTTGCCGTGTACGTCAAGGATCCACCTATGCCTAACTTGTCGTCATGGATCCGGCTTCCTTCATGGGCCTCCACGGATCTGACTCCGGCATAGACCTCTTCGGATTCGGGTACCTGTAGGTCGGTTCGGATCCGGGTACTTTCCTAGGGCGGTCGGATCCGGGTACCTCTCAGGGCGGTTCGGATCCGGCTACCTTCCTAGGGCGGTTCGGATCCGACTCCTTGTTCCTGGGTTGGACATCTTCCATCTTGATCAACAACAACTGGGCTGCCCGGTGGGCCATATGTCATCACCACCATCTGTGGGCCACCCGGGCTTGCCGGAATCGGACCATGTCGATGATATACCTATGAAGTATATCCACAACAGCTCAAGAATTGTCCAAATCTCTAGACGCAATTAGAGATATGTTAACAAGTACACTTTTTAGTATTAACCATCACTTTGATAAGTAATAGTTTTTTTTCACAAAATGTTTATTTACTGTCAAATGAAAAATTGGGGCATCTTTATGGGCTATCCGTGCAAATGCGACCCACATTGTCAAGGGCCCATAAAATACCCACTCCGGAATCTCACTTTCTATTAGTAACTACTCTCAACTACCCCACGTTGTTCGCTCTCCCAACTTTGACTAACGGTCGAACCCTAGATCCCTCTGCGCCCATATCGAACACGCCATATTTCACATGTTGTTTGCCACCATCGTGGTCCTAGATCAGCACTGTCTCGCCCCACCCTCAACCATGCCGCCTTGTTGGACCGCGTTACACCCCTCTCCGTTCAAGGATTGAGGATAAAAATAGATAGGGGTGCTTTTATGTTGTGATGTTCCCCTTGTCTGAACCTGAAATCTCTATTGTATCAATCCAACGAGCATTTTGTGACATCGGAATCCATTTTGTTCAAGTTTGTAGCCTAATTAACACTAGGGTTAATTGGATCTATGCCACTCTAATTTTCTTGAATTGGAGAAATGCCATTACAATAATACAAGTTGGACATATCCCATTGAAATTCTCTCATACTTCTACGTATGCCATTTTTATCTAATACCAGATCATATACTACTCTTATACATCAATACATGCCTTTATATGCACAGTTTTTTTTCTTTTGCACGTTCACACCCATGTCTCAGTCAGTTGAGTTGATTCCTAACATGTGCTAGTTGCACGAACGAGTTCCATCCACCCCAACTAGTAAACCAGCACCAAGTAGTGGTGCCAATATATGTACAATGGTTAATTTCAGAAATTCATCGTAAGATGATTAGTCAGGACATCTACAATGGTGCTATCTTCGCAATGCCAGAATGCTTTCTCATAGCTAATATATGATCTCTTAGTAGAAGACATAACACATTATTTCTATTTATGAGATGTCTTACTCACGTTTTTTTGTTTAATTTTAATGACCCTTATAGTTAGTAGCATGCAAACATTTATTACTAAAGCTATCTTAAGAGTATCTGTTGTACATACTAGTATTTTTCCTCTTCTAGACGAGGTGGAATAAATAAGAAAAATAGTACAAAGAAATAAAAATCTCTTCTCTTATCTAAGTAGTGATCTCTTAGTAAGAAAATATGTCTTCTTCATTATATAAGATGTCTTCTCTTATTTAGGAGTTTGTTGATTAACTTTCATAATGTCATGGTTGTGGGAACATACATGATTTAATTGTTGAAGAGAACACTAAGAGATAACCTAGTGCATAACATATTGTTTTTTCTTCTCTAACGACATGAATGAGTAGACAAGATTGCTTACCAACCCTTGTAAATGCTCGTAAGCTTCGCTCCGATGGCGCAGGTGGTTCCCAGCGCTCAGAATCCATCTTATTATGGGTTTTCTCCAGTAAATGATCAAATTATCCCAAATTCACCTTGATTTGTAATCTAAATATAGGTAAATGCATTTCATTATGGTGTGGTATCGCATGTCAGGGGGAATGCATTACCTCCATGCATGGGAGTCGACAGAGCGCCGATGAAGCACAGAAAGCACATGTGCATGTACATCGATTGCATGCAATGTACACCTCAAAATCACGGCATGCGTGAGAGAAGAAGTGGGAGCGTTCGCTGGATATATTTTGCATACAAAATAATATGTGAATAAAGATCACTTATTACAAGGGAAGATTTTCATTGTAGCCAAGAGTAGTGGGATTGTGACCAAAATCTAGTGAACCAACTTTTGCTATTTTGGTCATTTGTTCCTCGATGGTTGTCATTAATTTGGCATGCCATCTCATGATCAAACAAAACTTCACAAATATACTGGCTAGCCAAATATATTGTATCACAAGGTTGTTCTAAAGATAATAATAACCTAATATTATAGAGTGTTACCAAATATATTGTATCACAAGATGAATGGGCGGATATATAAGTTACTTATTATATATGAGAAACAATAATATGTTCAATGACATAAATAACGAACCACGGCATTGGGATATCTGAATCACAAGCTATTTTCATTTCTTATTTTGCATGATCCTCGGTGTATTACTCATAAGAAGACATCATAAGTTTGATGTTTGTATATTGTAATAAAAGTATTTTACTTATTATTGTGATTTTATAGCTCGTAAACCACACATTGATGAGACAATTATTTGTCAAGGTATTATCTTAAGTATTATGCCCTCATGATGGAAAAACTTTTATAGTTAATTTCAACATTAGCAAGAAGCACATGCTTTTCACCAGAAGAACATATGTCATTATCGAATCAATATCAGAACATCATGTGCACCAATTTACTTCTGTATATCAGTATATCATGTGTACCGTGTAGACGGCAACGCCGACTTCACCATCGATTGAGGCAAAGAGATGTTATTAATGTGAAGTTATCATTCACGCTATTACTTCATGTAGATAGTGGATACAAAACTCATTCAAAGCAATTGAAAATATTTTGTAGCACATATACATGCCAAGTTCTATTACTAGACAGCACCCGCACAAGCTAGATATATCCTAAGCGACCGTCGCCAAAAGGTTAAACCCAAAGTTTGTGTGCTCCCACTCCTTCGCAGGGTGCACATAATATCACATGCAGATTTGATGGGAAACCTTGAGGGTAACCTGCAAGGTGAGCACCGTAGCCTTGTTAAAAAAATGCCATTTCGAGAGTTTCAGGTAGTTCAACATAAAGCAAAGATTCCCACACGAATTGGGTATTAGATTTATTAACCCCATCAACCAATATCCAAACATGAACTATTCGCCAATCAACATGGGCAAAAGAACACCATACAAATAAATGCTGAATCTATCATTGGAGTCACAAAAACAAAACTTCTTGATCCCATATATTGATTTGAGCATAAATAATCCTGCAGTAGTCAAGCTCCAGCTGAATAATCAGGCTCCTCATGAAGAACTACCAACATCAACTGATGAACGAAGTGCGATGTTGACTGCCAAATATTTGGTAGGACAAACTTGGGCTTAAGCTAAACATGCCCTACTTCATAGATGTGTAATTTTTTGTATAATATAGTAATCAATCCAATAACATACGAACCAAAACATTGCGATATTTCTCTAGGAGGTGGTTGTGTCTAAGCCAACTTTGAAAAAAATGCCGGTCTAAATATCTGATAGAATAAGATTTTCTCACCCCTTTTAGCACCATTCATGAAATATCAACAAATGGATCTCCACGACGCTGGCTTGAACATATTTATTTCTTAATCTTCTTAGATATATAGTAACACCGATATTTAAATTGCAAGAATTATATATAGGGACCATGTGTTTTAGCTCCTTCGTGCATATGAACCTATTATACGGAGTAATATTTTTTTAAACGTCATAAAAATAAAAATAAAATTGCGAGTACTTCTAGAGAATCCATGTTTGCACATAAGTTTTCAAGAAAGAGAATATTTTATGTGGCTTGTGTAAAAAAAAAATGTTCGGTGAATACTCATGTTGAAGCATCAAAACTTGAATTTTTTTTAGAGAATCAATGAAGAGGAAGAAAAAATTCAGTTACACCTAGAGAGGGACTAGCGCGGACAGAGAGAGAATAAAAACATACAAATGTCACTAACATACTGAACCGCGAAGAGGACTACTCGCTTATAACAGGTAGAGCGCCTGACTCGTTTTATCTATCTCGTTCATGCAGATAGGCTCCCAGGAGAAAAACGTCATCCTTGATCAGCTCAAGTAGTTGACGCTAAAGCATAGGAAAATTCTAAAATACTCTTTGGCGGCGCTCTTTCCAAATATGCCAAGCTCCATAGATCGCCACTGTCAATTCATATTTAGAGAGCAAACCCGATCTTGCACGCCACCAGGCAACCGGAGAGGCAAAATGAAACTGTCGTGTTTCCAAACCATCAGCCCCCATCCATTGCGCCAACATGTGAGATACAACTCAAGCATATGGGAAATCCAAAACCAAGTGTGTGGCCGTCTCTTGCTCTTGATCGCAAAGAGTGCACTGCTCCCCATGGTTCGTTCCCCTTTGAAAGATCAGAGATGGTAAACCGGGGGGTGAATAGGTTTCTACAAGTTTTAATTTTTTCTTTGCAATATTAGGATTTGCGGAATATAAAGATGAGCTTAATGCAAACTAGGTGAGACAACCTATATGACAATACAAGTAACTCAAGCACGAAGGCTCTCACAGACAATTATATCACAAGTAAGAAGTTCGGTTAGAGATAACCGATAGCACGCGGAGACGAGGGTTTATTCCTGTGTTCTCTTCCTTTGAAAGAAGGTACGTCACGTTTTGAGGGGTGGAGGTCCCACGAAGGATTCCCCAACCCCACGAAGGCTCACCCTATTCTCCGGAGCCTATCCCATGAAGGAATAGCTCACTCACTTGTGGTACACTTTGAGGTAGCCTCCAAACCTTCACAATCTTGTCAGGATCAAATTCACAGCCCGGATGTTTCCGGACCACTCTTGCCCGCCTAGGGTTTCCAAGGAACCCTAGAGAGCAAGTTTCTTGATGAATACAAGGGGGATCAAGATTTGGCTTGGTAGAACTGTTGGAGATATGCCCAAGAGGCAATAATAAAATGGTTATTATATATCTTTATGTTTATGATAAATGTTTACATACCATGCTATAATTGTATTAACCGAAACATTGATACATGTGTGTTATGTAAACAACAAGGAGTCCCTAGTAAGCCTCTTGTATAACTAGCTTGTTGATTAATAGATGAGCAGGGTTTCATGATCATGAACATTGGATGTTATTAATAACAAGGTTATGTCATTGATGAATGATGTAATGGACACACCCAATTAAGCGTAGCATAAGATCACGTCATTAAGTTCATTTGCTATAAGCTTTCCGATACATAGTTACCTAATCGTTCGACCATGAGATCATGTAAATCACTTATACCGGAAGGGTACTTTGATTACATCAACGCCACTGCGTAAATGGGTGGTTATAAAGGTGGGATTAAGTATTGAAAGTATGAGTTGAGGCATATGGATCAAGAGTGGGATTTGTCCATCCCGATGACGGATAGATATACTCTGGGCCCTCTCGGTGGAATGTCATCTGATTAGCTTGGAAGCATATGAATGGTTCATAAGAGATCACATACCACGGTACGAGTAAAGAGTACTTGTCGAGACGAGGTTGAACAAGGTATCGTGATACGATGATCAAACCTCGGATAAGTAAAATATCGCGAGACAAAGGGAATCGGTATCGTATGTAAATGGTTCAATCGATCACTAAAGTCATCGTTGAATATGTGGGAGCCATTATGGATCTCCAGGTCCCGCTATTGGTTATTGGTCGGAGAGAAGTCTCAACCATGTCTGCATAGTTCACGAACCGTAGGATGACACACTTAAGGTTTGATGTCGTTTGAGTAGATATGGAATATGGAATGGAGTTCGAAGTTTTGTTCGGAGTCTCGGATGGGATCCAGGACATCACGAGGAGGTCGGAATGGTCGGAGAATAAGATTCATATATAGGAAGTCATATTCCAAGTTTGGAAATGATCGGTGCATTTATGGCAGGTTCTAGAAGGTTCTAGAAAAGTCAGGAAGAAATCACCATGGAAAGTGGAGTCCGGAGGGACTCCACCTTGCATGGCCTGCCAACCCTAAGGGGAGGAGTCCCAGGTGGACTCCCCTAGGGTGGACGACCAAGCCCTCCCAAGGAAAGGTGGGAGTCCCACCTTGAGTGGGATTCCCCCCTTGGGTAGGTTTTGTCCCTTTGGTAGGTTTTGGTTTCGGGTCTTATTCGAAGACTTCGATACCAACACTTGGGGATTTCCACCTATATAATGAGGAGCAAGGGGAGGGGCCGGCCACTTCAAGCCACAACCTTGGCCGCCCCCTTTGTGGTCGGCTAAGCCCCCCTCTCCCAAAACCCTAGCCTCTCCTCCTCCACCACCTCTCGCATCGCTTAGAAGCCCTGGGGAGATCTCCACCGCCGCCACCACGCCGTCGTGCTGCGGGATTAGGGAGGATCTACCCGCTGCCCGCTGGAACGGGGAGGAGGACATCGTCTTCATCAACACCGTACGTGTGACCGATACGGAGGTGCTGCCCGATTGTGGCACCGTCAATTTCTTCTACGCGCTTTTGCAAGCGGTCAAGATCTTCTACGCGCTTTTGCAAGCGGCAAGTGATCGACTACATCCACCACGAGATCTAATCTCGTTAGGCTTAGGGTTAGTCTCATGATCTTCTCGTTGCTACCATCTACTAGATTAGATCTATGCTTGTGTTTTCGTTCTTGCGGTAGGAAAATTTTTGTTTTCTATGCTATGAATCCCTACAGTGGTATCAGAGCCGTGTCTATGCATAGATTGGTTGCACGAGTAGAACACAATTGTTTTGTGGGCGTTTATGCTTTTGTTGTCTTTAGTTCGTGTACTTTGCATCTTGCGGCATAGTGGGATGAAGCGGCCCGGGCTAACTTTACATGACCGCGTTCATGAGACTTGCTCCACGTTCGACATGCAACTTGTATTGCATAAGTGGCTTTGCGGGTGTCTGTCTCTCCCACTGTAGTGAAGATCCAATTTACTCTTTCTATTGACAACACTAGTATCACCGTTGTGGTTCATGTTCGTAGGTAGATTGGATCTTACTCGAAAACCCTAAACCACGTAAAATATGCAAACCAAATTAGAGGCGTCTAACTTGTTTTTGCAGGGTTTGGTGATGTGATATGGCCATGATGTGATGATAAATATGTATGAGATGATCATTATTGTATTGTGGCAACCGGCAGCCTTATGGTTGTCTTTATATTTCATGTTGTAGTATTGTTTCAAAGTAGTTGTAAGTTGCTACACACGGTGAACAACCATGAAGGCGAGCCATGGACCTTGGCCTTTCGACGATGATGGAGATCATGCGTTGATGATGGAGATCATGTACGTGCTTTGGAGATGAAGATCAAAGACGCAAAGACTAAAGGGTCATATCATATCACATATGAATTGCATGTGATGTTAATTCTTTATGCATCTTATTTTGCTTAGATCGCGACGGTAGCATTATAAGATGATCCCTCACATTAATATCAAGATAATAAAGTGTTCTCCCCTCGTATGCACCGTTGCTAGTTCGTCGTTTGAAGCATCTCGTGATGATCGGATGTGATAGACTCTACGTTCACATACAACGGGTGTAAGCCATGTTTGCACACGCGGAATACTTGGGTTTGCTTGACGAGCCTAGCATGTACAGACATGGCCTCGGGATAATGGAAACCGAAAGGTTGAACACGAGTCATATGGATGATATGATCGACATGTTGATGTTCACCATTGAAGCTACATCATCTCACGTGATTATCGGTTTTGGTGTAGTGGATGTGGATCGTGTGCCACTTAACAACTATGAGGGATGTTGTATTAAGTGGGAGTTCATTAGTAATTAGATTAAAACTTGAACTAATTATCATGAACATAGTCTGAATAGTATTTTGAATTAATTTTGTAGTATTGGCATCCGTTTTCTACCATGCGTTAGTCTTGTAATTGAGATTGAAATACTGTTAAGTCTGACTAATAACTTTACGGACTGGTACCGTATTGTTAAAGAATCAAGAAATGATTAAGTCCTATTGCAAACTTTTAGTAAACCTCACATTGTTGATTCAAAGAACAATGGTTTCAATTAGTACCTAAAATCATCTTGTCTCCATGAAACTTGAAGTTCAAATCCGTTTAAAATTAAAGTAAGGAGCTGGAAATTTTGTTTTCAGAAATAAGCGAGGTATAAGATATATGTGATATCTAAGACCTTATTGCAAGGTGATAGATTATAATTTGGTGAGAGTACATAAACTCATAAGTTTTATGGGAATGTACGAAGGTTGAAGACGCCAGGCGTCCCAATCCTCCAACTATTGGGGCACTAATAATATTCGCATCTCCATGAAGTGATCGTCCTTAGTATGCACCGTTGCTAAGACTCGTCGTTTCGAAGCATCTCGTGATGATCGGGTGTTGTTGATTCCACGAGTGCATACAACGGGTGCAAGCCAGATTTGCATCGTACTAAGGTTAAACTTTACGAGCCTAGCATGTACAGACATGGTCTTGGAAAGTCGTCATGATATGATGGATAAAATTATGAGTGAAATTGTTCATCATATTACAAAGTTACTAATAGTGAAATCTAGAACACTTGTCATATGATGATCAACTTCAAAGAAAGAACCTCAAGGTTATTGGTATTTGACCAATGGACCTAGAAGTTGTTGAAGGTGAAGTGTTTTTGAGAATGAGGAAAGCTAAAAGAGAAACTACAAAAGATATTTTGGCAGAAATAAAGAAAAGATTAGAAAGTCTAGCTCAGGTGTATATACATGATATACATGTTATGGATGTATTCCTTGTTTTGTCACATAAAGAAATTCTTGGGTATTTGTACCAGATTGGTTGGTATGAGATGTCATAAAAACAACGCAATACAAGAATACGATGGTCTAAGTGACTGATAAGGAATATGGTAATAATGCACGTCTGGAACATAATAAAGTGTTATTATGTTTGTCGTTGGCATTCCACCTAGCCCTTAGAATTTATAATAAAGAACTTAATAATTTTTATTTTGCTCTAGTCAAATGAAAACAATGAGTTGTTCAAATTATGACATTACTCCATGTACGATGGATAAGTTATTATAAATTTTAATGGTGAAACACACATACATAATATTGACGCTAAAATGCCATAAGGCAAATGATTTGAATTCCACTTATTTGTGGAACCGCCATTTAGGTCATGTTAGAAAGGAATGCATGAAGAAACTCCATGCAGATGGATTTTGGAGTCATTTGATTTTTGAATCATTTGGCGCTTGCAAATCTTTTCTAAAGAGAATGGAAATAAGTTCATAGGCCAAGAGTTGAGCGGGCAACTAACTTAGTGGAAACATACATGATGATGAATGTGATATGGGCATAGTTGTGTGCGGGAGATTCTTCTACTTCATGAAAACTTCCAACAATGAATTGAGTATATATTTGTGGATATATTCGATAAGGAAGAAGTTTGAAACATTTGAATGGATTCAAATAAAGTTCAGCATGAAGTGGAAATCATCGTAATAGAAAAGTCAAATATCTATGATTGGATCATGGTGGAAATATTTGAATTACGAGTTTTAGCGAACATCTAAGAGAGTTATGAAATTGTTCTACAACTCACATTTCTTGGAGTATCATAATGATGATGGAGTATCCAAGAGATGTATCCAAACCTTGTTGGATTAATGATGAGATAATATAAAATGACGCCATTATATTTTTGTGGATTATGCTTTAGAGACTACGCTTTTACACTAAATAGAGCATCATCATGATCCGTTGAAATGACACCATACAAGTTATGGCATGGGTATGAACCATAATAGTCTTTTCTTAAATTTTGATATGCATAGCATATGTAAATAAGTTTACAACCAAAATCGGATGAATGTCTTTGTTGGTTATCCCAGAGATTTGATTGGGAATTCTTCCCACTATGGAGACAAAGACAAAAGTGTTTGGCAATGTTTCTTATTTCCAAGAAATTGTTTTCTAGCGAAGTATTTGAGTGGGAGGACAATAGAACTCGATAAGGTTTATGAACTTGAGCATAATGATCAGAGTAGCGCAACATCGGAAATGGTTCCGAAAGCAGCCACAACGATCATGGCTCCCATGACTACAAAGTGTTCTAGCCATGGAGATCGAAGTACCTATTGAACCTTGTAGGCTTGGTTTACTTTGTGATCAAATGATTTGTGGACAAAGGATTGTTTTTGAACAATGATAAAACAACTACATACAAAGAAGTTATGATGAGCCCTGACTCCATTAAAATGGCTATGCACCATGAAATCCAAGATAGATGAATACTTTTTGAAAGTAGATTGATCTATAAATTGATGGACTTGGATACAATATCCTTTAATAAGCACGACTTGTCGAAAAGTTGTTTACGACAAAGTTCAAAGAGTTGACTACGATAAGATTAGATCTTCCGTAGCAATGCTTATGCTCTATATGGATTATTCTAGTAATCGCTACATTTTTTTTGAGATATGCTAGTAGGATGGCAAAATATATTACTTAACAGAAGTGTGTATTAAAGGTGTATACAAGATACAACCAAGAGTTTTGCTAGTCCGTGGAATACTAGATAAGTATACGAACTTCAAATGGATGAAGTGAGTATTGCGGAGTTGGAATCTTCACCGGATGAAATAGTCAAAAGAGTTTTGATTTCATCAGAAATGATGAAGATGCTTGCATTTGCAAGAAATTAAGTGGGAGCGCTAAGACATATTTATAATATTTTATGTAGCTGACATATCGTTGATTATAAATAGTGTAATTATATAATTGATTAAAAGGTTTCATTGAGAATTAGCTTCAATGAAAGGATATGGGTGAAACATATTTAGTGTCAAGATCTATGAAGATAGATTGAAACACATAATAAGTTTAAGTTAAAGTACATAGAATGAATATTGAAGTAGTTCAATATAAAGAAGGTGTTCTTTTCATGTGAAGGATTAACAAGACTTAAGTGTATATGTGATACGTCTCCAATGTATCGATAATTTCTTATGTTCCATGCTACATTATTGATGATATCTACATGTTTTACACACATTATATGTCGTATTTACGCATTTTCTGGAACTAACCATTAACAAGATGTAGAAGAACGATTCTTGTTCTTGTTTTTGGTTTTGAAATCCTAGTAAGAAATATTCTCGGAATTGGACGAAATCAACGCGGAGTTCCTATTTTGCCCGGAAGCATCAGCACCAGAGCGCAGAGAGGGGCCACGTGGGGCCACACACAGTGGCGCGCGGCCCGAGGCCCTGGCGCGCCGTCCTATTGTCTAGCCCCACCGGACCTACGAGGCTGCCCTTTCGCCTGCTTAAAGCCTCGAGTCGCGAAGCCCCCGATGCGAGGCCACGATACGGAAAGCCTTCCGAGAGACGCCGCCGCCGCGAATCCCATCTCGGGGATTCGGGAGATCGCCTCGGCCTCTGAGAGAGGGAATCATCTCCCGGAGGACTCTTCATCGCCATGATCGCCTCCGGAGTGATGAGTGAGTAGTTCACCCTGGACTATGGGTCCATAGCGGTAGCTAGATGGTCGTCTTCTCTAATTGTGCTTCATTGTTGGATCTTGTGAGCTGCCTAACATGATCAAGATCATCTATCTTTAATTCTATATGTTGTGTTTGTCGGGATCCGATGGATAGAGAATACTATGTTATGGTGATTATCAATCTACTTATGTGTTGTTTATGATCTTGCATGCTCTCCATTATTAGTAGAGGCTCTGGCCAAGTTTTTACTCTTAACTCCAGAGGAGTATTTATGCTCGATAGTGGGTTCATGCCTTCATTGATACATGGGACAGTAAGTTCTAAGGTTGTGATGTGTTGTTGCCACTAGGGATAAAACATTGATTCTATGTCTAAGGATGTAGTTATCGATTACATTCGCACCATACTTAATGCAATTGTACATGTTGCTTTGCAACTTAATGCGAATGGGGTTCGGATGATAACCTGAAGGTGGACTTTTTAGGCATAGATGCGGTTGGATGGCGGTCTATGTACTTTGTCGTAATGCCCAATTAAATCTCACTATATTTATCATATCATGTATATGCATTGTTATGCCCTTCTCTATTTTGTCAATTGCCCAACGTAATTTGTTCACCCAACATGCTTTTATCTTATGGGAGAGACACCTCTAGTGACTGTGGACCCGGTCTATTCTTTACATCGCATACAATCTCCTGCAATACTTTTTTGTTTTCTTGCAAACAATCATCTTCCACACAATACGGTTAATCCTTTGTTACGAGCCGGTGAGATTGACAACCTCAGTGTTTCGTTGGGGCAAAGTACTTTGGTTGTGTTGTACGAGTTCACGTTAAGAAATCCTGGTGTTGCGCCTACATCCATCGCCATCAACCTTCAACGTGCTTCTTGGCTCCTCCTGGTTCGATAAACCTTGGTTTCTTTCTGAGGGAAAACTTGCTGTGCGCATCATACCTTCCTCTTGGGGTTCCCAACGGACGTGTACATCTACGCGCATCAAGCACTTTTAAGCCGCCGTTGGGGCGAAGAAAAGTTACACACAAAGATTTCTATCTCCGTCATGCAGCAGGCCACTTTTAAAGCGCCGTTGGGGATATCAAGACACGGAAAGTCTCCCTTCAATCTCTTTACTTTGTTTTTGTCTTGCTTTATTTTATTTACTACTTTGTTTCTGCTGCACTTAAACAAAACACAAAAAAAAATTTAGTTGCTAGTTTTACTTTATTCTTGTCTTGCTCTCTATATCAAAAACACAAAAAAATTAGTTACTTGCATTTACTTTACTTAATTCATCATGTTTCCTTTTAATTTTACCACAAAAGACATACCGGTAGGACGTGGGTCTATAGTTGGGAGAAATAATATAGAAGAATTTTTCAATCATGTTAGTATTACTGAAGATTTTGAAGATAGACACTTGGTAGAACTTGCACCTACCTATGAAATTGCTGCTGCTGCTTTAGTTCGCATGTTAGAAACTAAATTTGTTAATCTCAATCCTATAATCCAACACATGTTTCTTACACTTGGTGATATGGAAGAAGGGGAAAAGAAAGATTTTGTTTTAGAAACCCTTCTTAGAGAATTTGGTGGTCTAGCAAGAGAGGCTAGAAAGGTCTTTGCTAAATTTAATATGCTAGGTTCTCATACTAATTTTGTTGGTCTCCTTGAAAAAATGGACATGGATAGAATAAGGTACACTAATAATATTGATGATGGTGGGGAGATCAAAGCACCAATACCATGTAAACTCCTAGCTATGAATGATGCACTAGAAAATAACTATGCTTGGCTTGTTCATGAAAATTTGTTCGATGAGAATAGCAAGCCCAAGACTAATGAAAAGGGAGACGCTAAAACTTATGTATCCAATATACTATGCTTGGTTGAGAAACTCCAAACCCCGCTGAAGATGTTTCATCTCTTGATAATACTTGATTTGCACTTTCTGCGCCTAGCTGAAAAAAAAAGCGCTTATGGGAGACAACCCATGTTTTTACTACAACACTTTGTTTTATATTTGAGTCTTGGAAGTTGTTTACTCTTTGTAGAAACCTCTCCTTATCATGTTTTTGTGCCAAGTAAAGTTTCTATGTTAAAGTTGATGTTATATTTGGGATCGCTGCGCAGAAACAGCATTGCTGTCTGTCACGAATCTGGGCACAAATCTCTGTAGAAAATTCGAAAAAATCTGCCAATTTACGAGCGTGATCCTCAGATATGTACGCAACTTTCATTAGTTTTGAGTTTTTCCATTTGAGCAAGTCTGGTGCCATTTTAAAATTCGTCTTTACGAACTGTTCTGTTTTTGACAGATTCTGCCTTTTATTTCGCATTGTCATATTTGCTATGTCGGATGAATTTCTTTGATCCATTAATGTCCAGTAGCTTTGTGCAATGTCCACAAGTGTAAAGAATGATTGTGTCACCTCTGAATATGTGAATTATTAATTGTGCACTAACCCTCTAATGAGTTTGCTTGAAGTTTGGTGTGAAGGAAGTTTCAAGGGTCAAGAGGAGTATGATATACTATGATGAGAGAGTGAAAGCTCTAAGCTTGGGGATGCCCCCGTGGTTCACCCACATATTTTAAGAAGACTCAAGCGTCTAAGCAGGGATGCCGAGCATCCTTCATCGACAACATCATCGGGTTCCTCTCCTGAAACTATATTTTATTCGGTCACATCTTGTGTTCTTTGCTTGGAGCGTCGGTTTGTTTTTGTTTTTGTTTTGTTTGAATAAAATGGATCCTAGCATTCACTTTGTGGGAGAGACACGCTCCATTGTTGCATATGGACAAATATGTCCTTAGGTTTTACTCATAATGTTCAGGCGAAGTTTCTTCTTCGTTATATGGTTGGAATTGGAAAATGCTACATGTAGTAATTCTAAAATGTCTTGGATAATGTGATACTTGGCAATTGTTGTGCTCATTTTAAGCTCTTGCATCATATACTTTGCACCCATTAATGAAGAAATACATAGAGCTTGCTAAAATTTGGTTTGCATATTTGGTCTCTCTAAGGTCTAGATAATTCTAGTATTGAGTTTTGAACAACAAGGAAGACGATGTAGAGTCTTATAATGTTTACAATATGTCTTTGAGTTTTTTGGCGGTTCATCCTTGAGTTTGCTTCAAATAACCTTGCTAGCCTAAACCTTGTATCGAGAGGGAATACTTCTCATGCATCCAAAATCCTTGAGCCAACCACTATGCCATTTGTGTCCATACCTACCTCTACATGGTATTTCTCGCCATTCCAAAGTAATTGCTTGAGTGCTACCTTTAAAATTCCATCATTCGCCTTTGCAATATATAGCTCATGGGACAAAATAGCCTTAAAAACTATTGTAGTATTGAATATGTACTTATGCACTTTATCTTTTATTAAGTTGCTTGTTGTGCGATAACCATGCTTACGGGGACGCAGTATTTGTTGTTGAATATCATGTGAGTTCTTATGCGTATCGAGTCTTATCGAGAAGTAGAGAGATCTACCACCTTAATGGTTGGAGCATGCATATTGTTAGAGAAGAACATTGGCGCATAACTAAAGCCATGAATCATGGTGGAAGTTTCAGTTTGGACATATGTGCGCCGGATCGATACCATGAGGATTCAGCGATCCGCCAGAAATCGCACGATATCGATTCGAAGCGCCCTCAGACACGACGTGCGCGAAGAATCACACGTGATGCCGGAGAGGAATTAACACGACGATAACATTACAACGGGATTACAATAGAGCCCACAAGAAACATATATTACAACGACTCGACGAGTCGAGATACAAATATACAATACGGTCGAATCGTACGGGAAGATCGAATCGTCAGTACGGACAAGATGCAAATTGGACTAAAAGTCACTGAAGATAAGTGGCGTATAACCTGCCGAGCCAAGCGGAAGGGTAACCTTGCTAACGTCGTCTACGTCACTTGTCAAAGTCGGACGTCGGTTGCCAAAAGGGGGGAGACAAAAAAGAAAGGAAGGCGAGGGTAAGTACCATTGGCACGTACTTGCGAGACAAGACGGGCTATGCTCGCTGGTGGGCGGTATAAACTTCACCTGGCTATATGTGGAGTTTAGCGGCGCAAAGCTACTATCCAATAGAGACACGCTGACATCGAGTGCACTCAGAGAAGATAAGATAGCGCGAAGAGGTAACGAGATAAATACTACACAAACATAACCCAGCCCGATTACATATCCCCTTCAACAAGCGAAGAGGCAATGTAAAGGCACTCAACGGTGAACAAGTTTTATTAGGTATCGGTTGTAGTAATGCTATATTACTAATCAAGTTATTAGCAAATTATTATCAACAACATAAAGGTGCAAGTTGTTCTATGATCGAGCTATACAATTCCAAGTCGTCCATACCAGCGGACACGGCTTATCGATAAGATTTAACCCTGCAGGGGTGCCCAAATGTAGCCACACGCACGCTCAACCCACTTGCGACAGGTGGATACACGCACTCTCCTTCACTACAACAATGTCCAGGAAGCCACCTAACTAAGTTAACCCGTATCGAAGTCGGCCGTGCTCAGCGGACCTAGCTGTTGCGAGAACGGCTAAGAGGATCAGAGCCCACTAGAGGATGACCTCTTAACAATACGTGCCGCACCTACGGACGTGCAAGAGACAACGGGGTTACAAGGCACTCACGGCTTCCCCAAAAGTAACATCATATCATCTGACCACAAAGAAACAAGCTTGCACGCCCGGGAGAAGCAAACAAACATTCAAACTAATTGTGGCCTTTGGACAAAGCTGTAGATTCGGCGGTGGTCGAGGGAAGACCCAGGTAAGCATACCCACGTGTGGTTAGAGCGCTCAGTCTCGGAGCAGATAACAAGAACTCGGGTCCTAGGGGACATTAGCGAGTCAAAGTTCCGATGCTCTCGCAAAGGGGCTCACAGATGCCTCTGCTTACAATTTTAGTTGTTAACAATAAAGTAAAGTGTGAATATCTCCAACAATGATATAGCATGTGATAACCTCCCAACAAGATATCCCGAACATCTCGAGATATCAGAAGACCCTAAACTCGCCTACGACTCGCGAAGCTGGCAAACAACAAACAATAGGTAGGGCGAGGAGGTGTATCTCGGACATATAGATAACAGGTGGATAGGACACGTGACACAACAGAATCGCAACATAGGGATAGCAATAGATCAAAAGAGCATGTAAATGTAAAATAGGTGAAGGGGTGGGCTCGCCTGTGAAAAACTGCAGAAGAACTTGTCGGAGAACTCGTCGTATCTCCAACACCACTTCGCGATCCTATCCGGGAAGCAAATGCTGGACAAACAACGCATGCAAGTCTTACTACTACGGATAAAGAACCGGCATGATCAGGATAAGCATGCATGACATGGCAGATATGATGCGATGCACTTATCCAATTTAAGCGGAGTCGGAACCCCGGACAAACAAATTAAGGTTGAAGTTGCATTCCTACCGGCAATTTTAAGTGTTGATTAGCATGGCATAGACATGGCAAGGGTGCGCTACTTCAATATTAAACGGAGCGGGGAAAACCAAGTCGGACATCCGAAATACTCCGCATATATGTGAGGTGAACATGCATAACTATCAACGTGCGACATGATGCGAGGTGCAAACAGATGAATGGATGACATATTCATGTTCCTTATGTTTTTCTGATCAATTTTCATATACAACACTTTTAATTTCGAGTTATCAATTAAAAGTTATTAACAAAACAGTTTTTATTATTTAAAATAGATAAACAGGTTATATTTTATTTGGGGAAGGACCCGAAAACAAAATACATAAAGGCGGAAGGACCCCGGGTTAGTTTTCACAAGTTTCAGGGGGTTTGATGGAAAAGCATCCGCGCCAGGGGCTGCGGGTTGATGGAAAGAAAGGTACAGGGGCCTTTTTGATAGATGCTCAGATCTGGATCTGGGGAGAAATTTCTCACCCAGGGGAATCCTAGCCCGGTCGATGACAGGTGGGGCCCGGGGGATGACGAGGCGCCACGCTGGCGAACCATCCGCGCACGCACATCAGGTGCTCGATGCCGTGCGCGGCGAAGGGAGACGCGGTGACTGCGGCTCGGCGTCGCGCGGCGCGGGCGTTGCAGAGGGCCCCCGGATGCGCGCGTGAGGGCGTTCGGCTTCTCTCGTCGGCGCGGACCTAGAGGAGGCGGCGCGCGGTCCTGGAGGTCATCGGAGAGTTGCCGACGGCGAGGATCTGCGGAGGAGGTCGGCATGAGCGGCGGTAGAGCGATACAGAGAGAAAGGAGGAGCGGGTAGATGCCAGAGAGGTGCGCGCGCTCACCAGCAGGCTCGAGGAGCGGTCGAGGCGCCGGAGGATGGCCGGAGATGGCGGAATTCGGCGGATTTTGCCACCGGTGCTGAGGAGGAAACGAGGTCGCCGGCGTCAACTCGAGGCGTCCCTGGTCGATTGCTTGCAGGAGGTGGTAGAGGACGACGAGGCGCTCCGTTTGGTGGCGGTGGCGCAGCGAGGGGGTGACGGCGACGGCGGGGCGCCGTGGAGAAGCTCACGGTGGTGTGGGGGTTTCTCCCCTCTCTCGATTGGTTCCTTTCGTGGAGAAGGGGAAAGGAGGAGGGAGCAGGTGAGGAGATAGGAACGGAGAGGAGTGCGGTCCAGGAAATAAAGCAGAGAGAGGAAAAAGGAGGATCATGCGGGGGAGGTGGAGCTTGGCGGGTTGGTGCTGCGAAGGAAAGGAGCACGCCTCCTGCGTGCCAGAAGACGACGAGAAGGGAGAGCCTCTCCATCGCTGCTTGGTCGAAACGGTACGGGTCAAGAGAGTGGACTGGGCCGGCGGTGAAGGAAGAGAAAGGAAGAGAGAGGCCGAGGTGGGCTCCGATGCTGGGCCTGAAAGAGAAAGGAGAGGCCAGGGGAAGGAAGAGAAGAAGCCCAGGGAAGGGTTTTCTTTTTCTGTTTTTATTTAAAACTGTTTGAATTCAAAATTCGATTCAGTTTTGAATTTGAATTAGATACGAGAGTGAGATTCAAAACTGGTTTTCAAAATATTTACCTTATTTGTAAACAAAACAAAACACCTCTATATTCAAAATTTATTTGTTGGAAAGGTTTAATTACAAAATAAGAATTATGAGAGAGAGATTAAGGTTTTACTTAAAGGAAGACAAGGGAGGGGTTTATAAAATAATTTTATTTAATAAAATCATGGATGATATGATGCATGATGCATGATGATGCATAAAAGAAAAGAACAAGCAAAATCTATTAGGGGTCCTACCGGGGCGTTACAATCGACACCACTAACAAGGGATCGCGTACGAGGATCCACGCAAGGTACGGGGGAAAGAGGTGATCTATCGGATCTTACGCGACGTGTCGATCTCCTCGACACCACTAACAAGAATTCTTCTCTTGCTCCAGCTTGGGTGGTCGACACCACCAACAAGAAGTCATTGTTCCGATGACGATGATGACTCCGGAGAAACAAAGGAAGGAGTAACAGTCACACGGATCCACCAATTCAGGTAACAAGAGCGAATAATAAGAGTAGTCGGTATGGTCATGACTCCATCCCGCACTCAAAGTATTACTCTGCACATGAATAGGAGAATCGTGTAACCAACTCCAGGAATACAGATTGACGATCTTGGTAAACATCGACATCGAAGGTTCATGAGGTCAAAAACACAAGGGATAGAGGAAGAATCACATAAACGAGATGGCGTCAAACGGAGAAGACAAAGGTTGGCAGTGATGTTCTTCTGTCGGAAGGTCTTCGAGAGATCGGTCCTATTAGGTTAAGGCAGAGATCGTCCAACCCAAGTCGAAACCTAAGACTCAGAAAACTCAGATAAGAGAGAAGACTTAAAACTCGCATAGGTAAGAGGAGAGAGAATAAAGATAAGGAGAAAAATAGAGCTAATCAGATCTATCCAACGAATTTTAGAAAATAGTTTTTGACACTAGACACAACAACGTCCGTTGGAAAGGTTATCGTGAAGTTTCAGTTTGGGACATATATCCTCAATCTCATATGAGAATAATAATTGTTGTACATGCTTATGCATTAAGGAGGAGTCCATTATCTGTTGTCCATGTTGTCCGGTATGGATGTCTAAGTTGAGAATAATCAAAAGCGAGAAATCCAAAATCCGAGCTTTCTCCTTAGACCTTTGTACGGGCGGCATGGAGGTACCTTTGTGACACTTGGTTGAAACATGTGCATTGCGAAGATCGGTAGTCCAAGCTAAGTAGGACAAGTTCGGGCACTATTAGTATACTATGCATGAGGCTTGCAACTTGTAAGATATAATTTACATAACTCATATGCTTTATTACTACGTTGACAAAATTGTTTCATGTTTTCAAAATAAAAGCTCTAGCACAAATACGGCAATCGATGCTTTCCTCTTTGAAGGACCTTTCTTTTACTTTTATTGTTGGTCGGTTTACCTATCTCTCTCCACCTCAAGAAGCAAACACTTGTGTGAACTGTGCATTGATTCCTACATACTTGCATATATGCACTTGTTATATTACTCTATGTTGACAATATCCATGAGATATACATGTTATAAGTTGAAAGCACCCATTGAAACTTAATCTTCCTTTGTGTTGCTTCAACACCTTTACTTTGATTTATCGCTTTATGAGTTAACTCTTATGCAAGACTTATTGATGCTTGTCTTGAAGTACTATTCATGAAAAGTCTTTGCTTTATGATTCATTTGTTTACTCATGTCATTACCATTGTTTTGATCGCTGCATTCATTACATATGTTTACAATAGTATGATCAAGATTATGATGGCATGTCACTTCGAAATTATCTTTGTTATCGTTTTACCTGCTCGGGACGAGCAGAACTAAGCTTGGGGATGCTGATACGTCTCAACGTATCGATAATTTCTTATGTTCCATGCTACATTATTGATGATATCTACATGTTTTACACATTATATGTCGTATTTACGCATTTTACGGAACTAACCTATTAACAAGATCTTGAAAAACGATTCTTGTTTTTAATTTTTGGTTTCAGAAATCCTAGTAAGAAATATTCTCGGAATTGGACGAAATCAACGCCCGGGTTCCTATTTTGCACGGAAGCATCCAGACACTGCGAGCCGCCAGAGAGGGGCCACGTGGGGCCCACACATGGTGGCGGGCGGCCCGAGCCCTGGCGCGCCGCCTGTTGTGCAGCCCCACGGACCCCCTCCAGAGGCTGCCCTTTCGCCTACTTAAAGCCTCGTCGCGAAACCCCGGTCACAGAGAGCCACGATGCGGAAAACCTTCGAGAGACGCGCCGCCTGATCCCATCTCGGGATTCGGGAGATCGCCTCGGCACCTGCCAGGAGGGAATCATCTCCGGAGGACTCTTCATCGCCATGATCGCCTCGGAGTGATGAGTAGTTCACCCTGGACTATGGGTCCATAGCGGTAGCTAGATGGTCGTCTTCTCCTAATTGTGCTTCATTGTTGGATCTTGTGAGCTGCCTAACATGATCAAGATCATCTATACGTAATTCTATATGTTGTGTTTGTCGGGATCGATGGATAGAGAATACTATGTTATGGTGATTATCAATCTATTACTTATGTGTTGTTTATGATATTGCATGCTCTCGTTATTAGTAGAGGCTCTGGCCAAGTTTTACTCTTAACTCCAAGAGGGAGTATTTATGCTCGATAGTGGGTTCATGCCTTCATTGATACATGGGCAGTGAGAGAAAGTTCTAAGGTTGTGATGTCTTTTGTTGCCACTAGGGATAAAACATTGATTCTATGTCTAAGGATGTAGTTTTCTTGCCCATGAGTGTCTGGCCACCTCGTGGCAACAATGTTTTATCCCTAGTGTCTGGCCACTAACTAAAGCGGCGCGGCAAAAACACATCACAACCTTAGAACTTTCGCTGTCCAGTGTCAGTGAGGCATGAACCACTATCGACATAAATACTCCTCTTGGAGTTAAGAAAAAACTGGCGACTACTAATAACGGAGAGCATTCAAGATCATAAACAACACATAAGTAATAGATTGATAATCTCCATAACATAGTATTCTCTATCCATCGGATCACACAAACACACAGTCATACAGATGGATGATCTTGATCATGTTAGGCAGCTCACAAGATCAACAATGAGCACAATTAGAGGCACCATCTCTTATATGTATATCCGAGTGAGTACTCACTCATCCTCCGGGGCGATCATGGCGATGAAGGGGAGATCTCCGGCGAGTGCGGGCGTCTCTGAGTCCCGAGGATGCGCAGCGGCGGTCTGGGAAGATTCTGTCACAAATCTTGGGGTTTACAGCGAAGCTAAACGAAGGGCGAACTCAGTGTGAGGCCGGACCTAGAAGCGCTGAAGGGCAAGCGCCATATGTACGTGCCTGTGCGGCAGCTCTCTAGTGTTAGATCTCGGGATAAATAGGGACAGGGCGTTGAGATTTAGATCGTCAATATTCCTTCTTAGACTAAGAAACCAAAACAGCGTAAGCGCTCTTAAATAATAGTTGGATTCGAAAATCAAAAATTAAATCACGACATATAATATTGTGTATAAACTATGTAGATATCATCAAATAATGTAGCATGGAACATAGAAATTATCGTCATTGAGGACTCGGTATCTAACTTAGTTGCTCGTCGGCCTAAAGCGATTGATAAAATCTGAAGTGACGTGCCATCATATACTATTGTAAACATATGTAATGAATCAGCGGCAAAACAATGGTAATGACATGAGTAAACAAATGAATCATAAGGCAAAGAATATTACTTCAAGACAAGCATCAATAAGTCTTTGCATAAGAGCTCATAAAAAACAATAAATCCAAAGTAAAAGGTGTTGAAACAACGGAAGGTAAGTTTCAGCGGTTGCTTTCAACTTATAACATGTATATCTCATGGGATATCAACATAAATAAATATAACAAAGTGCAATGCAATATGAAAGTATGCAGATACGCGATTCCACACAAGTGTTGCTTCTTAGTGGAGAGATAGGTAAGCTGACTCAACAATAAAAGTAAAAGAAGGTCCTTCAAGAAAGGAAAGCATCACATTCTTGGCTACCCACATTTTTGAGCAGTAATAAGCATATGAGTTATATAAATTATATCTTACAGTTGTCCTCATGCATATACTCTGATACAAGCTTTCTGCCTGAACTCATCGAGATGATCTTCAAGCTCACCCATATTTTCAGTAAAAAAATGTAAAAATGCACCTATGCGCCCTTAAGGTCAGGGAAAGCTCGCATTTTCATTATTCTCAACTTAGACATCCATGCGAACAGCATGGACAGACTCCTCTTAATGCATAAGCATGTGACAACAATTATTATTCTCATATGAATTGAGGATATATGTCCTGAAAACTTCACCATGATTCATGGCTTTAGTGTGGCCAATGTTCTTTTCTAACAATATGCATGCTCCAACCATTAAGGTGGTAGATCTCCCTTACTTCGAGACAAGACGGACATGCATAGCAACTCCATGATATTCAACAAAGAGTAGTTGATGGCGTCCCCGGAAGCATGGTTATCGCACAACAAACAACTTAATAAAAGATAAAGTGCATAAGTACATATTCAATACTATAATAGTTTTTAAGGCTATTTTGTCCCATGAGCTATATATTGCAAAGTGAATGATGGAATTTTAAAGGTAGCACTCAAGCAATTTACTTTGGAATGGCGGAGAAATACCATGTAGTAGGTAGGTATGGTGGACACAAATGGCATAGTGGTTGGCTCAAGGATTTTGGATGCACGAGAAGTATTCCCTCTCGATACAAGGTTTAGGCTAGCAAGGTTATTTGAAGCAAACTCAAGGATGAACCGGTGCGGCAAAACTCACATAAAAGACATATTGTAAACATTATAAGACTCTACACCGTCTTCCTTGTTGTTCAAAATCAATATAAATTATCTAGACCTTAGAGAGACCAAATATCCAAACCAAATTTTAGCAAGCTCTATGTATTTCTTCATTAATGGGTGCAAAGTATATGATGCAAGAGCTTAAACATGAGCACAACAATTGCCAAGTATCACATTATCCAAGACATTTTAGAATTACTACATGTAGCATTTTCCAATTCCAACCATATAACAATTTAACGAAGAAGAAACTTCGCCATGAACATTATGAGTAAAGCCTAAGGACATATTTGTCCATATGCAACAGCGGAGCGTGTCTCTCTCCCACAAAGTGAATGCTAGGATCCATTTTATTCAAACAAAAAACAAGAACGCTCCAAGCAAAGACACAAGATGTGGCGAATAAAAATATAGTTTCGGGGAGGAACCTGATGATGTTGTCGATGAAGGATGCCTTGGGCATCCCCAAGATTAGACTCTTGAGTCTTCTTAAAATATGCGGGGGTGAACCACGGGGGCATCCCCAAGCTTAGAAACTTTCACTCCTTTTGATCATAGTATATCATACTCCTCTCTTGACCCTTGAAAACTTCCTTCCACCAAACTTCAAGCAAACTCATTAGAGGGTTAGTGCACAATTAATAATTCTCATATTCAGAGGTGACACAAACATTCTTTACACTTCTGGACATTGCACAAAGCTACTGGACATTAATGGATCAAAGAAATTCATCCGACATAGCAAATATGGCAATGCGAAATAAAGGCAGAATCTGTCAAAACGAACAAGTAAGACGAATTTTAAAATGGCACCAGACTTGCTCGAATGGAAAAACTCAAAACTAATGAAAGTTGCGTACATATCGGAGGATCACGCTGCGTAAATTGGCAGATTTTTTCGAATTTTCTACGAGACTTAGGCCCAGTTCGTGACAGACAACAATGCTGTTTCTGCGCAGCGATCCCAAATATAACATCAACTTTAACATAGAAACTTTACTTGGCACAAAAACATGATAAGGAGAGGTTGCTACAGTAGTAAACAACTTCCAAGACTCAAATATAAAACATGGGTTGTCTCCCATAAGCGCTTTTTTTAACGCCTTTCAGCTAGACGCAGAAAGTGCAAATCAAGTATTATCAAGATGTAGAAGCATCAACATTCTTATTTTTCATGCAAACACAACTTGTTGCAGAGGGTACTTTAGGTGCTCCATTATCTAGATTTTCTATGGTGGTGCTAGGGTTTTAGCAATTTTAGGCCTATAATAATTCTTTTGTTTTGGCACTTTAGAGGCATACATGAATTTTTGCTCTTTACCCACATAAGCTTTCTCATTATACTTGAGAGAAGAAAAGGTTGAACCCAAGGTTCCCATAGCTTTAAGTTCATCAATCCTATTGGTTTGATTATCATGGACAACACAAGTTCCTAGGACACTAATTCTTTCATCAATTCCTCCTAGGGATTTATCAAGTTCATCAGTTTTATCCAATAACATTTCCAATTTAGTTTCAATACTTGGAAAAATTTTCTCTATGGTTTCCAATTTTTTCATAACATCCTCAAGAGAGATTTCAATTTTAACTTCATTAACGGTGGTATTCCAACTAGACTCTCAATGATGCAACTAGCTTCTAAAGCGGGAGTACCTAGGAAATTACCTCCCGAAAGAGTATCAAGAACATACCTATTCCAACTAGATAAACCAACATAAAAGTTCCTAAGAAGGATAGTGGTGGAGTGTTTCTTAATGCACCTATGATGAGCATTACTAATTCTATACCAAGCATCTTTAAAACTTTCTCCACCTTGTTGCTTAAAAAAACGAACTTCAACTTCAGGATTACTCATTTTAGTAGTAATAAAAGTAAACTAAGCAAGTAGAATAAAGACAAGTAACTAATTTTTTTTGTGTTTTTGATATAGAGCTAGTAAATAAGACAGAAAGTAAAGTACTAATTTTTTTTTTTTTTTTTAATATGAAGCAAACAAGACAGTAAATAAAATAAAGCAAGACAAAAACAAAGTAAGGAGATTGAGAAGTGGAGACTCCCCTTGCAGCGTGTCTTGATCTCCCCGGAACGGCGCCAGGAAAAGAGCTTGATGGCGTGTAACTCACACGTTCGTTGGGAACCCCAAGAGGAAGGTATGATGCGCACAGAGCAAGTTTTCCCTCAGGAAGAAACCAAGGTTTATCGAACCAGGAGGAGCCAAGAAGCACGTTGAAGGTTGATGGTGGCGAAATGTAGTGCGGCGTAACACCAGGGATTCCGGCGCCAACGTGGAACCTGCACAACACAACCAAAGTACTTTGCCCCAACGAAACAGTGAGGTTGTCAATCTCACCGGCTTGCTGTAACAAAGGATTAACCGTATTATGTGGAAGATGATTGTTTGCAAGAAAACAGTAAAACAAGTATTGCAGTAGATTGTATGCGATGTAAAGAATAGGACCGGGGTCCACAGCTCACTAGAGGTGTCTCTCCCATAAGATAAAAGCATGTTGGGTGAACAAATTACAGTCGGGCAATTGACAAAATAGAGAAAGGGCATAACAATGCATATACATGATATGATAAATATAGTGAGATTTAATTGGGCATTACGACAAAGTACATAGACCGCCATCCAACTGCATCTATGCCTAAAAAGTCCCCCTTCAGGTTATCATCCGAACCCCATTCAGTATTAAGTTGCTAAGCAACAGACAATTGCATTAAGTATGGTGCGTAATGTAATGGCAACTACATCCTTAGACATAGAATCAATGTTTATCTAGTGGCAACAGCACATCACAACTTAGAACTTTTTCACTGTCCCCAGGTGTCAATGAAGGCATGAACCCACTATCGAGCATAAATACTCCCTCTTGGAGTTAAGAGCAAAAATTTGGCCAGAGCCTCTACTAATAACGGAGAGCATGCAAGATCATAAACAACACATAAATAATAGATTGATAATCACCATAACATAGTATTCTCTATCAATCGGATCCCGACAAACACAACATATAGTATTACAGATAGATGATCTTGATCATGTTGGGCAGCTCACAAGATCCAACAATGAAGCACAATTAGGAGAGACGACCATCTAGCTACTGCTATGGACCCATAGTCCGGGGGTGAACTACTCACTCATCACTCGGAGGCGATCATGGCGATGAAGAGTCCTCCGGGAGATGAATCCCCTCTCCGGCAAGTGCGGAGCGATCTCTGAATCCCCGAGATGGGATTCGCGGCGGCGTCTCTGGAAGGTTTTCCGTATCGTGGCTCTCGGTACTGGGGGTTTGGCGACGGAGGCTTTAAGTAGGCGAAAGGGCAGCCTCGGAGGGGGTCTGGGGGGCCGACACTAGGGCGGCGCGGCCGGGGCCTGGGCCCGCCACCATGTGTGGGCCCCACGTGGCCCCTGCTCCTCTCGGGTGTTACTGGATGCTTCCGGGCAAAATAGTAACCTGGGCGTTGATTTCGTCCAATTCCGAGAATATTTCCTTACTAGGATTTCTGAAACCAAAAACAGCAGAAAACAACCGGCTCTTCGGCATCTTGTTAATAGGTTAGTTCCAGAAAATGCGTAAATACGACATATAATGTGTGTAAAACATGTAGATATCATCAATAATGTAGCATGGAACATAAGAAATTATCGATACGTTGGAGACGTATCGGAGATCTCCACCACCACCGCCACCACGCCGTCGTCTTCAGCAGGTTAAGGGATCTGCTACTTCATTTACCGTGGGAACGGGGAGGAGGACATCGTCTTCATCAACACCGTACGTGTGGCCGAGTGCGGAGGTGTTGCCGTGTGCATCAAGTTCTTCTACGCGCACAAGCGGTCAGATCTTCTACGCGCTTTTGCAAGCGGCAAGTGATCGACTACATCCACCACGAGATCTAATCTCGTTGGCTTTGGAAATCTTCGAGGGTTAGTCTCATGATCTTCTCGTTGCTACCATCTACTAGATTAGATCTTGGCTTGTGTTTTCGTTCTTGCGGTAGGAAATTTTTTGTTTTCTATGCTATGAATCCCTACAAGAACGGTAGATCGGGCCCTACTCTATCTTTTCTCCGGAGGGATTTGAGTTTGGGTGGAGGAGGAGGGAGATCTGAGGCTTTTGGTGTTTCTAAAAATGGAGTATGAGAGAGAGAGAGCTCAAGAATAGCTTGTAGTGTAGTGCCTACCCCTTCAGAGGTAGGAGAAGGGGTATATATAGTGTCACTTGAAATATGGCCGTTGATGACTTGACACCTCGTAGTTTTCTCAGTGGCTGGTCAACCAGGCCGGGGGCCAGACCGTCCGCGGTCCCGTTAGGCCGAACGGGCCAGGACCGGGGGTCAAAGCCCCAGACTTGGTCTTGGCCGGAGCGGAGCTTGGTCTGACCGGAGCTAGGAATTGTCCCGAACGTCGTGGGCGTGGCCGGTTGGGCGGGTGCCGGCCCACAACCGACCTGGCCAGGACTGGGACCGGATCGGTTGGTCCAAACAGGACCGTGACCAGGACCCCAGCCGAGTGGGCTCAGGAGCTCGGATACCACCGGTTGGCACCGATAGGAACGATCGACGCAGTCGGTGCATTTTGTCGCCAGACCTGAGGCACCAAGTGCGAAGCGCCCTTGTTGATTTTTCATCGAAGTGGGGGGTCTGATGTCTACGTTCCCCCTCCTTTCCTGTAGACAGTGTTGGGCCTCCAAGTCGGAGGTTTGTAGAACAGCGGCAAGTTTTCCCTTAAGTGGATCACCCAAGGTTTATCGAACTCGGGGAGGAAGAGGTCAAAGATATCCCTCTCATGCAACCACTGCAACCACAAAGCAGAAGTCTCTTGTGTCCCCAACACACCAAATAGGTGCACTAGCGAAGAGATAGTGAAATACGGGTGGTATGAATATATATGACGGTAGCATACGGTGCCGAATAGCTTCATGGCGTGTAGTTGATGGTGGTAGTATTGCGTGATGGTAACACGGTAAAACGAGTAATTAACTCAGCGTGTTTAGGAACAAGGCCTAGGGATTACACTTTCACTAGTGGACACTCTCAACATTGATCACATAACGGAATAGATAAATGCATACTCTACACTTTGTTGGATGATGAACACATTGCGTAGGATTACACGAACCCTCAATGCCGGAGTTAACAAGCTCCACAATAATGCTCATGTTTAAGTAACCTTAAGTGTAAGATAGATCAAAAGACTAAACCAAGTACTAGCATAGCATGCACATTGTCACCTTCATGCATATGTAGGAGGAATAGATCACATCAATATTATCATAGCAATAGTTAACCTCGCAATCTACAAGAGATCATGATCATAGCATAAACCAAGTACTAACACGGTGCACGCACTGTCACCTTTGCACATGCAGGAGGAATAAAACTACTTTAATAACACATCACTAGAGTAGCACATAGATAAATTGTGATACGATGCACATTGCAATCATAAAGAGATATAAATAAGCACTTCACTACGCTCTTCAACAGTGAATAAGTACTTCGTGAAATATAGCCTAAGAGACCCACACGGTGCACACACTGTCACCTTTACACACGTGGGACAAGGAGTTCCGGAGATCACATAAGTAAAACCCACTTGACTAGCATAATGACATCTAGATTACAAGCATCATCATATGAATCTCAATCATGTAAGGCAGCTCATGAGATTATTGTATTGAACTACATAGGAGAGAGATTAACCACATAGCTACGGTACAGCCGAGCCTCGATGGAGAACTACTCCCTCCTCATGGGAGCGCGGCGGTGATGAAGATGGCGGTGGAGATGGCAGCGGTGTCGATGGAGAAGCCTTGGGGGCACTTCCGCTCGGCGGTGCGGAACAGACTTTGTCCCCCGGATCTTGGCCGCGATGACGGCGGCTCTGGAACTTTCTCGTATCGTGGCTTCCTCCGTAAGGGTTTCGATGGGGGCTTTATATAGGCGAAGAGGCGGCGCAGGAGGGTCAACGAGGCGACGAGACCATAGGGTGGCGCGGCCGAGGGCCTGGGCCGCGCCACCATATCTCTGGGCCCACCGGAGCCCCCCTCACAGCGGCTCTCGGGTGTTACGGATGCTTCCCGGGCAAAATAGGAACACAGGAGGTGATTTCGTCCAATTGAGAATATTTCGTTACTAGGATTTCTGAAACCAAAAACGGCAAGGGAAGCGCTTCGGCATCTTGTTAATCGGTTAGTTCCGAAAAACGCATAAATACGACATATAATGTGCATAAAACATGTAGGTATCATCGATAAAGTGGCATGGAACATAAGAAATTATCGATACGTTGGAAGCGTATCGACGTAAACTTGGATTACGCTTTCGTCCGGCGAGGTAAAGCGTTAAGCAAAGATAATAATTTCTTAAGTGACATGCCATCATAACCATGATCATACATTGTAAAGCATGTGAGATGAATGCAGCGATCAAAACAATGGTAATGACATGAGTAAATAATTGAATCATAAAGCAAAGACTTTTTCATGAATAGTACTTCAAGACAAGCATCAATAAGTCTTGCATAGAAGTTAACTTCATAAAGCGATAATTCAAAGTAGAGGTATTGAAGCAACGAAGATTAAGTTTCAGCGGTTGCTTTCAACTTATAACATGTATATCATGGATATTGTCAACATAAAGTAATATAACAAGTGCAATATGCAGGTGTAGGAATCAATGCACGGTTCACACAAGTGTTTGCTTCTAAGATAGAAAGAATGGGCTGACCCAACAATAAAAGTAAAAGAATGATCCTTCAAAGAGGAACGATTCTTTGTGTTGTCTTTAGAGCTTTTATTTGAAAACATGAAACAATTTTGTCAACGGTAGTAATAAAGCATATGAGTTATGAAAATTATATCTTACAAGTTGCCAGCCTCACGCATAGTATACTAATAGTGCCCGCACCTCGTCCTACTTAACTTGGACTACCGGATCTTCTATGCCATGTTTCAACCAAGTGTCACAAAGGGGTACCTCCATGCCGCCTGTACAAAGGTCTAGGGAGAATGCTCGCATTTCGGATTTCTCGCTTTTGATTATTCTCAACTTAGACATCCATGCCGGGACAACATGGACAACAGATAATGGACTCCTCTTAAATGCATAAGCATGTAGCAATGATTATTATTCTCATATGAGATTGAGGATATATGTCCAAGCTGAAACTTCCACCGTGATTCATGGCTTTAGTAAGCGGCCCAATGTTCTTCTCTAACAATTTTGCATGCTCACGACCACTAAAATGATAGACCTTCGGACAAGACGGTCATCACAACTCACATGATATTCAATAAAGAGTAATTGATGGCGTTCCCAGAAGCATGGTTATCGCACAACAAGCAGCTTAATAAAATATAAAGTGCATAAGTACATATTCAATACTACGATAGTTTTTAAGGCTATTTTGTCCCATGAGCTATATGTGCAAAGGTGAATGATGGAATTTTAAAGGTAGCACTCAAGCAATTTACTTTGGAATGGCGGAGAAATACCATGTAGTAGGTAGGTATGGTGGACACAAATGGCATAGTAGTTGGCTCAAGGATTTTGGATGCATGAAAAGTATTCCCTCTCGATACAAGGTTTAGGCTAGCAAGGTTATTTGAAGCAAACTCAAGGATGAAAAAGTGCAGCAAAACTCACATAAAAGACATATTGTAAACATTATAAGACTCTACACCGTCTTCCTTGTTGTTCAAACTCAATACTAGAAATTATCTAGACCTTAGAGACCAATTATGCAAACCAAATTTTAGCATGCTCTATGTATTTCTTCATTAATGGGTGCAAAGTATATGATGCGAGAAGCTTAAACATGAGCACAACAATTTCCAAGTATCACATTATCCAAGACATTTTACCAATTACTACATGTAGCATTTTTCAATTCCAACCATATAACAGTTTAACGAAGGGGGAAACTTCGCCATGAATATTATGAGCTAAGAACACATGTGTTCATACGAGCCAGCGGAGCGTGTCTCTCTCCCCACAAGGATGAACTTATTCGGAGAACTAAGATAACAAAACAAAAATAAAAATAAAAGCATACGGACGCTCCAAGTAAAGCATAACACAAGATGTGGTTGAATAAAAATATAGTTTCACTAGAAGAAACTTTGATAAGTTGTCGATGAAGAAGGGGATGCCTTGGGCATCCCCAACTTAGATGCTTGAGTCTTCTTAAAATATGCAGGGATGAACCAGGGGGCATCCAGCTTAGGCCTTTCACTCTTCTCGATCACATTATATCACCCTCTTATATTACCCTTGAAAACTACCTTCACACCAAACTTGAAGCAAACTCATTAGAGGGTTATAGTGCATAATCAAAATTCACATGTTCAGAGGTGACACAATCATTCTTAACACTTCTGGACATTTAAAACTTCTGAAAGTTAATGGGACAAAGAAACTCATTCAACTTAACAAAAGCGGCAATGCGAAATAAAGGCAGAATCTGTCAAAAACAGAACAGTCCGTAAAGACGAATTTTAAGATGGCACGAGACTTGCTCAAATGGAAAAACTCAAAACTAATGAAAGTTGCGTACATATCTGAGGATCACGCTCGTAAATTGGCAGATTTTTTCGAATTTTCTACAGAGAACTGTGCCCAGATTCGTGACAGACAGCAATGCTGTTTCTGCAGCGATCCCAAATATAACATCAACTTTGACATAGAAACTTTACTTGGCACAAAAACATGATAAGGAGAGGTTGCTACAGTAGTAAACAACTTCCAAGACACAAATATAAAACAAAGTACTGTAGCAAAATAACACATGTGTTATCTCCCAAGAAGTTCTTTCTTTATAGCCATAAGATGGGCTCGGCAATTTTGGTGATGCACCTAAGAAATAGTATTTGAGGCAAAAGAGAGCATCAAGAGGCAAATCCAAAACACATTTAAGTCTAACATGCTTCCTATGCATAGGAATCTTGTAAATAAACAAGTTCATGAAGAGCAAAGTAACAAGCATGGGAAGATAACAAGAGTAGCTTCAAAAATTTCAGCACATAGAGAGGTGTTTTAGTAACATGAAAATTTCTACAACCATGTTTTCCTCTCTCATAATAACTTTCAGTAGCATGAGCAAACTCAACAATATAACTATCACATAAAGTATTCTTATCATGAGTCTCATGCATAAAATAATTACTACTCCCAACATAAGCATAATCAATTTTATTAGTTGTAGTGGGAGCAAATTCAACAAAGTAGCTATCAAATATAGGAGGTATATTGTAATCATAATCAAATTTATCCTCCATAACAGTTGGTAACAAAAGACTACTATCATTATAATCATCATAAATAGGAGGCAAAGTATCATCAAAGTAAATTTTCTCCTCAATGCTTGGGGGACTAAAAATATCATGCTCATCAAAGCCGGCTTCCCCAAGCTTAGAATTTTCCATAGCATTAGCAACAATGGTGTTCAAAGCATTCATACTAATAACATTCCCATTATCATGCATATAAAGTTCCATGGGTTTTTTAATTCTCTCTTCAAACACATCATGTCCTAATTCAAGATAAAGTTCATAAAGATCTCTCATATTTTTGTTGTTTTCCATTATGCCTAACTAGTGTAAACAAGAAACCAAATGTCGCAATTGCGAGTCTAAAGGAAATAGCCAGTACTTACAATGGCGCAGGAAAATAGCTTAGTAGCCGAGATCCGGATGTGAGTACCTTTTACCTTTCCTCCCAAGCAACGGCGCCGGAAAATAGCTTAGTGTCTCGTTCCCCCTCCTTTCCTGTAGACAGGTGTTGGGCCTCCAAGTGCGAGGTTTGTAGAACGGCTGACAAGTTTTCCCTAAGTGGATCACCCAAGGTTTATCGAACTAGAGGTCGAAGATATCTGATACGTCTCCAACGTATCGATAATTTCTTATGTTCCATGCTACTTTATTGATGATATCTACATGTTTTATGCACATTATATGTCGTATTTACGCATTTTACGCACTTATTAGGAACAAGTGCCGGTTCTGTTTCCTGTTGTTTTTGGTTTCAGAAATCCTAGTAACGAAATATTCTCGGAATTGGACGAAATCAACGCCCGGTTCCTATTTTGCCGGGAAGCATCCAGGTACCGAGAGCGCGGAGGGCCCTGTGGGCCCGAGATGATAGGGTGGCGCGGCCCGCGCCACCCTATGGTGTCGTCGCCCTTCGCCCCTCCGACTCCGCCTCTTCGCCTGTTTTAAAGGTCCTGACCTAAACGCGATACGGAGACACGATAGAAAAACCTTCCAGAGCGCCGCCATCGCGAAATCAAGATTCGGGGGACGAGAAGTCTCTGCTGTTCGGCACGCCGCCGGGACGGGGAATTGCCCCGGAAGGCGTCTCCCGCCATCTTCACCGCCATCGCTGTTCCCATGATGAGGAGGAGTAGTTCTCCCCTGGACGAGGCTCTACGTAGCTATGTGGTTAATCTCTCTCTATGTACTCCAATACAATGATCTCATGAGCTGCCTTACATGATTGAGATCCATATGATGAGCTTTGTATCGCTACTAGTTGTGTGCTACTCATGTGATGTTATTAAAGTAGTTCTATTCCTCCTACTTGGTGTAAAGGTGATTAGTGTGTGCACCCTGTGGTTCTTGTCGTAGGCTATGATCACGATCTCTTGTAGATTGTGGAGTTAATTATCATTATGATAGTATTGATGTGATCTATTCCTCCTTCATGTAGTGTGCACTATGTTAGTTCTTGGTTTATTTTGCAATGATCTATTATGCTCTAAGGTTACTTAAATATGAACATGGAATTGTGGAGCTTGTTAACTCCGGCATTGAGGGTTCGTGTAATCCTACGCAATGATGTTCATTATCAAACAAGAGTGTATGTAGCACATTGAGAAGAAGTATTTATTATGCGATCAATGTTGAGAGTGTCCACTAGTGAAAGTATGATCCCTAGGCCTTGTTTCCAATACTGCAAACACCGTTTACTTACTGTTCTGTTGCATGTTTACTCGCTGCCATATTTTATTCAGATTGCTATTACCACTCATATACATCCATATTACTTGTATTTCACTATCTCTTCGCCGAACTAGTGCACCTATACACGTGACAAGTGTATTTGGTGTGTTGGGGACACAAGAGACTTCTTGCTTTGTGATTACAGGGTTGCTTGAGAGGGATATCTTTGACCTCTTCCTCCCTGAGTTCGATAAACCTTGGGTAATCCACTTAAGGGAAACTTGCTGCTGTTCTACAAACCTCTGCACTTGGAGGCCCAACACTGTCTACAAGAATAGAAGCACCCGTAGACATCAAGCACTTTTAAGGCGCCGTTGCCGGGGGGAAAGGTAAAAGGTACTCACACTCCGGACCTCGGCTACTAAGCTATTTTCGGCGCCATTGTAAGTACTCGAAGCTATTTCCTTTAGACTGCAATTACATCTTTTTGTTTCTTGTTTTTATTTTCACTAGTTAGGCATAATGGAAAACAACAAAAAAATTAGTGAGCTTCTTATTCTATTTCCTGATTTAAGACATGGATGGTTTGATACAAAAATTAAAAAATATGGAACCTTATTTACATGATAGTAGCAATGTTATTAGTATGAATGCAATTACGCTAATGCTATGAAGAAGTCTAAGCTTGGGAAAAGTTTTTACATAAAAATAATCTTTTTAGCTCCTTCGCTTTGGAAGAAATATTTTGTTCGATAATGCTTTATCTCCCATATGCGATAACTTTAATGATGCTTCTGATATTTTAAATCCATGCTGAAAGTATTCCGTATAAAATACCTATGAAAATTATTGAACGTGTTATGGATAACGCTATGAAGGGGATGGAACTGTCCATCCTGTAATCATTTACTGTTTTTGCATGAATTATGCGGGTTATTCAAGTGTGCAGGTATTTCAATGGATGAAGTTAGAAAGAAATTATTTGATATGTCGCTGTCTGGTAAAGCGGCTCATTGGTATAAACTTGAAGGACGGGCGCTCTCTTGATTGGAAGGATATTGTGCCTCTATTTTATTCCAAGTTCTATCCTCCAAGTGAAATTCACAAAGATCGAAACCATATATATAATTTTTTGCCTCATGATGGAGAGAGTATTGCCCAAGCATGGGAGAGATTGAAGACTTTAATGCTCAAATGCCCCAATCATGAGCTTCCAGGTAATATCATCATTGATAATTTCTATGCAAGACTTTCTTTTCAAGATAAGACCTTGTTGGATACTACTTGTTCTGGATCATTCACGAGCAATAAAGAAGAGTTTAAAAGGGACCTTCTTGATCGGATTAAGGAGAACGCTGAAGATTGGGAGAACGACAAAGGTAAAGAGTCAGGTATAAACTATGATTATGAATGCATTGAAACTTTTATGAATACTGATAAATTTCGAAATATGAGTGCTACTTATGGTCTTGACTCTCAAGTTACTGCAAATCTTTATAAAGCCTTTGCTTCTCATTTAGAATTGCCTAAAAAGAATTTTGATAAGTATCATGAACCTTTTAAAGAGGCTTGCATGAAGAATGACATTGTTGTTAATGATTGCAATAAGCATGCTCAAACTCCTAAGAATGTTATTTCCTATAAGCATGTTAATTTTTGTGGAATACATAGACCTTGTGGAATTAATCAAATAGAAGATGAATATTGTATCCATCACAGAAATGAAAAAACTAGAACGTGGTCTAGAGCTCTAGATGATCTTGGAGAAAAAGTGTGTGCCCTCTATCCTTTTATTTGTGAACTTTGCCATAGAGTTGGTCATTTTAATTTTCAATGTTCCTCCAATGATAATTCAAACCCCATGAGTGCTGCAAATTTGTATTGTGATGATGAAATTACTCCTAATCAGCATGATGAACTTACCTTATTTTTGAAGTGTGAAGAGTTATCAAGAAAAATTTCTTTGTTAAATATTAACGATCTTGATATTGATGATGTCCTGCATGGTTGTCTTTCTTATTGCATTGATAATAGCCATACAAATACTTACATACAAAATATTTTAGAAGATGACACCTTGCCGAATATGATAGGACCGTTGTGTGTTTTCAACTAATTAATGAGAAGGAGGGATCCTCCCAAGTTTCTTCTATTGTTTCTAAAAGTAAATCAGGTTATGCGGACAAGCCACCCTTCAAGCCTCTTCCTCCTAAAGAAGGGAATGAGGAGAAGGAAGAAGAAGAAGAAGAAGAAGGGAACGAAGAAGAAGAAGAAGAAGAAGGAGAATAAAAAGAAAGAGGTAACGGCGTATCACCGCGTGAATGAGATAACGCTAGGTAACAGTAAGTATGTTGCTCCTAATGATTATTATGATAATGAATCTGAGTACGATGATCTTCCTATACCCTTTACCCATATTAGTGATCATGATTTGGATGAGCATGCTGCCTTTGATATTGAAAATCTCTTTGGTATTGATTATGAAAGTAATGATGATAGCATTATTCATGTCCCCTTAAACGATGATATTGAAAGCCCTAAGCTTGGGGATGTTGTGCTTGAAGATCCTATATTTGAGACTTCTACTTTTAGTGAAAATGATGATATTACATATTCAGGTTTAGATAATTACTGTAGAGATGTATATGACACATGCTACAATTATCCTTATGAAACTTGTCATAGTTATGATGGGCTTGCCAAAAACAATTCTTTTAGTATGCAACTTGTTTACCATGTTCAAATTCTTGATAATAATCTTGCTCCAATTACTATTAATGAGAATAACTCTTCTTATGCCAAAATTAATGATACTTCTATGCATATGAACCATGATAAGAATGCTTTATGTGATAGTTATATTGTTGAGTTTGCTCATGATGCTCTACTGAAAGTTATTATGAGAGAGGAAAATATGGTTGTAGAAATTTTCATGTTACTAAAACACCTCTCTATGTGTTGAAATTTTTGAAGCTACACTTGTTTTATCTTCCTATGCTTGTTACTTTGCTCTCATGAACTTGTTTATTTACAAGATTCCTATTCATAGGGAAGCATGTTAGACTTAAATGTGTTTTTAATTTGCCTCTTGATGCTCTCTTTTTGCTTCAGCTTCTATTTCTTGCGAGTGCATCTTAAAAGCTCTTTGAGCCCATCTTAATGGCTATAAAGAAGAACTTCTTGGGAGATAACCCATGTGTTTATTTTACTACAGCAATTTTTGTTTTGTTGAGTCTTGGAAGTTGTTTACTACTGTAACAACCTCTCCTTATCATGTTTTTGTGCCAAGTAAAGTTTTTATGTTAAAGCTGATGCTATATTTGGGATCGCTGCGCAGAAACAGCATTGCTGTCTATCACGAATCTGGGCACAGTCTTCTTGTTGAAAATTCGAAAAAATCTGCCAATTTACGGCGTGATCCTCAGATATGTACGCAACTTTCATTAGTTTTGAGTTTTTCCATTTGAGCAAGTCTGGTGCCAGATTTAAATTCGTCTTTACGGACTGTTATTTTGACAGATTCTGCCTTTTTATTTCGCATTACAGCTTTTGTTAAGTTGAATGAGTTTCTTTGTTCCATTAACTTTCAGAAGTTTTGTGCAATGTCCAGAAGTGTTAAGAATGATTGTGTCACCTTTGAACATGTGAATTTTGATTATGCACTAACCCTCTAATGAGTTTGCTTGAAGTTTGGTGTGGCAGAAGTTTTCAAGGGTCAATAGAAGAGGATGATACTACGATCAAGAAGAACGAAAAGTCTAAGCTTGGGGATGCCGGGCATCCCTGCATATTTTCAGAAGACTCAAGCATCTAAGCAGGGATGCCCAAGGCATCCTTCTTCATCGACAACTTATCGGGTTTCTTCTAGTGAAACTATATATTTATTCAGTCACATCTTTTACTTGGAGCGTCTGTATTGCTTTTATTTTTGTTTTGTTTTGTTATCTTAGTTATCGGATAAGTTCATCCTTGTGTGGGGGAGAGAGACAAGCTCCGCTGGTTCGTATGAACACACATGTGTTCTTAGCTTTTAATTTTCATGGCAAAGGTTGAAGCTTCGTTAATTATTATATGGTTGGAAACGAGAAATGCATGTAGTAATTGGTATAATGTCTTGAATAAGGTGAAACTTGGCAATTGTTGTGCTTTCGTATAGATCTTGTTTAAGCTCTTGCATCATGTACCTTGTACCCATTAATGAATAATTGCATAGAGCTTGTTAAAATTTGGTTTGCATGATTGGTCTCTCTAAGTCTAGATATTTTTGGTTGTGGTGTTTGAACAACAAGGAGACAATGTAAAGTCTTATAATGCTTACAATATGTTTATATGTGAGTCTTGCTGCACCATTTTATACTTGAGTTTGCTTCAAATAACCTTGCTAGCCTAAAACCCTGTGTCGAGAGGGAATACTTCTCATGCATCCAAATACTTGAGCCAATATTCATGCCATTTGTGTCCACCATACCTACCTACTACATGGTATTTCTCCGCCATTCCAAAGTAAAATTGCTTGAGTGCTACCTTTAAACAATTCAAAAGTTATTACCTCTTATTTGTGTCAATGTTTTATAGCTCATGAGAAAGTGTGGTGTTTATCTTTCGATCTTGTTGGGCAACTTTCACCAATGGACTAGTGGCTTCATCCGCTTATCCAATAATTTTGCAAAAAGAGCTGGCAATGGGATTCCCAGTCCCAAATTAATTAACAAAAATAGACACTCCTCCGTGGTATGTGATTGTTGGACGGCACCGAAGTTCGGTTAGCCATGGCTTGAGAAAGCAAAGGTGGGGAGGAGTGTCATCATAATAAAACTAAAATAAAAAGGCACTCCTTCATGGTATGAGATTGTTGGCGGGCACCCGAGGATTCGGTTAGCCATGGTTTGTGAAAGAAAGGTTGGAAGGAGTGCCACCCAAAAATAAAATAAAATGGGAACCGCTCTTTGAAGGTTTGTCTGGCAAGGGGGTTAGAGTAACCGCTACCATTCGTTGACAACAACAAACACCTCTCAAAACTTTACTTTTATGCTCTTTATATGTTTTCAAAATCAAAGCTCTAGCACAAATATAGCAATCGATGCTTTCCTCTTTGAAGGACCATTCTTTTACCTTATTGTTGAGTCAGTTTACCTATTCTTTCTATCTTAGAAGCAAACACTTATGTTAATGTTCAATGATTCTTACATGTTTACCTATTGCACTTGTTATATTACTTTGTGTTGACAATTATCCCTGAGATATACATGTTAAAGTTGAAAGCAACCGCTGAAACTTATATCTTCCTTTGTGTTGTTTCAAAGCTTTCTACTAAGAATTTATTGCTTATGAGTTAACTCTTATGCAAGACTTATTGATACTTGTCTTGAAAGTATTATTCATGAAAAGTCTTTGTTATATGATTCATTTGTTTACTCATTATCTTCATCATTGCTTCGAATCTCTGCATTCATCTCATGTGCTTTACAATAGTATGATCAAGGTTATGATGACATGTCACTTAGAAATTATCTTTGTTATCGTTTTACATGCTCGGGACGAGCAGAAACCAGGGGATGCGATCGTCTCCGGCTCGGTAATTTCTTATGTTCCATGCTGTATTGATGATATCTACATGTTTTATGCACATTATATGTCGTATTTACGCATTTACCGGAACTAACCTATTAACAAGATCTTGGAAAGTGCCAGTTCTTGTTTCTGCTGTTTTTGGTTTCAGAAATCCTAGTAACGAAATATTCTCGGAATTGGACGAAATCCAAGCCCAGGGGTTCTATTTTGCCCGGAAGCATCCGGAACACCGACGCCGGAGGGGGCCTGTGGGCGGCCCGAGATGATAGGGTAGGCGCGGCCGAAGGCTGAGCCGCATACCCTATGGTGTCGTCGCCCCTTCGCCCCTCAGACTCATGCCTCTTAGCCTGTATAAAGGTCCCTGACCTAAAACGCGATACGGAGACACGATACGGAGAAAAACCTTCCAGGAGGCGCCGCCATCGCGAAATCAAGATTCGGGGACGAAGTCTGCATTCGGCTTGCGGCAGCGGGACGAAGAATTGCCCGGAAGGCGTCTCCACGCCATCTTCCACGCCATATTTCCCATGATGAGGAGGAGTAGTTCTCCCCCGAGGATGAGGGCTCTCTTTTAGTAGCTATGTGGTTAATCTCTCTGCGTGCTCCAATACAATGATCTCATGAGCTGCCTTACATGATTGAGATCCATATGATGAGCTTTGTATCGCTACTAGTTGTGTGCTACTCATGTGATGTTATTAAAGTAGTTCTATTCCTCCTACTTGGTGTAAAGGTGATTAGTGTGTGCACCTTGTGGTTCTGTCGTAGGCTATGATCACGATCTCTTGTAGATTGTGGAGTTAGTCATCATTATGATAGTATTGATGTGATCTATTCCTCCTTCATAGTGTGCACTATGTTAGTTCTTGGTTTATTTTGCAATGATCTATTATGCTCTAAGGTTACTTAAATATGAACATGGAATTGTGGAGCTTGTTAACTCCGGCATTGAGGGTTCGTGTAATCCTACGAATGATGTTCATTATCAAACAAGAGTGTATGTAGCACATATGAGAAGGAGTATTTATTATGCGATCAATGTTGAGAGTGTCCACTAGTGAAAGTATGATCCCTAGGCCTTGTTTCCATCACAAAGAATTGCTTTCCTGTTTTGTTGCATGTTTACTCGTTGCCATATTTTATTCAGATTGCTATTACCACTCATATACATCCATATTACTTGTATTTCTCTATCTCTTCGCCGAACTAGTGCTATTCACTGTGAAGTGTATTTGGTGTGTTAGGGACCGAGAGACTTCTTGCTTTGTGATTACGGGGTTGCTTGAGGATATCTTTGACCTCTTCCTCCCTGGATTCGATAAACCTTGGGTAATCCACTTGGGAAACTTTAACAACATTTCTACAAACCTGCATGGAGGCCCAACAACATCTACAAAATGAAAACTTTTAAAGTAGACATCAAGCAATATCCTCTCATACAACCTGCAGCCACAAAGCAAAAGTCTCCTTGTGTCCCCAACACACCAAATAAGTGCACAAGTTCGGCGAAGAGATAGTGAAATCCAGGTGGTATGAATATATGAGCAGTAGCAACGGTGCGAGAAAATAGCTTGCGGCGTGTAGTTGATGGTGGTAGTATTACAGCAGTAGTAACACAGTAAAACGATGACAAACGGTAGTAACTCGAGCGGTATTTAGGAACAAGGCCTAGGGATTACACTGTAGTGGACACTCTCAACATTGATCACATAACGAGTAGATAAATGCATACTCTACACTTTGTTGGATGATGAACACATTGCGTAGGTTACGAACCCTCGATCTTAGGAGTTAACAGCTCCATGATAATGCTCATGTTTAAGCAGCCTTAGTGTAGGATGGTCAAAGACTAAACCAAGTACTAGCATAGCATACCGCTGTCACCTTCATGCATATGTATAGAATAGATCACATCAATATTATCATAGCAATAGTTAACCCATAATCTACAAGAGATCATGATCATAGCATAAACCAAGTACTAACACGGTGCACGCACTGTCACCTTTACACCATGCGGGAGGAATAAAACTACTTTAATAACACATCACTAGGTAGCACATAGATAAATTGTGATACGATGCACATTGCAATCATAAAGAGATATAAATAAGCACTTCACTACGCTCTTCAACGGTGAATAAGTACTTCGTGAAATATAGCCTAAGAGACCCACACGGTGCACACACTGTCACCTTTACACACGTGGGACAAGGAGTCTCTAGAGATCACATAAGTAAAACCCACTTGACTAGCATAATGACATCTAGATTACAAGCATCATCATATGAATCTCAATCATGTAAGGCAGCTCATGAGATTATTGTATTGAACTACATAGGAGAGAGATTAACCACATAGCTACCGTGGCCCCGAGCCTCAATGGAGAACTACTCCCTCCTCATGGGAGCAGCGGTGATGAAGATGGCGGTGGAGATGGCAGCGGTGTCGATGGAGAAGCCTTCGGGGGCACTTCCCCGCTCGGAGTCGGAACAGAGACTCCTGTCCCCAGATCTTGGCCCGCGATGACGGCGGCTACGGAACTTTTCTCGTATCGTGGCTTCCTGTAAGGGTTTCGATGCGGGGGCTTTATATAGGCGAAGAGGCGGCGCGGGAGGGTCAACGAGGCGACGAGACCATAGGGTGGCGCGGCCAGGGCCGGGCAGCGCCACCATGTCATCTGGGCCACCAGAGCCCCCTGGCGGCTCTCGGGTGTTTGGATGCTTGGGCAAAATAGGAACACAGGAGGTGATTTCGTCCAATTAGAGAATATTTCGTTACTAGGATTTATGAAACCAAAAACAGACAGAAAATAGGAACCGCACTTCGGCATCTTGTTAATAGGTTAGTTCCGACATAAATACGACATATAATGTGCATAAAACATGTAGGTATCATCAATAAAGTGGCATGGAACATAAGAAATTATCGATACGTTGGAGACGTATCAGGGTCTCCCATTGCCTTCTTGTTCCATTGATACACCACTATACCTCTTTGGCTAATACATGGGAATAATCTTGTAGACATGTACTAGACCAAATACTCTAGCACGGTGTCATAGTTACCAAAATAATAGATAAGGGTAAAATACCCTTACACCCTTGCATGAAGCACATCATCGGTCAGAATCTGCTTCCGCAACAGGAGACACATGAAGAATTTGCATTTTGGCTGAACCTTAGACTTCCATAATTTGTTGTAGTCAATCGGAGAGAATGAGCCAAAGAACTGGTCCTTATAGGCACATGTTGAGCTGTAACTTGCCGAGGCGGTGAGATTCCAACATATTCGATCATCACCATTATAAAAATTAATATCTTGCAATTTAATCCATAACAAAGTGTGTTCCTCATAGCTGATCCGATTTAGGCCAGTCATCCATATGTCATTCAATATTGCTTGCTCGACCATCAACTTTAAATCTTGTCAGGTTGAACAAACTTGGTGCAATCTCAGCCGGAGAAGCCCCATCCTGCCACCTAGATGTCCAAAATTTGGCAATGTTGCCCTTGACAACCCTGATCTTGGTGCAAGCATGAAAGAGAGAGGAGTCAATTGAATCACATGGCATCGAAGAACCAATTCACAGCCGTTTCTGGTCTATCCATTCATACTATTTCCATTACATTCGGAGTACCCGGCTAAACATGTCAGGTCCAAGATGTCCAAGCCACAAAGATACTTGGGGCGGAACACATTCTTCCAACTCACCAATAAACCCCCTTTTGCATCATCATTTTGATTTCAACATGAAGTCCCTGTGGATCTTGTCAATTCTTTTGATTGCCCATTTACCAAGCTCGAAGATCATGAGCATATAAACGGGAATCGCTGAGAGGACAGAATTCAGAAGCACGAGACAAGAAACATCATTAAGAAGCTTGCCACACCATTTCGGTAGCCTGGCCGCTACCTTGCCAATCAAAAGTTGCAATTCTACCTTAGTTAGCTTTTGATGACGAAGAGGAGCCCCAAATACTGGCATGGGAACTGTTGGGCAGGCACTGGTATAGGCGGCCAGGGGAGGTTGGTTCTCTGCCAATTCGTATCAAATAGGATAGATTGCACATTTTTGCAGGTTTGCCTTGAGTCCAGATGCCTACCTAACCAGCTTGAAAAACTTAGCCACAATGTGTATATCATCCTCGACCGGGTTCACAAAGAGGGCGACATCATCCGCATACAAACTAGTTCTCAACCGAGCAGAGGGCAATTCCACCGGAGACAAAGCCTCATGATCGATCACCGGCTTGCTGCAACATCCAGTGCAACGGTGCGGTTGCCGCAGTGAAGAGCATTGGAGAGAGGGGGTCCCCATGGCGTAGGCCTCTCTTGTGCCTAATCATAGCCCCAACCTTAGCATTGGCCAAAATCCGAGAGGAAGAAGTTCTCCGTATCAATGATAAAAGGTCCCTCCATCTAGGCCTGAAGGCCAACTTCTCCATAAGTTCAAGCATGTATTCCCAAGGGACTGAATGAAACCCCACTTCAATGTCCAACTTAAGGAACAACCAAGGCTTCTTCTTTGCGTGCAGTGCCTTTATTGTGTTTTTGACATATAACAAAATTATCATGTATGCTGCGAGTTTTGATGAAAGCACAATGTATGTGAGGGATCATGGTCTGCAAACCCCGTGCCAATCTATTCGCCATCATCTTGCAAACAATTTTAGCCACGGAGTGCATCAGAGTCACAGGTGTGTAATCCTTAACTTTGCAAGCCTCCTCCCCTTTGAGCAACAAAGGAATATGTGTGAATTCAGCAAACTCCATCTCTTGCCCCTCAAGCTGTGTAATTGATTGATAGCCAATAACAGGTCATCCTTAATTATTGACCAACATTTTCTATAAGACCACTCAGGCTGGCCATAGTGGTAGTATCATAGGTAGTATCATGCATTTTAGGCCCACAAAAATGATGATGTGGCATCTAATTAAGGAGGAGATACAAGATTAGAGTAACATAGGTGGATACTGTATCATAGCGCACGTTACGAGAAAAGTAAATGGCAAATAAATCTTGTACGTAGATTTACATTGAGATTCTACAAAACAATAAATTTTGAAATTTATGATATTACTCTATAATACCACCCACTATAGAGATAGTATCATAGACAAGTATCATATGCATGATACTAGTATATAATACTATGCACTATGACCAGCCTCATAGTGCAAGTAACTTCACTAGTAACTAAGTGTCCAACTCAGCAAATTTGCTTATTTGGCACTGAGTTAATGATGAGAGAAGAGGATGGAGTAACATAGCTAGTTATTACTGTAACATCATTTTTCCCAAGATACAATGAGTCTACAAGCTAATTAATGAATACATCTATGATACTATTACAATGTTACTAAGACTAGTCACAATGGAAAGCATCATACATTAGTATTATGCACATGATACTAGTTATGATACTACCCTCACAATGCATAGTATCATAAGATAGTATCATAGTATCATCATAATTGTTTTGTAGAATCTCAATGCAAATTGATGTACACCATGTGTTTGCCACTAAGTTTTTTAGTTTTACGTGCTATTATGATACCACTTCCATCTCTCATCTCATTAATTGGTGCGCCACATCAGATTTTTGTCAACATGGCATGCATGATACTACTTATGATACTCCCATTGTGGTTAGTCTAACCAGTAGTGTGAAGCCATCTGAATCAGGTGCTTTCCGAACCGGCAACCCAAAAACTGTATTTTTGAGCTCCTCCTCCAAGAAAACTCTGCTCCAACGAGGTGAGGTCATGTCTCTACTCTCTAGATATTCAGTGCGTCCCAATTTAAAGTTTGCATACGGCTTTGAGGGCAACCAATCAGCTATGTTAAGTGCCAAAGAGTTCCCCATGTTTGCCTTCCTCAGAGGTGAGATGGGAGGAATCAGTCTGAATTATCGGGTTAAAATTCTTGTGTCTCCAGCGTTGACTTTTTTACATGGGAAACTTTTTCCCAAAATTTGTGTGCAAATATACACATTAAGGAAAAAGGTCATACATGCCCATCATCGAATTGTTATATATATGCTACTTTACTGTATTGTGATAAATAAAGAGAACGCAAGGTCCATACCGATTGCTTCATGTGCATTATCTCGCATAGGACCGAGAGTGCAATAAACCAAGGTGGGTGGCACTGCCGTAGTGCCGTGGCAGTGACAGCCGAACCAATATGGAGGACGAAATACTCGTATATATATATCAAAGATAATTTATTCCAGAGTAAAATGGAGTAAAATTCACAGGCGCGTGCAGAGTAAAACGAGAGCAATCGCGTGGCAGTGTGACACATCAAAGTCGAACGCTGTACATCTCTTTACATGGACGACGCTCCGCCGCTCGGCCACGTGACGGCGATGGCGCTCCTCACCTCGTGCGCGCCGTCGCTCCACGTCAAGGACCCGAACGAGTACTTGGCGTCGACGATCACCGGGTTGCCGGCCACGGCGAGCGTGATCTCGTACGCCAGGCTCCCGTGCTCCTCGTCGAACACGAGCTTGCTCGGCGTCACCGACACGTCCACGCCGGCGGGGCTCTCGATCTTGGCCTCGTACACCGCGCTGGCGTTGCTGCCGACGTTGCGCACCACCCGGTGGTAGGTGACGGAGTCCTTGTACGAGGAGAAGACGGTGGCGAAGTTCGGGTAGTTGAGGTCGCCGGAGCGGGCGGGCTTCGCCGAGCAGTCGGCGTCGGAGCCGTCCCTGGTGAACACGGCGATGAGCGAAGGCGTGTAGCCGAGCGCGCAGAGGAAGCCGATGTAGTCCGCGGTGTCCGCGTCGTACACGAGGCCTGGGTTCAGCGCGCGGTTAGGGTCGACGTGGCCGGCGCCGCGGACGAACGGCGTGGACGCGACGCCGGTGGCCAGGTCCTTGATGGTCTCGCCGGAGTTGTCCTCGTTGTACGCCGTGGTCATGAGCGCCGACTTGACCGCCGCGGGGCTCCAGTCCGGGTGCGCCTGCCGGAGCAGCGCGGCGAGGCCGCTGACGTGCGGGCAGGACATGGACGTCCCGGAGATGATGTTGAACTCCACGCGGCGCGGGTCGATGTCGATGTCGGTGGGGGAGGCCTCGCCGGTCCAGGCCGCGAGGATGTTCACGCCGGGCGCGGTGACGTCGGGCTTGAGGATCTCCGGCGCGCGGTAGTTGGGCCCTCGGCTCGAGAACGACGCGATCTGCGGCGCCGACGGCGTCTTCCCGATGACCGTGCCGCGGAACACGATGGTGGCCGTCGGGGACGGGTCGGTCTTGACGTAGTGCGTGATCTTCTCGCCGTAGGTCTGCCCCACCATTGTCGCCGGGACGAGGTGGGAGTCGGCGAGCAGCTCCTCGCCGCTCTCCTCCGTGTTGGCGAGGATCATGCCGGCGCCGCCGGCCTGCTTCACCGCCGCGCCCTTCTCCACGCGGGCGTTGCCTCCACGCTCGCAAAGCACGATCTTTCCGGCCACCTTCTCCTTGTCAAGCGCGTCCAGGTAGCAGAGCCGGGAGCCGCAGTCCGCGGCGTACACGACCGGCAGCTGCGTCGACCCCAGGGGCTCCCCGGAGTAGAGCGACACGCCGCCGTACACACTACCGTCGCCGAGGACCACGTCGGCGGGGAACTCCCGGTCAACGGTGGACGCGCCGACGGTGAGTATCCACGGGGCGATGTTGGTGGCGGTGTACTCCCCGGGGCCGGAGTTCCCCGCGGAGGCGGAGACGACGATGCCCTTCTTGACCGCCCCGAAGGCGCCGATGGCGATGGAGTCGCGGAAGAAGCTGGGGGCCAGGCCGCTGGAGCCGACGGAGAGGGAGATGACGTTGACGCCGTCGGCGACGGCCTCGTCGAAGGCGGCGAGGATGTCAGAGTCGTAGCAGCCGGAGCTCCAGCAGATCTTGTAGGCCGCGACGCGCGCGCCGGGGGCCATGCCCACCGCCTGGCCGCGCGCGTAGTCGAACAGCCCGGCGTTGGGCACCGCCGAGCCCGCGGCGGTGGAGGCGGTGTGGGTGCCGTGGCCCTCGGTGTCGAGCGGCGACTTGGACTCCTTGGACTCGTCGATGGGGTGGCCGAGCCCCGCCTCGTACCCCTTGTAGAAGAACTTGGCGCCGACGAGCTTGGTGTTGCAGTAGGCCGAGGCGTTGAACGCGCCCGCGGAGACGCAGCCGCCGGAGAAGGTGGACGGGGTCGGGCCGAGCGCGATGGCCGGCGCGAAGGAGCTGCGGCCGATGGGGTAGATGCCCGTGTCGAGCACGCCGACGACGACGTCCGACGCGGTTCCCGACGCGCCGGCCGCGGCGGGGAGGAGCCCGGCCGCCTGGCTCAGGCTGAGGAACGTCGGGGTGTGGGTGGTGTGGAGCTGGCGCGCCTCGTCGCGGTGAACGGAGAGCACGCCGGGCTGGGTGGCGACGTGCGCCGCCTGCGCCGCGGTGAGCCGCGCCGCGATGCCGGTGGCGGCGTGCGCGTACGAGTATATCAGACGTGGCCGCGGCGCCTGCAGGTGGCGCGGGAGCTGGAGGACGCGGCCGAGCAGCGCACCGTGACTGCCGCTGCGCGCGGCGGACAGGGCCAGGGCCGGGTGGTCCGGCGCGAGGTGGACGATGTACGTGGACTGCGCGCCATTGGCTTCTTCCGATACCGCTGTGGCCGCGACGACGAACACGATGAGGACGGCGGCGAGAACCGGCCCGATGGACATCGCCATGGCGTGGAGCTCAGTAGAAGCAGATTGGTCAATGCTGCCTCTGCAGCAGATGATAGAGAAGGTTGGTGTAAAATTGATAAGCCAATCGGGAAGCGATTTAAAAGGAGTCGGGCCCGCGCGTGAAGATGAAGGGTGGGTGGGGTGCGCGGTCGTGTGGATCTGGGATTCGCGCCTTCGGATGGGATTGGACACGGCCATGGAATCTGTAGATGAGTTCATCTCGTGGCAGCATGGGATTCCGTAGGATCTTGCCAACGTGGGCTCATCGCTGCTCGCTCGTGCTCCATCCAGTCTCCCGGTCGATACGCAACTTTTCTTATAGGAAATGTATAAACAGTATATTGTGTATTTTAGTTCTTCTCAGATGAGGTTATTCGTACTGTTTAAATAAAGCCCTTAATTTCCCCGCAAAAAATGAGGTCATTGGATTCCAGCTGTTACTTAATACTCCCTCTGTCATTCTAGATACATCTAAATTTTGACGAGGTTAGCGCGCTCCGCATGAGATCTGTCGATCTTGCGTTGCGTGATATTGTTTAGGGCGTGGCAGTTGTGTTATCCTAGTATTCGCGGTCGCGGCCATGATACGTGCATTTTGTATCATCATAGTAGCAACTTATGAAACTAGTTTATTTTGTTATTGGCATTAAAATATCAATACTTGATCATTTTTTTATGATTTAGGAGACTTTTCTATAAAGACGCATTATTTTGGTTTTAACTCTCTACGGTAGATAAACCTTTTGTAAGTATTTTTTGAGATTACAGGGCTACGGGACTCGGAAAAGGGCAAGCTCAAAGGCCACGCTTCAAAATTTTCTGGACGAACAAAATAAGCTGAAGTGGGCCACCAGGAGATCAACAAGCTGAGAATTAGGCTAGGTGGTGCGGGGCCCACCCTAGGCCACACCACCTGGGTTGTTTCAGCCCTTGGACGTCGTCTCGCCCCTCCTTTCGCAAACCTCCTTATATACCCCGAAAACCTATCTTCTCAGGAGGATGGAGCTTTTCGCGAAACAGAGAGCCGTCACCACCACCATGATCTTCATTTCGATGGTCATATTGGTCCTACTCTCCACGTTGGAGAGGGGGATTTTGATGCCGTCTTCACCACCATCGTCATCAACATCGTGTCCATCAACCATGTGCTCACTCTCCATCACCATGAGTGAGTAATTTTCTTTAGGCATGTGAGGTTAATGGGGATTGAATGAGATTGATCATGTAGTCATACATATGTATCAAAATTTGATGTGTTTATCTTGAGGTATTCTTGTATGGTGTTGATACACCTTTGTTATATTTAATGCTTGTTGATAGGGCCCAAGTGACATGATTTCAGTATTGAACTTGTATTGACCATCATATATTTGAGTTTGGTATGTATATGCAAAATGTATTGCCTATTATTATGTTGAACCCGCGAACCCTAAAGTGGCAGTTAGGAAAAACGGGAGAATATGTGGTAGTTTGAGGATACTATGTGTTCATGGAGTGATAATGCATTGCTTCAGGCTATTCAAAAAGGTAGACCTTAATTGCCTGTAGTATCAACTTGGCCCTTGTGAAATGGGCAGGTAGGATAATATATATTGTGTAAATTCTCTTGGTTAGTACGCATAACTATATTTGGAACGCATACCAATTTGGAACGCATACCTACACACAACGGAGTTAGAGATGAACACTATGTTATTTGTATTATATTATATGATCAATCTTATTCATGCAACACCCCGCTAGCGCACCTCGTATCTACGCTTTCAACCATTGAAGTTACAAGTTCACTACTTCCAGTGAAAACTGGAAATTCGCTACTATTATTTACTGTTTTGTGTTACTGCTTTGATTCAACTGCTACAATCACCACTTTCTTTTTGAGAATATTGATACACGGGTGTGGTTTAGAGTGACGCATCAATTCCTAAAGTATTACTAGTATTCTTGTTATTCCCTTGATTCTAATTATAAATTTGGGAAATACTTCCCATCGAAGATTCCAGCGATCCCCTATAGGGCATAAGTCATTTTCTGGCGCCGTTGCCGGGAAACCTAAATTTATTGGTAAGAACACTTGTTATCATTTACTTGATGTACTTCTTTATTTCTCATCATGGGAAAGGATAAGGATGTTTCTAAGAAGGTTTTGATGCCTTCCACTACTCGAAGATGTACGGACTTACCTACCAAGCCACATTTTTCACCTAATGCTCCTACTACTCTTGTTATTGGAAATAAAGCTACTGCCCTATTAAGTTCACTAGTATCTAGGATGTCTACTAATACTGAAATTGAATTGTTGGACGATGGCTCGGATAAACATGGGAGGCCTGTTCATCTAAGAATTTTTCCAATGATGATATAGAATATAAATATGATGAAGATGAATTTTATGATGAAAATGACATTGCAACTAGTTCTGAATCAACATCTTTTGAAGAAGATAATGCTTTTACTAAAGCTTTTATGAATATTGATTTAGATTATTTAGACAACTTTGATGCGTGTATGGGTACTTCACTTGGAGAATTATTCATGTTGCTGGTACATCATATGCACCTGCAATCTACATTAAAAGATAAAAACTATAAATTCAATGTTGGTTCTGAAATAATGGAAATAGTCGAAGCATCTAAATTCTATGGTAAAGATGAGGAATACCCTTATGAACATTTAACAAACCTTAATGAACTAGCATGTCTATTTGGTAAAAATAAAATATGACAACGCTATTACTTATTGAAATTGTTTCCTTTCTCTGCAGGATGAGGAGCAAAATATTGGTATAACTCATGGGTCCCAAATAAATTACTAGAAAAGGGGCATGCATTTATTTGTGCTTTAATATGCATTTTCCTGCCGATAAGACTAATGCCATGAGAGCTGAAATTAGTAACTTTGCACAAAGTAAGAAAGAAACACAATGGGGACACTTTCGTTACCTTGTTGAAGGCGTCGTTGCTGCAATCCCGCCTTATGCCTAATGTTCTAGGGGTAGCCCTATATCGAGGTTAATCCTAGATCAGAAGATGGAGACACTTTCGATATCGTTTTCCCTCTTGATGGTACCGTTTTTGGAGCACGAGATGCATGGATGGGGTATGCTTGGAGGAGCGGTGTTATTTCTAGCGGGGTATAAGGCCATCTTGGCCTGATCTTCTATCGTTGCCGGGTGTGTGGGCGTTGCATCATGGATTCGGCTATTTTGATTTATGATATTTGTCACCTTTTTTGAATGAACTAATAAAAAAATTGTATGGATCTTTTTGATGTAGAGGTTGTAGATCCACACTCTATTTCAGGGGAAAAAATATAGCTGCAACTTGCCTTGGAAATAGCTAGGGAAACATGGGTGTAGGCGGCACCCGTTTATTCAAAATATAAAAAATATGCCATTTAAAAGTTTTAGAAAAATTTATAATACATTTTTGCATATACCTACTATCTTGATAATCACTCGTATCAATTCTCAAGGAAAAATACGATGGTATGTGACCTATGTAAAAATGATAAAATATGCAAATGATACTATAATCACTGAATTTGTACTTTTTAAAGAAAAATACAAATTTCAACTTTCTCTTTCTCGTGTAGGCTAGACATGGTCGTATTTTCACTCGAGAATTTGCACAAGTAATTATCAAGACAATATATTCATGAAAAATCATTTCAAATTTTTTCAAAACTTTTAAATAACATTATTTAACATTTTTTAAAGGATGTGTCTACATTCATGTCCAATAAATTTTTGTCGCGCCTCGCCTCGCCTCCACTTGACTTGGACTGTCCTGGAATTTTGATGATGATATTTGTCAACTTTGTTGAATAAATTAATAAAAGAACTGTATGGATCCTTTTGATGCAGAGGTTGTGGATCCAGCCACTATTTTAGGAAGAAATATATAGCTGCAAGCCTGCAACTCGCTTTGGACATAGCTAGTGAAACATGGGTGTAGGCGCACCCATTTATTTAGAACATGGAAATATGTCATTTAAAAGTTTTAAATACGATTATCTTGGTACTCACTCGTATCAATTCTCAAGAAAAAACATGATTGTATGTGACCTGTATAAAAATGATAAAATATGGAAATGATACTATAATAATTGAATTTGTACTTTTTAAAGAAATACAAATTTCAACTTTCTCTTTCTCATGTAGGCTAGAAATGGTCGTGTTTTCACTTGAGAATTTGCACGAGTAATTATCAAGACAATATATTCATAAAAAATCACTTTATTTTTTCCAATTTTTTTAAATATAATATGTTTTCACATTTTTTTAAAGCATGCGTCTACATTCATGTCCAACTAATCTGTGTCGCGCCTCGCCTCGCCTCCACTAGACTTGAACTGTCCTGGCAGAGCAGTTGCGTGCTTGTTTTTAGCACGCACGGGTCGACGTAACCAAAGTACTTGTACGTCATGTTTGCAAGCAACAGAGGGACAAAAACTAGAGATTCCCCGAGCGATTGCGAGATGTTTCATTGTTTTGCTTCATTCCAAGGTGGTCGGACAGTGTGTTAATTTTCTTTTCTTGCAAGGTGCATCTACTTGGGTGCTAGTCACTGTTGTCTGCCCCAGATAGTCAAGACGTGGCTTGGAATAAACGCCGGCGTGGACAGCAATCAGCTAGTCAGTACGTACGTACAGGATCGGGACACGTGGGTTGCGCGCACGTTACAGACTCTATCCAAATTGTACAGTGACTTTGCGAATACACGCGTGCCACATGTACACCTTGCCAAATGTTGTTTAATTCATTACCGCATCTCCGACAGATATTTTACGGTTTTAAGTAAAACATCCACATCAGATACTCTAAAATCAAGCGGCGCCATGGTGTCTGCGGTCCCAGTTGTAGCGGTCTTGGGGCGGCTAGATTAGCCGCGGCGGGAGCGGGCGTGGTGGCAACAGTGGCCCGGCAGTAAATCCGAGGCTTCTAAGAAGGATCGGATGCGGCGCGCCTCCATGGCTCCTACCGATACACGAAGTATGGGTTAACGCCTGCTACTCACATTCTACCGGCGGGACTCGAGCTTCTCCCGCCACGGTGCTGCCCCTTCGATCTGCTCCACCTCCTCCGTGTCAACCTCGCGCGCGCCAACCCAGCCGGTGAAGATGGAGGTCGAGGACGCGCCAGATCCCTCGTTTGCTCCCAACGATTATTACTTTTTTTTTGGAAAGGACACTTTTCATAAATATTTGTTGTTGTTTACCGCAAACCTTTTTTAGTATCGACTTTTGCATATATATGTGCTAGAGATGCTCCCGTACATCTAAACAAAAGAGATGCTCCCGCAAACAAGGTAAAACGGCAAAACAAATGGGAGTAGATCAGATCATGTAAACACGGACAACCTGTAAAGAATTTGATAGGGAGAATCCTTACCCGGACTGAATATATGCAGGCCGCGAGGCCAAACCGAGTGCGGCATGTACTTGTCTTCAGGTTTTGGCAGGACGGAAATTTTAGCTCGAGCCAACTACTTCCCCTAAAAATTTGTTGGAGTCCGGCCAAATGTCGGCCATGTCGACATCGTTCACCACAATTGAATCCAACGGCAGCGTGCGGCACCTACGGTGGGAAGGAAGAGACGGTCTAGTTGGGCAACTGGGAACAAGACAAGGAAAAAAGAATTATTCGATTAAATATGAGGGTATGGTGCACCCGAGTGCATCACCCTATATTCGGTGTTTTACGGTTCTATTTTACGAGTCCGCTCTGGGTTTTAGTGATTTGAGACTGTACTGGTATTTTCAATGCCCTGTACTACCAATTTTACAGCTTACGGTTTGCCGGATCAGTAATTGGGATGTTCGTTTGCGTTCAAAAATAATATCGGCCCAGTCTAGTAGGTGGAACAAGTGGACACTTTTCAGCTGATATAATTGGTGGAACTGTGGAAGTTGGATCCATAATGAACATGAACATGGAGACGGGGCAAGGGGGAGGCCGTGTAGGTGGACGCGTTCCGATCTGGTGGCGGCGACGGAGATGTCGGAGACATCGACGTACCGTCTGCGGCTGCTGCGATTAACTGATGGCGCGGGAAGCAGGATGAAAGAAGACGGAGCTGAGCACTGAGCAGAGCAGGTAGGTTGAGATCGATCGATACCATAGCCAGGGACGGAGGGACGAGCGGGGGCGAGACCCCCCTATCAATTCGCTCGCCCCCTCCCCGCTATTACCTACAACATATAATCGTGTTGCAATCACTGCGTTCTCATGGCTTCACGTGTTCCTTGCACTTCATATGGGCCCACGTAGCAAAAGGTATTCCCTTAGACCTTGTTTACTCCTAGAGTATTTTCATCCCTTGGGGGTTTGGGTATGAGAAGGGATTGGCTGAAAATCCCCCATTTCACCAAATCCTCATTTTCCCCCTAAGGCCTTGTTTACTTCTAGGGTATTTATGGGGATGGGAGGGGATTATTTTGTATCCCGGAAAATCCCCACTAGTCCGTTTACTTCTCCGGTTTTGAACGACATAATCCCGAGATATCCCTCTCAAAACTCTCCATCATACTAGTGTATTTTTGGGGAGGGGTATTTGAGGGGATTGGGTGAACACCAAATCCCCTCCTATCCCCATACCCATTGGGAAGAAAAATACAAGAGAAGTAAACAAGGCCTAATTTCCCCTCATTTTCCCACACCCTCCGTCATAACCTCTAGTAGTTGTGTAACCCACCTGAAGCAGCATAAATATACCCTATTCCACGTATAAGACTAGGCCCAACAACAAAAAGCCCATTCAGAAGAATGGACGAGGGATAGAACGTACATACATCAGAATTAGATGGTTTCGTTTATGTGCTTTCTGTTGCGCCTATGTTCGGCGCGGCCGCCACCAAGGGCTCCAATTCAGCAGACCGAAATCGGAGATCGACTGAGAATTGTGAATGGCGAAATTACCAACCTAGACAAGGAGTTGCTATCGCTGTTTCATTGTTCCTTGAATCCTTGATAGGATTGGTTCGGCTCCTGGCCCTCCGGCTGCGCGGGGGCCGTTGGGGAGATGCTGATGCAACGCTCAGGTTTGTTTTTCCACCGTCTTGCTTTATTCTTCTTTGATTTCTTGATTAGTTGATTTCTTTCATTATATTTGCATAGTTGGGCATTTTAAGTTTTTAGCTACGTAGATTGTGTATTTAAGGAATCAACAATGAAAACTGAACCGATTTGTATATTATTTGTTCCTACCGCGCTACTAAGATTATCAATTGTTGTTCACAATTTTTTATCAATTGTATAGATAAGAATAAAAAATATTAATTGTATACTAAGAGGGGCTAAGACTTCACCCCCAAGGTTATGTCCTTCACCATTCTTGAATAGCTCTTGGTGTGGTGTTCCTCAATTCCCTGTTAAAAAACTTCAACACAAAACTTTCGCCTATTTCTTTTCTATGGGGTGACATTAGTGGTACAAGAATATGGAGAGGGGATTTGGTGACTAGGTGTATACATGAGCACCGTCTAGATGCCACACGATCTGCGTTGAGATCCGGTTCTCGCCAATTGGATATGTTGCCTTGACGTTGTCTTATCCATCGCTAAGCGTACTTGGTGTGGGCTGTGGGTCCCGCGTTTCAATGATTAGTAGCGCCAATCATTAGCGAAGTGTTGTTAGTGCTGATGTGGTTTGCTAACCCAATAATGATGGTAACAGTGGATTGCTAGATGTGATACGTGTCAACCAATGGATGCGTGCTCACGTATACACCCGTTTTTTTTTTTTGCAAGAATATGATAGTTCAAAGAAAAAAATTCCTGGGTATTCCATCAAGCATATAGTGTCCTACACATTCCTATCATCTATCATATCAAAAGACACAAGGCAAATCATTTTGAAATCCAAATAAATGGCTCAAACACAAGTGAGCAGAATCTGTCCAAATTTTCAGCTGCAACAAGACGAATTTAATTCAACCACTTAAACATGTCAGGAATTTTTTCCATTTTTTTCATATAGAGGATGAAAATTTTCAGCATGAGTGAATTTTTCATGATTTTAGAAGTTGCAAAAAAATATAAAATTCACGCACTAAACAAAAGCGTTCAGAAATCAACAACCCCACTTTTGTATCACAATTAAAACATCCAAATGGGTAAAACTTGGTAATTTATTTGAACCCCGAGATAAAATCAAAAATTGACTTTTTTGCGACAGCAAGTGTGCAAAAGAAAAACAAAAAAAAAACTCGGGCTATCTCCCGTAAAATGTTTTCTTTATAGTCATATAATTAGGCTTTTACATACTTGTTTCAAGTGGTATGGAGATCATGTGGTACCTTGTATCTTGGTGCTACCTCCTTCTTCCTTCTTAGAAATGAGAATAAAATACCAGGGTTCCATGGTGTGATCATACCAATAAATATCTTCAACACTTTAAAGCACATTAGTACACAACATAAAGTATGCAACAAGTAATAATGAATCTTAAAAAATTGTGGCATATAAAGAGGATCATTAAGTCTATATGCTTTCCTCTTTCTACATAATTATGTGTACCACTTTCAATAATGACATCATGGCTGCAATAAGATTTTCCATAGGCATAAGATAGTTGCAAACCACACAAGTATATTTCAACATAAGCATATTTCTCCTCTATTGTGCAAATCGGAGATTTTAAGAATGATATGGGTCTCTCATGGATGAGAGCATCATTACAACCATCAAGTTTATCATTTGTATCCTCACATAACAAAATATTTTCTAAGTATGGAGGGTTATCAAGCAAACATGGGTCATCATCTAGAGCATATTCATATTTAGAGTTATCATCACATGTTGGTGGTGAAGGTGGATGATCCCACTCTTCCCCAAGTTTAGATGAAACTATGGCTTCTTCGTATTCTTATTTAGATAATCTAGTGCTTTCTTGGGTTGTGGTGTTCCTCTTATTATAGTCAACAACATAGATATTGCCGTTGAAGTTGGGTTTGCAAAGATCAAGGATAGTAGTAATCAAAATTTTAGATTTATAAGCTACAAGGAAAGTATCATGTTCATTCATGAAGGCGTATAATTCATAGGTTGCCCTGAAGGTAAGAATTTTCTATATTTCTTTCATCCCTAAATGAGCATAATCACCTCTATTGGAAGATGAAATAACATGTTCTTCATGGAACTGACATTGAAATTTAAAGTGTCTAAAATATAGTTTAGAACAACAACTGTCCTCGACATAATAATCAAACAACTCAATAGCAATCCTATTTAGGAGTCTTAAGAAAGTTTCTAGTCATTTCTCTTCACATCATTCTCTAATTTCATAGCTATAATAGCATTTTAATAATAATCTTTCAAGGTGTCCTTTTTTATCTAGACTAGTAGCCATACCAGGAGTATTTTTTTATTTTTCATTTTTATGGGTTTTTGTGTTTTAGAGAAACAAACTAAAAACAGGACAAAGAAAATTACTTTGAAAATCTAAAGGAGAAAGAAAAAGCTCACGGTGGTGCAACCTCCCCAAGTTTATAGTTGTTTGCACAAAGTTGGTGTTGATGATGCCACAAGATGTGCTCACTCCAACTTGATGAAGATGTACTTGAGATATTTTTTTAGACCAATGAAATTGTTTGTTGGTGGAGAAAACCTAGCCGTCTCCGGGTCGCTCCCGAGGCGACCCCAAGCGACCGCGCCGCCGCCACAAACCCCGCCCTCCCCTCTCCCCTCTACCCCCGCTACCGCTGGAGGAGGCCGTCCCACGGCAGACGGCAGCGGCGGGAGGTCTCCCTCCTCCCCCAAATCCTAAAAATCCTTATGAAAACCGCCCCAAATACGGCCCCCGGTGTCGATATATCCCTGCCGCGTCCCCGTCGACGTGCTCGGCGCTTCGGTGTGCTGCTCCTCGACGGCACACTGTCGGCACCGTCCTCGCGCTGGTGGACGCGCGTGGCCTACCCCTTCCGCTCGCCAAGGCCTCCACCTCCCGGCCATCGCACTGCTGGGCGCGCACGCCTCCTCCCTGCCTTGGCCATGCGGGGGCGCGTCTCGGCCCGCCCGCTGGACCTCGCGCTAGCCGACGGATCCCCGCCCCTTCTAGCGCCACTGCTGCTCACCGCCGCCGTCATCTGAGCTCGGCCAGGGCCTTTCTCCGACGTTTCCGGCCCCGAGCCTTCGCCCATGGATGTCCGGCCGTCGATCCCGGCGCCTACGGCGTGGCTCAGCTAGGCCCATGGCGCTCTGCTGGCGTGCAGTTGACGTGGGAGTTAGAAATCTTTGTGGTGTAACTTTTCTTCGGTCCCCGGCAACGGCGCCAGAAATTTAGCTTGGCATGCGTACAACACGCGACCGTTGGGAACCCCAAGTGGAAGGTGTGATGCGTACAGCAGTTTTCCTCTAAGAAACCAAGGTTTATCGAACCAGTAGGAGTCAAGAAGCACGTTGAAGGTTGATGGAGGCGGAGTGTAGTGCGGCGCAACACCAGGGATTCGGCGCCAACGTGGAACTGCACAACACAACCAAAGTACTTTACCCCAACGTGACGGTGAGGTTGTCAATCTCACTCACCGGCTTGCTGTAACAAAAGATTAGATGTATAGTGTGGATGATGATTGTTTGCGAAAGAGAACAAGTATTGCAGTAGATTGTATTTGATGTAAAGAATGGACCGGGGTCCACGGTTCACTAGTGGTGTCTCTCCGATAAGAATAAGCATGTTGGGTGAACAAATTACAGTTGGGCAATTGACAAATAAAGGGCATGACCATGCACATACATGATATGATGAGTATTGTGAGATTTAATTGGGCATTACGACAAAGTACATAGACCGCTATCCAGCATGCATCTATGCCTAAAAAGTCCACCTTCAGGTTATCATCCGACCCCCCTCTAGTATTAAGTTGCAAACAACAGACAATTGCATTAAGTATGGTGCGTAATCTAATCAACAACTACATCCTTAGACATAGCATCGATGTTTTATCCCTAGTGGCAACGACACATCCACAACCTTAGAACTTTTGTCAGTGTCCCAGATTTAATGGAGGCATGAACCCACTATCGAGCATAAATACTCCCTCTTGGAGTTAAAAGCAAAAAACTTGGCCAGAGCCTCTACTAGTAACGGAAAGCATGCAAGATAATAAACAACACATAGATAATAGATTGATAATCAACATAGCATAGTATTCTCTATTCACCGGATCCCAACAAACACAACATGTAGCATTACAGATAGATGATCTTGATCATGTTAGGCAGCTCACAAGATCCAACAATGAAGCACAATTAGAGAAGACGACCATCTAGCTACTGCTATGGACCCATAGTCCAGGGGTGAACTACTCGGTCATCACTCCGGAGGCGACCATGGCGGTGAAGAGTCCTCGGGAGATGATTCCCCTCTCCGGCGGGGTGCGGACGATCTCTGAATCCCAGAGATGGGATTGGCGGCGGCGGCGTCTGGAAGGTTTTCCGTATCGTGGCTCTCGGTCCGGAGTTATTATCGACGAAGGCTTAAATAGGCGGAGGAGATAGGTCGAGGCGCCACGAGGGCCCCCACAATAGGCGGCGCGGCCGGGGCCAGGCCGCGCCGCCTAGCGTGTGGGCGCCTTGTCGCCACCGTTTCCTCCGGACTTAGAGCTTCATGGAAAAATAAGATCTGGGCGTTGATTTCGTCCAATTCCGAGAATATTTCCTTACTAGGATTTCTGAAACCAAAAACAAGCAACTGGCTCTTCGGCATCTCGTTAATAGGTTGGGGGGAAAATGCATAAATATGACATAAAGTATGCATAAAACATGTAGGTATCATCAATAAGTGGCATGGAACATAAGAAATTATCGATACGTTGGAGACGTATCGACTCAAGCTTAGTTCTGCTCGTCCCGAGTAGGTAAACGATAACAAAGATAATTTACGAAGTGACATGCCATCATAATCTTGATCATACTATTGTAAGCACATGTAATGAATGCAGCGATTCGAAACAATGGTAATGCAATGAGTAAACAAATTAATCATATAGCAAAGACTTTTCATGAATAGTACTTTCAAGACAAGCATCAATAAGTCTTGCATAAGAGTTAACTCATAAAGCAATAAATTCATAGTAAAGGTATTGAAGCAACACAAAGGAAGATTAAGTTTCAGCGGTTGCTTTCAACTTATAACATGTATATCTCATGGATATTGTCAATGTAAAGTAATATAACAAGTGCAATATGCAAGTATGTAGGAATCAATGCACAGTTCACACAAGTGTTTGCTTCTTGAGATGGAGAGAAATAGGTGAAGACTCAACATAAAAGTAAAAGAAAGGCCCTTCGCGGAGGAAGCATTGATTGCTATATTTATGCTAGAGCTTTGTTTTTGAAAACAAGAAACAATTTTGTCAACGGTAGTAATAAAGCATATGCATCATGTAAATTATATCCTACAAGTTGCAAGCCTCATGCATAGTATACTAATAGTGCCGCACCTTGTCCTAATTAGCTCGGATTACTGGATTATCACCGCAATACATATGTTTTAACCAAGTGTCACAAAGGGGTACCTCTATGCCGCATGTACAAAGGAGAAGGCTCGCATTGGATTTCTCGCTTTTGATTATTCTCAACTCAGACATCCATACCGGGACAACATAGACAATAGATAATGGACTCCTCTTTAATGCTTAAGCATTCAACAACAATTAATTTTCTCATATGAGATTGAGGATATTTGTCCAAAGCTGAAACTTCCACCATGGATCATGGCTTTAGTTAGCGGCCCAATGTTCTTCTCTAACAGTATGCATGCTCAAACCATTCAACTCATGGTAAATCGCCCTTACTTCAGACAAGACGGACATGCATAGCAACTCACATGATATTCAACAAAGAGTAGTTGATGGCGTCCCCGGGAACATGGTTATCGCACAACAAGCAACTTAATAAGAGATAAAGTGCATAAGTACATATTCAATACCACAATAGTTTTTAGGCTATTTTTCCCATGAGCTATTGATACGTCTCCGACGTATCGATAATTTCTTATTTTCCATGCCACATTATTGATGATATCTACATGTTTTATGCATACTTTATGTCATATTTATGCATTTTACGGAACTAACCTATTAACAAGATGCCGAAGAGCCAGTTGCTGTTTTCTGCTGTTTTTGGTTTCAGAAATCCTAGTAAGGAAATATTCTCGGAATTGGACGAAATCAACGCCCGGGGCCTATTTTCACACTAAGCTTCCGAGAAGACCGAAGAGTCAGCAAGTGGTGGACACGAGGTGGCCGGGGAGGTAGGCGGCGCGGCCCAGCCCTTGGCGCGCCGGCCTATCTCTGGGCCCTCGTGACGCCCTTGACCTGCCCTTCGCCTACAAATAGCCTTCGTCGCGAAACCCCGGTGCAGAGAGCCACGAGACGGAAAACCTTCCCGGAGCGCCGCCGCCCGCCAATCCCATCTCGGGATTCGGGAGATCGCCTCCGGCACCCTGGAGGGAAATCATCTCCCGGAGGACTCTACGCCGCCATGGTCGCCTCAGGAGTGATGTGTGAGTAGTCTACCCATGGACTATGGGTCCATAGCAGTAGCTAGATGGTTGTCTTCTCCTCATTATGCTTAATTGTCGGATCTTGTGAGTGCCTAACATGATCAAGATCATCTATACGTAATGCTATATGTTGTGTTTGTTGGGATCGATGGATAGAGAATACTATGTTATGTTGATTATCAATTTATATCTATGTGTTGTTTATGATCTTGCATGCTCTCGGTTATTAGTAGAGGCTCTGGCCAAGTTTTTGCTAGTAACTCCAAGAGAGAGTATTTATGCTCGATAGTGGGTTCATGTCTCCATGAATGGGGGAGTGACAGAAACCTCTAAGGTTATGGATGTGCTGTTGACACTAGGGATAAAACATTGATGCTATGTCCGAGGATGTAGTTATTGATTACATTACGCGCAATACTTAATGCAATTGTCTGTTGTTAGCAACTTAATACTGGAAGGGGTTCGGATGATAACTTTGAAGGTGGACTTTTAGGCATAGATGCATGCTGGATAGCGGTCTATATACTTTGTCGTAATGCCCAATTAAATCTCACAATACTCATCATAATATGTATGTGCATGGTCATGCCCTCTCTATTTGTCAATTGCCCAATTGTAATTTGTTCACCCAACATGCTATTTATCTTATGGGAGAGACACCTCTAGTGAATTGTGGACCCGGTCCAATTCTCTATCTTGAAATACAATCTCTGCAATTGTTCTCTTGTTTTTACGCAAACAATCATCTTCCACACTATACATCTAATACTTTGTTTACAAGCCGGTGAGATTGACAACCTCATTGTTTCGTTGGGGCAAAGTACTTGGTTTGTGTTGTGCGGGTTCACGTTGGCGGAATCCCTGGTGTTGCGCCGCTACATCTCCGCCATCAACCTTCACGTGCTTCTTGACTCCTCTTTGGTTCGATAAACTTGGTTTCTTTCTGAGGGAAACTTGCCGCTGTACGCATCACACCTTCCTCTTGGGGTTCCCAACGGACGCGTGTCGAACGGAAAGACAATACGTCAACCACGCGCATCAAGCAAATTTCTGGCGCCGTTGCCGGGGAGATCAAGACACGCTGCAAGGTCTCCACATCCCAATCTCTTTACTTTGTTTTTGTCTTGCTTTATTTTATTTACTACTTTGTTTGCTGCACTAAATCAAAATACAAAAAAATTAGTTGCTAGTTTTACTTTATTTGCTATCTTGTTTGCTATATCAAAAACACAAAAAAAATAGTTACTTGCATTTACTTTATCTAGTTTGCTTTATTTACTATTGCTAAAATGAGTAATCCTGAAGTTGAAGTTCGTTCGTTTAAGCAACGAGGGGGAGAATGTTTAAGAGATGCTTGGTATAGAATTAATGATGCCCATAATAGGTGCACTAAGAAACACTCCACCACTATCCTACTCAGGAATTTTTATGTTGGTGTCTCTAGCTGGAATAGGTATGTTCTTGATTGTCTCGCGAAAGGTAACTTCCTAAGTACTCCTGCATTAGAAGCTAGCTGCATTATTGAGAGTCTATTTGGAATACCCCCTGTTGATGAAGTTAAAATTGAAATCTCTCTTGAAGATGTTATGAAAAAATTGAAAACCATAGAGAAAATTTTTCCAATTGTTGAAACTAAATTGGAAATGTTACTTGATAAAACTGATAAACTTGATAAATCCTTAGGAGGAATTGATGAAAGAATTAGTGTCCTAGGAACTTGTGTTGTCCATGATAATCAAATCAATAGGATTGGCGAACTTGAAAAAGCTATGGGAACCTTGGGTTCAACTTTTTCTTCTCTTAAATATAAGGAGAAAGCTTATGTGGGTAAGGAGCAAAAGTTTATGTATGTCTCTAAAGTGCCTAAACCAAAAAATATTATTATAGGCCTAAAATTGACAAAGCCCTTAGTACCACTACAGATGGGGGAGCTTATGTATCGATGCTCCATCTCTTGATAACACTTGATACACACTTTCTGCGCCTAGCTGAAAGGCGTTAAAGAAAAGCGCTTATGGGAGACAACCCATGTCTTTACTATAGTACTTTTATTTTATTTTGAGTCTTGGAAGTTGTTTACTACTGTAGCAACCTCTCCTTATCTTAGTTTAGTGTTTTGTTGTGCCAAGTAAAGTCGTTGGTAGTAAGGTTCATACTAGATTTGGATTACTGCGCAGAAACAGATTTCTTTCCTATCACGAATCTGGGCAAAATTCTCTGTAGTTAACTCAGAAAATTATGCCAATTTACGTGAGTGATCCTCAGATATGTACGCAACTTTCATTAAATTTGAGCATTTTCATTTGAGCAAGTCTGGTGCCTCAATAAAATTCGTCTTTACGAACTGTTCTGTTTTGACAGATTCTGCCTTTTATTTCGCATTGCCTGTTTTGATATGTTCGATGGATTTTTTGATTCCATTGACTTTCAGTAGCTTTGTGCAATGTCCAGAAGTGTTAAGAATGATTATGTCACCTCTGAACATGTATATTTTGATTGTGCACTAACTCTCTAATGAGTTGTTTTGAGTTTGGTGTGGAGAAAGTTTTCAAGGATCAAGAGGGAGATGATACAACATGATCAAGGAGAGTGAAAGCTCTAAGCTTGGGGATGCCCGGTGGTTCATCCCTGCATATATCAAGAAGACTCAAGCGTCTAAGCTTGGGAATGCCCAAGGCATCCCCTTCTTCATCGACAACATTATCGGGTTCCTCCCTGAAACTATATTTTATTCCGTCACATCTTATGTGCTTTGGAGCGTCGGTTTGTTTTTGTTTTTGTTTTGTTTGAATAAAATGGATCCTAGCATTCTTTGTGTGGGAGAGAGACACGCTCCGCTGTTGCATATGGACAAATATGTCCTTAGGCTTTACTCATAATATTCATGGCGAAGTTTCTTCTTCGTTAAATTGTTATATGGTTGGAATTGGAAAATGATACATATAGTAATTGCTATAATGTCTTAGATAATGTGATACTTGGAAATTGTTGTGCTCATGTTTAAGCTCTTGCATCATATACTTTGCACCCATTAATGAAGAAATACATAGAGCATGCTAAAATTTGGTTTGCATATTTGGTCTCTCTAAGGTCTAGATAATTTCTAGTATTGAGTTTGAACAACAAGGAAGACGGTGTAGGGTCTTATAATGTTTACAATATGTCTTTTATGTGAGTTTTGCTGCACCGCTTCATCCTTGTGTTTGTTTCAAATAGCCTTGCTAGCCTAAACCTTGTATCGAGAGGGAATACTTCTCATGCATCCAAATACTTGAGCCAACCACTATGCCATTTGTGTCCACCATACCTACCTACTACATGGTATTTCTCGCCATTCCAAAGTAAATTGCTTGAGTGCTACCTTTAAACAATTCAAAATTTATTACCTCTGATTTGTGTCAATGTTTTATAGCTCATGAGGAAGTATGTGGTGTTTATCTTTCAATCTTGTTGGGCAACTTTCACCAATGGACTAGTGGCTTCATCGCTTATCCAATAATTTTGCAAAAAGAGTGGCAATGGGATTCCCAGTCCCAAATTAATTAATAAAAATAGACACTCCTCCATGGTATGTGATTGTTGGACGGCACCGAAGGATTCGGTTAGCCATGGCTTGAGAAAGCAAAGGTGGGGAGGAGTGTCATCATAATAAAACTAAAATAAAAAGGCACTCCTTCATGGTATGAGATTGTTGGCGGGCACCCGAAGGATTCGGTTAGCCATGGTTTGTGAAAGAAAGGTTGGAAGGAGTGCCACACAAAAATAAAAATAAAATGGGAGCCGCTCTTTGAAGGTTTGTCTGGCAAGGGGGTTAGAGTGCCCACTACCATTCGTTGACAACAACAAACACCTCTCAAATTTTACTTTTATGATCTCTATATGTTTCAAAATAAAAGCTCTAGCACAAATATAGCAATCGATGCTTTCCTCTTTGAAGGACCATTCTTTTACTTTTATGTTGAGTCAGTTCACCTATCTCTCTCCATCTCAAGAAGCAAACACTTGTGTGAACTGTGCATTGATTCCTACATATTTGCATATTGCACTTGTTATATTACTTTGCATTGACAACTATCCATGAGATATAGATGTTACAAGTTGAAAGCAACCGCTGAAACTTCATCTTCAATTATGTTGCTTCAATATCTTTACTATGAATTATTGCTTTATGAGTTAACTCTTATGCAGGACTTATTGATGCTTGTCTTGAAGTACTATTCATGAAAAGTCTTTGCTATATGATTCATTTGTTTACTCATGTCATTTACATTGTTTGGATCGCTGCATTCATTACATATGCTTTACAATAGTATGATCAAGGTTATGATGGCATGTCACTCCAGAAATTATCTTTGTTTATCGTTTACCTGCTCGGGACGAGCAGAAACTAAGCAGGGATGCTGATACGTCTCCGACGTATCGATAATTCTTATGTTCCATGCCACATTATTGATGATATCTACATGTTTTATGCATACTTTATGCCATATTTATGCATTTTGGAACTAACCTATTAACAAGATGCCGAAGAACGAGTTCCTGTTTTCTGCTATTTTTGGTTTCAGAAATCCTAGTAAGAAATATTCTCGGAATTGGACGAAATCAACGCCCGGGGGCCTATTTTCACACGAATCTTCCAGAAGACCGAAGAGTCAACGAAGTGGGGCCACGAGGTGGCAGGGAGGTAGGGCGGCGCGGCCCGGCCCTTGGCGCGGCCTGTCTCCTGGGCCCCTCGTGGCGATCCTTGACCACCTTCCGTCTACAAATAGCCTTCGTCGCCAAACCCCCAGTGCAGGAGCCACGATACGGAAAACCTTCCGGAGACGCCGCCGCGCCAATCCCATCTCGGGGGATTCGGGAGATCGCCTCCGGCACCATGCCGGAGAGGGGAATCATCTCCCGGAGGACTCTACGCCGCCATGGTCGCCTCGGAGTGATGTGTGAGTAGTCTACCCCTAGACTATGGGTCCATAGCAGTAGCTAGATGGTTGTCTTCTCCTCATTATGCTTAATTGTCGGATCTTGTGAGCTGCCTAACATGATCAAGATCATCTATCTGTAATGCTATATGTTGTGTTTGTTGGGATCCGATGGATAGAGAATACTATGTTATGTTGATTATCAATTTATATCTATGTGTTGTTTATGATCTTGCATGCTCTCCGTTATTAGTAGAGGCTCTGGCCAAGTTTTTGCTAGTAACTCCAAGAGGGAGTATTTATGCTCGATAGTGGGTTCATGTCTCGTGAATCTGGGGAGTGAGAGAAACCTCTAAGATTATGGATGTGTTGTTGCCACTAGGGATAAAACATTGATGCTATGTCCGAGGATGTAGTTATTGATTACATTACGCGCAATACTTAATGCAATTGTCCGTTGTTAGCAACTTAATACTGGAAGGGGTTCGGATGATAACCTGAAGGTGGACTTTTTAGGCATAGATGCATGCTGAATAGCGGTCTATGTACTTTGTCGTAATGCCCAATTAAATCTCACAATACTCATCATAATATGTATGTGCATGGTCATGCCCTCTCTATTTGTCAATTGCCAACCGTAATTTGTTCACCCAACATGCTATTTATCTTATGGCAGAGACACCTCTAGTGAACTGTGGACCCGGTCCAATTCTCTATCTTGAAATACAATCTCTGCAATTGTTCTACTGTTTTGTGCAAACAATCATCTTCCACACTATACATCTAATCCTTTGTTACAGCAAGCCGGTGAGATTGACAACCTCGATGTTTCGTTGGGGCAAAGTACTTGGTTTGTGTTGTGCAGGTTCCACGTTGGCGCCGGAATCCCTGGTGTTGTGCCGCACTACATCTCGCCGCCATCAACCTTCACATGCTTCTTGACTCCTACTGGTTCGATAAACCTTGGTTTCTTACTGAGGGAAACTTGCCGCTGTACGCATCACACCTTCCTCTTGGGGTTCCCAACGGATGCGTGTCGAACGGAAAGACAATACGTCAACCACGCGCATCAGCTATATATTGCAAATGTGAAGAATGGAAATTTTAAAGGTATCACTCAAGCAATATACTTTGGAATGGCGGAGAAATACCATGTAGTAGGTAGGTATGGTGGACACAAATGGCATAGTGGTTGGCTCAAGGATTTTGGATGCATGAGAAGTATTCCCTCTCGATACAAGGCTTAGGCTAGCAAAGTTATTTGAAACAAACACAAGTATGAACCGGTACAGCAAAACTCACAGAAAAGACATATTGTAAACATTATAAGACTCTATACCGTCTTCTTTGTTGTTCGACCCTTACTAGAAAATATCTAGACCTTAGAGAGACCAATTATGCAAACCAAATTTTAGCAAGCTCTATGTATTTCTTCATTAATCGGTGCAAAGTATATGATGCAAGAGCTTAAACATGAGCACAACAATTGCCAAGTATCAAATTATTCAAGACATTCGACCAATTACTACATGTAGCATTTCCCGTTTCCAACCATATAACAATTTAACGAAGAAGATTCAACCTTCGCCATGAATATTATGAGTAAAGCCTAAGGACATATTTGTCCATATGCAACAGCGGAGCGTGTCTCTCTCCCACACAATGAATGCTAGGATCCATTTTATTCAAACAAAACAAAAACAAAAACAAACCGACGCCCCAAGCAAAGTGCATAAGATGTGATGGAATAAAAATATAGTTTCACTAGAGGAACCTGATAATGTTGTCGATGAAGAAGGGGATGCCTTGGGCATCCCAAGATTAGATGCTTGAGTCTTCTTGAAATATGCAGGGGTGAACCACAGGGGCATCCCCAAGCTTAGAGCTTTCACTCTCCTTGATCATATTGTATCATCTCCCTCTCTTGATCCTTGAAAACTCCCTCCACACCAAACTCAAAACAACTCATTAGAGGGTTAGTGCATAATCAAAATTCACATGTTCAGAGGTGACATAATCATTCTTAACACTTGGACATTGCACAAAGCTACTGAAAGTTAATGGAATAGAAAAATCCATCAAGCATAGCAAAACAGGCAATGCGAAATAAAAGGCAGAAGCTGTCAAAACAGAACAGTCCGTAAAGACGAATTTTATTGAGGCACCAGACTTGCTCAAATGAAAATGCTCAAATTGAATGAAAGTTGTGTACATATCGGAGAATCACTCACGTAAATTGGCATAATTTTTTGAGTTACCTACAGAGAATTAGGCCCAGATTCGTGACAGCAAGAAATCTGTTTCTGCGCAGTAATCCAAATCTAGTATGAACCTTACTATCAAAGACTTTACTTGGCATAACAATGCAACAAAACTAAGATAAGGAGAGGTTGCTACAGTAGTAACAACTTCCAAGACTCAAATATAAAATAAAAGTGCAGTAGTAAAATCATGGATTGTCTCCCACAAGCGCTTTTCTTTAATGCCTTTCAGCTAGGCGCAGAAAGTATGCAGCAAGTATTATCAAGAGACGATGCATCTACAACGGGGTTTGGAGTTTTCTCCACCATGCATTGTATTTTGGATACATAAGTTTCAGAGGCTCCCTTTTCATTAGTCTTGGGTTTGCTACTCTCATCAAACAAATTTTCAGAAACAAGCATAATTATCATCTAGAGCTTCATGCATTCCTAGGAGCTTACAAGGTATTGGTGCTTTAATCTCCCCACCATCATTAACATTATTAGTGTACTTAATTCTATCCATATCCATCTTTTCAAGTATTCTTTTAAAATCGGTGAACATACCAAGCCTCTTATGCTTAATAAAAACTTTTCTAGCTTCTTTGGCTATATCCTCAAATTCTCGCACAAGGACTTTTAAAACAAAATCTCTCTTTTCTCCCCTCTCCATATCAGAAAGTGTAAGAAACATGTGTTGTATCATGGGGTTGAGACTAATAAATCTAGTTTCTATCATGTGTACCAAACAGGCAGAGGCACTTTCATAGGTAGGGACAGTTTTTGCCAGGGGTATATCTTCAAGATCTTCATGCATACTAACATGGGTGAAAAATTCTTCTATATTATCTCTTCCAATTATAGACCCTTGTCCTACCGGTATATCTTTTAAAGTAAAATTAGGAGGAAACATGATGAAATAAGTAAAGCAAATGCAAGTAACTAATTTTTTTGTATTTTAATATGGAGAACAAGACAGTAAATAAAGTAAAACTAGCAACTAATTTGTTTGTGTTTTGTTTTAGTGCAGCAAACAAAGAAGTAAATAAAAGTAAAGCAAGACAAAAACAAAGTAAAGAGATTGGAGGTGGAGACTCCCCTTGCAGCGTGTCTTGATCTCCCGCAACGGCGCCGAGAAATTTACTTGGCGTGCGATTGACGTGGGAGTTAGAAATCTTTGTGGTGTAACTTTTCTTCGGTCCCGGCAACGGCGCCAGAAATTTAGCTTGACACGTGTAGCACGCGACCGTTGGGAACCCCAAGTGGAAGGTGTGATGCGTACAGGGTAAGTTTCCCTCGGTAAGAAACCAAGGTTTATCGAACCGGTAGGAGTTAAGAAGCACGTTGAAGGTTGATGGCGGCGGAGTGTAGTGCGGCGCAACACCAGGGATTCGGCGCCAACGTGGAACCTGCACAACACAACCAAAGTACTTTGCCCCAACGTGACAGTGAGGTTGTCAATCTCACCGGCTTGCTGTAACAAAGGATTAGATGTATAGTGTGGATGATGATTGTTTGCAGAAAACAGTAGAACAAGTATTGTAGTAGATTGTATTTGATGTAAAGAATGGACCGGGGTCCACAGTTCACTAGTGGTGTCTCTCCGATAAGAATAAGCATGTTGGGTGAACAAATTACAGTTGGGCAATTGACAAATAAAGAGGGCATGACCATGCACATACATGATATGATGAGTATTGTGAGATTTAATTGGGCATTACGACAAAGTACATAGACCGCTAACCAGCATGCATCTATGCCTAAAAAGTCCACCTTCAGGTTATCATCCGAACCCCCTCCAGTATTAAGTTGCAAACAACAGATATTGCATTAAGTATGGTGCGTAATGTAATCAACAACTACATCCTTAGACATAGCATCGATGTTTTATCCCTAGTGGCAGCACATCCACAACCTTAGAACTTTCTGTCACTGTCCCAGATTTAATGGAGGCATGAACCCACTATCGAGCATAAATACTCCCTCTTGGAGTTAAAAGCAAAAACTTGGCCAGAGCCTCTACTAGTAACGGAGAGCATGCAAGATCATAAACAACACATAGATAATAGATTGATAATCAACATAGCATAGTATTCTCTATTCATCGGATCCCAACAAAGACAATATGTAGCATTACAGATAGATGATCTTGATCATGTTAGGCAGATCACAAGATCCAACAATGAAGCACAATTAGGAGAAGATGACCATCTAGCTACTGCTATGGACCCATAGTCCAGGTGAACTACTCACTCATCACTCAGGCGACCATGGCGGTGAAGAGTCCTCCGCGAGATGATTCCCCTCTCCCGGGGTGCGAGCGATCTCTGAATCCCCGAGATGAGATTGGCGGTGGCGGCGTCTCTGGAAGGTTTTCCGTATCGTGGCTCTCGGTACTGGAGTTATTATCGACGAAGGCTTAAATAGGCGGAGGAGATAGGTCAGGGGCGCCACGAGGGCCCCACACAACAGGCCGGCATGGCCAGGGCTTGGGCCACGCAGCCCTAGCATGTGGGCGCCTCGTCGCCCCACTTCGTTTCCTCCCCGGACTTCTGGAAGCTTCGTGGAAAAATAAGATCTTGGGCGTTGATTTCGTCCAATCCCGAGAATATTTCCTTACTAGGATTTCTGAAACCAAAAACAGCAGAAAACAGCAACTGGCTCTTCGGCATCTCGTTAATAGGTTAGTGCCGGAAAATGCATAAATATGACATAAAGTATGCATAAAACATGTAGGTATCATCAATAAAGTGGCATGGAACATAAGAAATTATCGATACGTTGGAGACGTATCACGCCCCTGGTCCCTCTGCAGTTCGGCCGCCCCGGTGGCCCGTGTCCACCTCCTGGCCGCGGTTCTTGCTGAGTGGGGGAGGTTGGCCCGTCCCGATGTTGTGGTGTAGGTGCACATCTGGGCCAAAGCCTGTGGACGACGATGTTGCGGGTGCCGTGCTCTTCAGTGGAGGCGTCCTCTTGGCTCTGTGCTCCTCCCATGCACGCTTGGGGCGGCGTCTGCCTCTTGCTTCCCGCTAGCCGCCGGCTAGCTTTCCTGTGGGATCTGGTTGTTGTCATGGTGGCTCTGACATGGCCGCCTAGATGTTCCGGGGTGGCCTCGGTGATGACCCACAAGTATAGGGGGTGTATCGTAGTATTTTCGATAAGTAAGAATGTCGATCCCAACGAGGAGCAGAAGGTGTTGACAAGCAGTTTCGATGAAGGATTCACTGTAAATGCTCACAGACAAGTATTCAGGGGTTTTGATGTAGAGATGAATAAAGTACGAGTAAGTAAAGTGCGAGAGTAATAATTGCAGCGAGTGGCCCAATCCTTTTTAGCACAAAGGACAAGCCGGTTTGTTTACTTATAATGACCAAACGTTCTCGAGGACACACGGGATTTTAGTCTAGTGCTTTCGCTACATATGGCTAATTAATCTTCATTGTTTTGATAAGTGTTGTGTGGGTGAACCTATGCTAATGTACCGCCCTTCCTAGGACTAATACAAACTTGTGATTATACCCCTTGCAAGCATCCGCAACTACAAGAAAGTAATTAAGATAAATCTAACCACAGCCTTAAACTTTGAGATCCTGCTATCCCTCCTGCACCGATATACCAACGGGGGTTTACTGTCACTCCGGCACCCCGCAATTGGCAAACGAATACAAGATGCATCCCCCTAGGCCCATAAAGGTGAAGTGTCATGTAGTCGACGTTCACATGACACCACTAGAAGAATAACACCACAACTTAAATATCATAACATTGAATATTACTCAACCACAATTCACTACTAACATTTAGACTTCACCCATGTCCTCAAGAACTAAACGAACTACTCACGAGACATCATATGGAACATGATCAGAGGTGATATGATGATGAATAACAATCTGAACATAAACCTTGGTTCAATGGTTTCACTCAATGGCATCAATAACAAGTAGAAATCAACAGGGAGAGTTTCCCCTATCAAACAATCAAGATCCAACCAATTACAGCGGTGACGATGTGCAGCGGTGGAGACGGCGGTGATGATGATGTAGATGATGATGATGGTGATGGAGATGATGTCCAGCTCGATGGCGGTGACGATGGCGTCGATTTCCCCCTCCGGGAGGGAATTTCCCCGGCGGATCTCAGCCTGCCGGAGAGCTCTTTTCTCTCTGGTGTTCTCCGCCTCGCAGAGGCGGCTGGGACTCTTCGCGACTCCCTCTCTGGAGCTTAGGTTTTCGGGACGAAGAAATATGCGAAGGAGAGGAGGCCAGAGGGGGCTGTGGGCCCCCTCCTCACAGGGCGGCGCGGCCGGGCCTTGGCCCGCGCCGGCCTATGAGGTGGGCCCATGGCGGCCCTCCTCGGCTCCCCCTTGGCCCTTCGTCTTCTGGAAAAATAGGAATTTTCATATAATTTCCGTCAATTGTTGATCTTCCGAAATATTGCATTCTGACGGTGCTTTTTCCAGCAGAATCCTGACTCCGGTGCGCGATCCTCCAATAATCATGAAACATGCAAAATAGATGAAATAACATAAGTATCATCTCCAAATATGAAATATATCAATGAATAACAGCAAATTATGATATAAAATAGTGATGCAAATTGGACGTATCAACTCCCCCAAGCTTAGACTTCGCTTGTCCCCAAGCGAAACTGAACTCGGTAAACAGGACCACATGTTTATGGAGTGAAGAGTCGATAAATAAATACGGACAAGAAGCATCATATTCATTCACACAAGACATTCTAGTAAACAACTTCCTCATATAATTCAACTTGAAACAAGTAGAAGGTAATCACAAATAAAGGTGCATAAGAAATCATAATTGGTGATGGCAAACTTCGTTCTTGGTCAGAGAACAATTAACAGGTTATACTTATCTCATTGAGCAGCGCTCTCATGTTAAAGTTTATAAGGCACAACTTGCATACTCAATCATAATAATCTCCTCATAATCATTGATAACTTTCAAAGCTATATTCATTCGGATAAAACTTGTACTAAACAAGGAAGAGTAAAAGACATGATGAAGTAAATCACAATATAGATGGTTTGATCACAACAACTCAAATGCTTGCTTAAGATGGAGGGAAATAGGTTTACTGACTCAACATAAAGTAAAAGACAGGCCCTTCGCAGAGGGAAGCAAGGATTAAATCATGTGCTAGAGCTTTTTCAATTTTGAAATCATATAAAGAGAATAAAAGTAACATTTTGAGAGGTGTTTGTTGTTGTCAACGAATGGTAGTGGGCACTCTAACCCCTTGCCAGACAAACCTTCAAGAGCGGCTCCCATTAAACATTTTATTTTGGGGTGGCACTCCTTCCAACCTTGCTTTCACAAACCATGGCTAACCGAATCCTCGGGTGCCTGCCAACAATCTCATACCATGAAGGAGTGCCTTTTTATTTTAGTTTTATTTAGATGACACTCCTCCCCACCTTTGCTTTCTCAAGCCATGGCTAACCGAATCCTCGGGTGCCGTCCAACAATCACATACCATGGAGGAGTGTCTATTTTTGTAACATTATGAAGGTTAATTAATCGGGGTTGGGAACCCCATTGCCAGCTCTTTTTGCAAATTACTGGATAAGCGGATGAAGCCACTAGTCCATTGGTGAAAGTTGCCCAACAAGATTGAAAGATAAAACACCACATACTTCCTCATGAGCTATAAAACATTGACACAAATAAGAGATAGTAAATTTTGAATTGTTTAAAGGTAGCACACAAAGTATTTACTTGGAATGGCAGAAAATACCATGTAGTAGGTAGTTATGGTGGACACAAATGACATAGGTTTGGGTTAAGGTTTGGATGCACGAGAAGCATTCCCTCTCAGTACAGGTTTTTGGCTAGCAAGGTTAATTAGCAAGCATAAGAGTTGAGGGAAACAAACAAATACACATGTGATAGAAACAATCATGCATCTTCCTTGTAAGCACAAACAATTTTAACTTCAGAATAATAAGCTATGAGCTAACAAGAAAAGAAGACAATGAAACAACTACATGTATTTCTCTTTTCTACTTAAACCTCAAAGTGTTATTGCTATTTGACCAATGCTAAGTTTGCCAAAACCAAATAGATTTATTCAATGCTCCCAAAGTGATACCAATACTAATAACAAGATCAATCATATAATAGAATTGCAAACTAAAATAAGATGTGCAATATGTAAATGATAAGACTTCTCATTAATATTCCATAACGATAACTCACACCAAGGGATACATAGATAACCAACTAAAGGAGAGATACTTCCACACTGCAACCCATCTTATATGATAACTTCCCTACTCATGATATGCCACTACTTGATAGTAAAAAGTAAAAGATAGTGATGATGTGATACCGCGGCACTCCCCCAAGCTTGGAACAAACCAAGGGGATGCCAATACCGATGATGAGTTACTCCTTCGGCGATGGTGGTGATGAATTCTTGACAAGCTTCTCAACAAGCTCCTGAAGCTCATCAATCTTGTACATGAGGTTGCGGATCATCTCCGAATTGTGCTCGACGCGGTTAAGAAGTATGTCCGACGGCGAGTCCCAACTCTTGGAGTTATTTCCCCACTCTTCAGCCTCAGGCTTCATCCTTCCTGCAGTGTTAGAACGATCTATATCCCAATTGCTAGGCAATGCTGCCTTGGGAGTCCTTTCAATTTGACTATTGTAAATTAGATTGCGGAAGGGGTGGTAAGTGCCTGAAGAAGATGTCTTTGGAGCTAGGTAATGACGTGGAACCCTTCCTCCGGTGCGAATTCTTGCGCTCCTCTTTGCACTAAAAGGGTTATCCACCACCTCGATGCTTGCGATGGTAGCACGCGGGTATGCGCGCGAGTCTTCCTCCACTTCTTCTTCATCTTCTTCCTTGACGCTCTCGTCCACCTCTTTCCACTCGGGATCTTGAATATCTTCATCCGAAAGCTCCTTGCCCTTGTTCTTGGAGACCATGGTGCTTCTAGATTGAAAACAGATCCTGGCAGAAACAGCTCGAAACAAAACACGTCGAGAAAACGATATACGGACCTCCAGGGGTCCGGGGGATCATATAGCAGGAATTTTCATGACAAAAGGAAAGTACCAGGTCGAACCAGAGTCAGAGAGGGCGACGAGGTGGCCACCTCATAGGCGGCGCGGGCAGGCTGGGGCCCGCGCCGGCCTATGGGGCACGCCCTCGTGCGTCTCCTCCACTTCGTTTCGATCTCGTAATTTTTCATATTTTCCAAAAACAGCAAAAACATTGTTCGGAAAGTAAATCGCGAACTTTTTATTACCAGTACTGTTACCTATTCAAAGTCGAGTTCTGGCGGACTGTCAATTTGACCTTTGATGAAAGCCTCCGGTGTTTCCACTCGAATAACATCAACATCTTCATTATAAGAATCACCTGAGATATAATGCTTGAGTCTTTGTCCATTCACCACTTGTGTGGCATCGCCTTGGAGAGAGCTAATTTTAATTGCTCCTGAACGATACACCTCCTCAACGACATATGGTCCTTCCCATTTCGAGAGTAATTTCCCTGCAAAGAATCTGAGACGAGACCGATACAATAGGACTTTATCCCCAATATTAAATTCTCTTTTGATAATTCTTCTATCATGCCATTTCTTAACTTTCTCTTTAAAGAGTTTAGCATTTTCATAAGCTTCACTTCTCCATTCATCTAGAGAACTTAATTGTAGCAACCTCTTCTTACCGGCTAGTTTAGGATCTTTATTTAATTCTCTTACAGCCCAATAAGCTTTGTGCTCTAGTTCTAAAGGTAAATGACAAGCCTTTCCATAGACCATTTTATAAGGTGACATTCCCATGGGATTTTTATAAGCAGTTCTATAAGCCCATAGTGCTTCCTTCAATTTACTAGCCCAATTCTTTCTAGTTTTATTAACAGTCTTTTGCAAGATAGCTTTAATCTCTCTATTTGATAATTCTACTTGCCCACTAGTTTGAGGATGATAAGCGGAAGCAATTCTATGATTAATACCATATTTAGCAAGAGTTTTCCTAAAACCACCATGAATAAAATGAGAACCTCCATCAGTCATAATATATCTAGGAACTCCAAATCGAGGAAAAATAATATCTAAAAGCATTCTTAAAGAGGTCTCACCATCAACACTTTTTGTAGGTATGGCTTCCACCCATTTAGTAACATAATCAACAACAACAAGTATATGAGTGTTACCTTCTGAAGAGGGAAAAGGTCCCATGAAGTCAAATCCCCAACAATCAAACGGTTCAATAACAAGAGTATAATTCATAGGCATTTCATTGCGTCTGGAGATATTACCAACCCTTTGACATTCATCACAAGATAAAATAAACTTCCTTGCATCTTTGAAGAGAGTTGGCCAATAAAAACCTGATTGTAGAACCTTTTGTGCGGTTCTATCTCCGGCGTGATGTCCTCCATAAGCACTACCATGACATTTACTCAATATCTCTTGTTGTTCATATTCGGGAACACATCTTCGCATAATACCATCCACTCCTTCTTTATATAAGTGTGGGTCATCCCAAAAATAATGCCTCAAGTCATAAAAGAATTTCCTCCTTTGCTGGGCTGAAAAGGTTGGAGGCAAGTACTTGGAAACAATAAAGTTAGCATAATCAGCATACCAAGGGCTGTCTCGCGAGCTCACCTTTATTACAGCCAATTGTTCATTTGGAAAACTATCATTAACAGGAACATGATCATAAGCAATATTTTCCAATCTAGACAAATTATCAGCAACAGGATTATCAGCACCTTTCCTATCTACAATATGTAAATCAAATTCTTGCAGAAGTACCCATCTAATAAGCCTTGGCTTAGCATCTTTCTTTTGCATAAGGTATATAATTGCAGCATGATCAATATGAATTGTAACTTTTGAATCAACAATATAAGATCTAAACTTATCACAAGCAAAGACTACAGCTAACAATTCTTTTTCAGTAGTAGCATAATTTCTTTGAGCAGCATCAAGAGTTTTACTAGCATAATGAATAACATTCAACTTTTTATCTACTCGCTGTCCAAGAACAGCGCCTACAGCAAATCACTAGCATCACACATAATTTCAAAAGGTAAGTTCCAATCAAGAGGTTCAACTATAGGAGCAGTTGTTAAGGCTTTCTTTAGAGTTTCAAAAGCTTCCTTACAATCATCATCAAAAACAAAAGGTACATCTTTTTGAAGAAGATTAGTAAGAGGCTTTGAAATCTTGGAGAAGTCTTTAATAAACCTCCTATAAAACCCAGCATGACCAAGAACACTACGAATACCTTTAACATCCCTAGGATAGGGCATCTTCTCAATTGCTTCAACTTTAGCCCTATCAACTTCAATACCCCTCTCGGAAATTTTATGTCCCAATACAATTCCTTCATTAACCATAAAGTGGCATTTCTCCCAATTAAGAACAAGGTTAGTTTCTTCACATCTCTGCAAAACTTTATCAAGGTTCCGCAAGCAATTATCAAAAGAATTCCCATAGACGGAAAAATCGTCCATGAATACTTCTACAATACTCTCGCAAAAGCCATGAAAAATAGCAGACATGCATCTTTGAAAAGTAGCAGGGGCATTACATAAACCAAAAGGCATGCGTCTATAAGCATAAGTTCCATAGGGACAAGTGAAAGTGGTTTTCTCTTGATCCTTAGTTTTAACAGCAATTTGTGAAAACCCAGAATAACCATCAAGAAAGCAAAAATGAGTATTTTTAGATAACCTTTCTAACATTTGATCAATAAAAGGCAAAGGGTAATGATCTTTCTTAGTAACCTTATTAACTTTTCGATAATCAATGCACATTCTATACCCTACAACTACTCTTTGAGGTATGAGCTCATCATTATCATTAGGCACAACAGTCATTCCTCCTTTCTTAGGAACACAATGCACAAGACTAACCCATCTACTATCAGCAATAGGATATATAATACCAGCTTCAAGAAGTCTTAATACCTCATTTCTTACCACATCCTTCATCTTAGGAATTAGACGACGCTGATGTTCAACAACAGGCTTTGCATCATCTTCCATATTAATGGCATGTTGGCAAATAGAGGGAGAAATCCCCTTCAAGTCATCAAGAGTGTAGCCAATAGCTCCTCGGTGTTTCTTCAATATTTCCAATAACCTTTCTTCTTCAAACTCTGAAAGCTTAGAACTAATAATAACAGGATATATTTTCTTATCATCAATATGAGCATATTTAAGATTATCAGGCAATGGTTTTAAATCAAAGACAGGATCTTCCTTTGGTGGTGGTGTTGTACCCAGATCTTCTACCGGTAAATCATGCTTAAGAATAGGTTGACGAAGGAAAATTTCATCAAGCTCATTTCTTTCTTCCCTAAAAACTTCACTCTCACTATTCTCCAAATGTTGCTGCAAAGGATTATTAGGAGCAAGAGCAATAGATGCACATTGTTCAACTCTAAAATCATTATTAGGCGAATCAGCTTTATAAGGAGTTTTGGCAAATTTAGAGAAGTTAAACTCATAAGATTCACCAGCAAATTTAGTCAAAATTTTCTCTTTCTTGCAATCTATAACAGCTCCACAAGTATTTAGAAAAGGTCTACCAAAAATGATAGGACAATATTTACTAGCAGCAGAACCAAGTACCAAAAAGTCAGCAGGATATTTAATCTTACCGCATAGAACTTCCACATCTCGAACAATACCAATTGGAGAGATAGTTTCTCTATTAGCCAGCCGAATAACCACATCAATATCTTCAAGTTCACAAGAACCAATTTCGTGCATAATCTCCGTGTAAAGCTCATAAGGAATAGCACTAATACTTGCACCAATATCACATAAACCATAATAACAATGATCACCAATTCTAATAGATAGCATAGGAACACTTGCTTTCCTAGACTTATTAGGATGTGAAACAATATTAGAAGCATCTTCACAGAAAATAATATGACCATCTTCCACATTTTCAGTCACAAGATCTTTAACTATTGCAACAACAGGTTCAACCTTTATTTGTTCTTCAGGTTCTATAGGTTTCTTTTCACTTTTATGAACCGCACTATTTATAACAGAGTACTCCTTCATTTTAGAAGGGAAAGGAGTTTTTTCAATATAAGCTTCAGGAATAACATGATCAACAGTTTCAACTACAACACATTTATTTATAGATGAATCAATTTTATCTTTATACGGTTCATGATACTTATCAAAATTCTTCTTAGGCAATTCATAATGAGAGGCAAAAGCTTTATAAAGATTTGCAGCAACTTGAGAATCAAGACCATAAGTAGCACTCATATTACGAAATTTATCAGTATCCATAAAAGCTTCAATGCATTTATAATCATAATTTATACCTGATTCTCTATCCTTGTCGTTCTCCCATCCTTCAGTATTCTCCTGGATCCGATTAAGAAGGTCCCTTTTAAACTCTTCTTTGTTGCGTGTAAATGATCCAGAACAAGAAGTATCCAGCAAGGTCTTGTCTTGAAAAGAAAGTCTTGCATAGAAATTATCAATAATAACATTACCAGGAAGCTCATGAATGGGGCATTTGAGCATTAAAGACTTCAATCTCCCCCACGCTTGGGCAATACTCTCTCCATCATGAGGCCAAAAATTATATATGCGGTTCCGATCCTTGTGAATTTCACTTGGAGGATAGAACTTAGAATAAAACCGGGGCACAATATCATTCCATTCAAGAGAATCCCCATTATCCAGTAATTTATACCAATGCGCCGCTTTACCAGACAACGATATAGAGAATAGTTTCTTCCTCACTTCATCCATAGCAATACCTGCACACTTGAATAAACCGCATAATTCATGTAAGAACAGTAAATGATCTCCAGGGTGGACAGTTCCATCCCCTGTATAACGGTTATCCACTACACGTTCAATAATTTTCATAGGTATTTTGTATGGTATTTCTTCCTCACCTAGCGCCTCATCCACTACCTTTGCAGTAGTAGTAGATTTTCCAAATAAAAACTCAAGAGAAGATCTCTCCATAATGAATTATAGCAGCAGGCAGAAATAAAATCAGCACAAACAGTAAAAGTTTCCCTTACCAATTCCACTTACCAATAACGCTTCACTCCCCGGCAACGGCGCCAGAAAATAGTCTTGATGACCCACAAGTATAGGGGGTGTATCGTAGTATTTTCGATAAGTAAGAATGTCGATCCCAACGAGGAGCAGAAGGTGTTGACAAGCAGTTTCGATGAAGGATTCACTATAAATGCTCACAGACAAGTATTCAGGGGGTTTTGATGTAGCAGATGAATAAAGTACGAGTAAGTAAAGTGCGAGAGTAATAATTGCAGTGAGTGGCCCAATCCTTTTTAGCACAAAGGACAAGCCGGTTTGTTTACTTATAATGACCAAACGTTCTTGAGGACACACGGGATTTTAGTCTAGTGCTTTCGCTACATATGGCTAATTAATCTTCATTGTTTTGATAAGTGTTGTGTGGGTGAACCTATGCTAATGTACCGCCCTTCCTAGGACTAATACATACTTGTGATTATACCCCTTGCAAGCATCCGCAACTACAAGAAAGTAATTAAGATAAATCTAACCACAACCTTAAACTGTGAGATCCTGCTATCCCTCCTGCACCGATATACCAACGGGGGTTCAGGTTTCTGTCACTCCGGCAACCCGGCAATTGGAAAACGAATACAAGATGCATCCCCCTAGGCCCATAAGGTGAAGTGTCGTAGTCGACGTTCACATGACACAACTAGAAGAATAACACCACAACTTAAATATCATAACATTGAATATTACTCAACCATAATTCACTACTAACATTTAGACTTCACCCATGTCCTCAAGAACTAAACGAACTACTCACGAGACATCATATGGAACATGATCAGAGGTGATATGATGATGAATAACAATCTGAACATAAACCTTGGTTCAATGGTTTCACTCAATAGCATCAATAACAAGTAGAAATCAACACCGGGAGAGTTTCCCCTATCAAACAATCAAGATCCAACCCGAATTGTTACCGCGGTGACGATGTGCAGTGGTGGAGATGGCGGTGATGATGATGTAGATGATGACGATGGTGATGGAGATGATGTCCAGATCGATGGCGGTGACGATGGCGTCGATTTCCCCCTCCGGGAGGGAATTTCCCCGGATCTCAGCCTCGGAGAGCTCTTTTCTCTCGGTGTTCTCCGCCTCGTAGAGGCGCTGACTCGACTCCTCTCTGGAGCTTAGGTTTCGGGACGAAGAAATACGCGAAGGAGAGGAGGCGAAGGGGCTATGGGCCCCCTCCTCACGGGCGGCGCGGCCGGGCCTTGGCCGCGGCGGCTGTGGGGTGGGCCCTTGGCCCTCCTCGGCTCCCCCTTCTGGCTCCCTTCGTCTTCTAGAAAAATAGGAATTTTCATATAATTTCCGTCAATTGTTGATCTTCCAAAATATTGCATTCTGACGGTGCTTTTTCCAGCAGAATCCTGACTCCGGTGCGCGATCCTCCAATAATCATGAAACATGCAAAATAGATGCAATAACATAAGTATCATCTCCAAATATGAAATATATCAATGAATAACAGCAAATTATGATATAAAATAGTGATGCAAATTGGACGTATCACTCGGCATGTGTCGCCCTTCGACCACGGGGGCGGCACATCGGTGTCATCGCCCCAGTCTCGGCTATCCGACGCCCTTCGACTGTGCTTGGTCTTGGCAGCACATCGCCTTTTAGGCCAGATAGCAGCTTGGTCTCGCTAGGGATGATGCCTTCGACCGTGCCGGGACGCCTCTTGGTGTGTGTAAGGGTATATTGCCCCTATGTGTGGTTTTGGTAATTAATGACAACCCCTATGGACTAATGTTTTCATTGAGTTTATATGAAGGAATATTCCATAGGTACTACTTGTACTCCATGTGTTGGATTCAAGTATGGATGCCATGAAGATAAAGGTATACCTTGTGTATTGGCATCAAGATCATCGGTATGAAGATATATATGTGATATGATCAAGAAGAAGAAATGAAGATGGAGTTCTTATGTGGAACTCAATATTAGCCATGCTCTATCTTAAGTGAGTATGTGAAGATACAAGGTTGAGTTGGGCAAGTTCAAGATGAGCATCTCAAGTGAATCACATGCTTGAAGCTTGCCGTCCATTTGGTGATAATGGACTAGTGAAGATGTGCATCAATGGAGCTTTCCCATCATAGTGTATGGGGGAGCATTTGTGAGTCTTCACGAAGCAACATTGGTCAAGTGAGGCATTCCGGCTTGAGTGAAGCTTGAAGAGTTATCATCAAGATCAAGCGGGATGCGCAAGGCAAAGGCTAGGTTTTCCTTTTACCGGTCTCAAGGTGGATGTTGGGAGACCGGATTATAGGATAGATAGCCGCACTATTAAGAGGGGCTTTCGGTTGGGTAACTTGATCACATCGTCTTAGGGAGCTCAATCCTTTGCATACTTTGCATATCCTTATTGCTTCTTGGTGTTTCTCTGTGTGAGGTTCTTGAGCTTGTTGCTAGCTTTACAACAAGCTCAAGTTCATCGAAAACGGAGTTCGCATGCATCTTCTATGGCGTTTTCGAGGTTGGGTAATTTTACCGGTTATTCATGATATAAGGTTCTACCTTTTATATTCATGATAAAATTCCCTTCTACAGATTCTTGAGTTTGCACTTTTTATAGGATAGCATTTGTCGTTATCTTCCAAACGAAATTAGTTTCATGTCAATCGGAGTTCGGGAGCAATAGTTATTAAAGAAAAAGGAAAAGAAAATATAAAAGGAAAAAGAAAAAAGGAGGAGGGCAGTCGACGGTCGGCCGCCGGCCATGCGCGCCCGACAGCCGGGACGGCGCCAACCGGACCGGCGCCAACCCGCATCTCCCCCGGCGTCTCCGCCCGGCCGGATTCGCCCGGGCCGCCTCACGCTCGGCCCACACCGCGGCCCGCCCCCCCCCGCGGAGCGCCGCTGCCCCCGCCCGGTTGGGCCCACCGGGACCCCTCTGGGCTCCTCGGCGTCCGGTCGGTCGCCGGCCTGGCAACCGGTTGGGCACTTTTTCTGCCGTTTTTTATGCGATTTTCACTATGTTTTCCCCCCAACGGTTTTATTTGCTCCTAGCTATAAATAGACCCTTCTTCCACCTTGAGCTACTTAGTTCTTCCCATTCTCTCACCTCCATTATTCCATTTTGAAGAACTTGCTCTCCCCTTTGATTCCTCCAACCATTCTTGCTCATTCTTGAGGATTTGAGAGAGGAGATCTAGATCTACACTTCCACCAAACCATTTCTTCTCTAAGTGAGGGAATCTCTTGGGATCTAGATCTTGGAGTCTTTGGTTGACTTTCCCCTTTGTTCTTCCTCTCCAATCTCATCCTAGCATTCGTTGCTTTGGTGGGATTTGAGTGTGAAGGACTTGAACACCTCTAGTGTTCTTGCTTTGCATCATTGCATAGTGTTGAGCTCTCCACCATGATTTGTTCGAGTGAGAGACCGTGAGCTTGTTACTCTTGGAGGGTGACCTCCTAGTTGGCTTGGTTGGTGTCCCGGTGATCTCTTCGTGGAAGATTGTGAAGGGGCCCGGGCTTCTCCTTCGTGGAGCTTGTGAAGTGGTTGTGGAGCTTGCCATCTCCGGAGCGGAGGAAAAGCTAACCATAAGGAAAGGGCCATTATCCTTCGTGGGTGTGGTTCGGAGAATAGGGTGAGCCTTCGTGGCGTGGGGAATCCTTCGTGGGACCTCCACTCCTCCAAACGTGACGTACCTTCTTGCAAAGGAAGGGAACACGGGAATACATCCTCGTCTCCGCGTGCCTCGGTTATTTCTATACCCGAGCTCTCTTTCCTTGTGATAGCCATCGTGCTTGAAGTACATATATCTTGCTATCACTTGTGCTACATATATCTTGTGCCTATCTTGCTTAGCTCTAGTTGCTATTGTTACACTTAGTTGAGCTTAGCATATTTAGGGTTTGTGCTTGTAAACTAAACGATAGTTTAATTCCGCATTATTACAAGACAAATCCGTAAGAGTTTTTAATTGCCTATTCACCCCCCCTCTAGGCGACATCTCGATCTTTCAATTGGTATCAGAGCAAGGTCTCTCCTTGTTTAAGGCTTCACCGCCTTGAGAGTAAAGATGTCGGCTAGTATAGTGCACAATGACACAATTGTCTTTAATGGCACAAATTATCTTTTGTGGCGAAATTGCTTGCTTTGTAATCTTCGGACCTTGTGTCCACATATAGAGCAATTTCTAGATGTCGGTTTTTCTCCTCCGATGGATTCTCAAAATCTATCTTTAGAGGATGAGAAAAACTTACATCTTGAAGCTCAAGTATCTAATGAGCTTTTATTCTCCTTGAGACCCGATTTTCGTAGGTTCTTGATATATATAAAGCGAAAATCGTCTCATGAGATGTGGATCAAGCTTAAGGAAATGTTTGGTGGATCCACTTCTCAATTGGTCGGTGGTGACTCCGAGGAGCTCTCTTCCCCTTCACATCATGAAGAGCTCCAAGTTGCTTCCACCTCCGGTCGTGATGAGTTATCATCTTCTTCCACTTCACCAACGTGTAGCAAGACACGAGGTAATGATATGGTGAGTGGTGAGGAAAATTGCAATGTTGATATTGTGCTCAATAGTGATGATTCTTCATCTCTATCCCATTGTAATGCTTCCTCTTTGGACTTAAACACATCTAGCATTGAAAATAACCTACATGCTTGTGTTGATAGTCCTTGCATATCATGTGTAAATTGCTTACATAGATCTCATGATGATATGCTTACCTTGTCTTGCTCCCATAATCAAAATGCTTATATTTCCTCTAGTTGTTTGTTGACTAACAATGTAGAGGAAACCGAACACTCTATGGATCAAGACATGTTTTCAAATGAGGATTCAAGAATATCTTCATCTTCATCCTCCGGTATGCACATGTGCCTTATGGCAAATGGATCAAAGGTATCTCCTACTTTGACTCCTAACACTTCCTCTAATGATGAGAGTGATGATGATGATAATGATGAAGAATATAATACCTTGGTGCATAATATGGCAACGATATATGCTTCTCTTCATGGTAATAAAGAAGCTCGTGCTAATCTCGAACACTCTATGGATACCTTGAATAAATATAGGGAAACCATAGTGGAGTTGGAGTCCCATGTTGAAAATGGGGAAATGAGATTCACTCTCCTCAAGCATGAGCTAAAAGATGAGAAGCATACTAATTTTATGCTTACACAAAAAATTGAATCCTATGAGCTTGAAAATGAAAAATCTATTGATGATGCTTGTGCTACTAACTCTACTTCTTGTGAAGCATCTATCTTAAAGGAGAATGTTGAGTTGAGGGCTCAACTTGAGTTGCTAACTAGCAATTATAGGGAATTGGAAGAAAGTCATAAAAAGCTCTCAAGCTCTCATGATGATCTTCTAATTTCCTATGATGGGCTAAAGTTAGCTCATGAGGCAAGTATCACTAAGGTAACATCTTGTGAGCCTCATATGGATGTTAGCACAATCTCTACTACAAATGCTATATTGCCATGTGCTAGTCCTTGTAATCCATCTAGTCAAACTAGTGATACACCTTGTGTTGGATTACTCACTTTGCCTTGTTGCTCTAACAATGAAGCTTCTACTTCCTCTAGTACTTGTATTTCTACTAACCATGTAGAGGAAATAAAAGAGCTCGAGGCCCAAGTCCTTTCTTTGAAGAAAGACTTAGAAAAGCGTCATGAAGGGAAATCCGCACTTGACAAGATGCTAAGTGTGCAACAATCCCCCAATGACAAGAGTGGACTTGGATTCAACTCCAATAACAAGAACAAGTCCAAGAGCAAGAGCAACAAGAAGAAGGGCCAAGATAAAGTCGATGATCCGGCCAAGTTGGTTTGCTTCAAGTGCAAGGTTGAAGGGCATCATGTTAGATCATGCCCATTGAAGAAGAAGCACTTGAGTGAGAAACAACAAGGGAAACGGCCACAAGGTCAAGGTCAAGCTCATGCTCGACCTCAAGTTGAAGATAGGCCACTTCCCAAGAAGAATCAAGATATTGTTCCCCAAGAGAAGAAATCAATAAAGAAGAAAAAGGGGAACACTTGCTACTTATGTCGTGAGAAGGGGCACTTTGCTTCTTCTTGCTTAGGTGGTACCTTATCTAACCCTATAATTGTTGATAATGATTATTCTCTAGGGAAGGATAAGGATGGCAATGTGTTTGCCAAGTTTGTTGGAACTCAAAGTGGTTTCAAGAAAAGAACCATTTGGGTTGCCAAGCCTATTGTGACTAACCTCTTAGGACCCAACTTGGTTGGGGACCAACAATCTCAAACTTGATCAATAGGTACAAGTGGAGGGCATTGGAGACTTGGCTACTTCATGAAGAATTAAGGGATCTTCATATATTATATTTTTACCAAGCCAAGTCGTATGGATTATCATCTATATCTTATATCCAATGTTCCTCTTTGCGGTAACTTATACTTCAACTCTTCATGTTTATTGTAAGTTACTTGCCCCTTTGCATGTTTGGTTTTGTACCAAATATGTGTATGTATGTGTTGTGTCTTACTTGCCTATCTTGTGTATTCAAGTATGTTTGTTTGACTCATCATATACTTGTGTATTGTTTTGAGCCTAATGCATCTTGATGATATCTTATTTGGCTCTCTTTGAAGTGATTAATGGAACATCCCATTTTGGGGGAGTGATATGCTTTGTGCATCTCTCTTTCTTTAAAATGTGTGTACATGGGTACCACCACTTAGTATTGATATTGCAAGATTATCTAGTCACTATGTGGTGTGTCATACTCATGAGAAATTCAAATTCTAAATATCCATTAATCATCTCTAGTCGAATTTTAGTTGCCTCTTGTTTAGAAGAAATGTTTTATCACATTATGGGGGAGTAATATGTTTTGTACATATCACAAGTCTAGAAAATGTGAACATATGAGGTTATGCCACTTAGAGTTGATGCTCTTAATTATCTTGTTCCTAGGTGGCATATTTGCTCAAACAAGCTCCATCCCAAATAAAAATCTTTTATTACTCATCTTGTGGGTTCTTGTTTGAGTAAGAAATTCTTGGTACAGTTTTCCTCAAATACATATCTCTATATCTTATTTGGGACACCGCTTGCTTCAAGTTATTCTAATCATTGCCGTGCGTGATTGTTTGACTAAGTTGAAGCTATCAAGAATCTTCATCCATGCATAGTGCTTAATTCTATATACTTATCCTATGCCTTTTATTGTGAAGTTGATCCTTACTATCTTTGTCAATTCACCACCGGAAATTATTTCCAATATACTCATTGTCTTTGACAATTGATAACCTTATATGTGGTTGAATTTATGGATCACCTTCACCTTGGATTGCTTCTTATTGCCTTATTTTATTTCCAAGAAATCGTTGTTGCTCCCATGTGTCTTCCTTGTTCCTTTGAAAAATCTTTTGATAAATCCCCTTGATTCATATCAAGTGTTTGTTTTGGAATACATACCTTTTCTTTACGGTACATTGTGCCATTGTGAAAAGTGTAGTGGGTTTGGTTTATTTGTTCGAACCTTGCTCCTTTGGGAGTTTTGCTATCTCATTCCTTCTTCTATGCTTTATTTGTTGAATGAGATAAATCTTTGAGCATGTTTGCTTTATTTCATCCTTTATGCTCAATGGTCTCTTCTTAGTTCATTTGTTGAACTTTGTTGAACAAATCTTTTGTGATTTGCTTCTTAGATATAATTTGGACAACAAATTTGTTTTGTGACACCTCTATGCCTTATTTAATTCTTTTGGTGTTTTGTCCAAAGTATATCTTTCTTGGATCTTTAAAAGTTTTGGTGCATGCTTATATGTAATTTGTTTATACTTGTAGCATGCTTGCTTTCTTTTGATCCATTATGTAGGATATACTCCATCAAATCCTAAATGGCTAAGATGTGCATAAAATTCAAATTTCATCTAAATATGCACATGTTTATATGGAGTGTGTCCTATATATTGTGGTTAGTCTAACCATGTGGACCCAATAAGTTTGGGGACCAAGATGTACTTGAATGATGTTTTAGGTACATTGGAGATGCAATGGAGGCTTGTCTCATCTATAAGGAAGGTGTTGTCACCATATGAGGATTGGAGTCAAGCTAGGATGATCGATGAACTCTTATCTACTACATCAAGCCATTGCTATCTCGGTAACAAGTATCTTATTCATGCATTCTCATATAGCATCCAACCTCTTGTAGGTTGTATCTTGGCATGAAATTATTTATTTCGAAAATATTGCGGTTCTTGAAAAATCATTTTTAAAGTAAAACTTCTTATTGTACATTTGAGTAATTTGAGAAGATGCATATGTTGGGAATATATATATACATCATGTTTATGATTCACCTACCCAAATATGCCCTCTAGCAATTTATTGCATATCAATTCCTCAAAGAGCTCTTATGTGCAATATTGATGAAATTGCGAAATAAATCCATATTTATGATACTTGTTGCCTTTCTCAAAACACTCCAACTAGCTCTACTTCCCTTATTGTTAGTTGTGATGTTTTTGAGATTTAACTTGGTTGAAGTTCATTCATATACCATAAGTGAAAATTGGAGCCATAGGCTATATATGCTTCTTAAGCAAACATCCTTTGGTATATTTTATGACTTCATCTTGGATATCTTGTCTTATCTATTTTGTTAACCTCTTGTGTGTGCATGTTTCTTTATGGATCACTTTGTCCACTTTAGAAACTCATATACATAAGAGCGTTAATCCATCACCTTGATATCCTTGTTCTTTGCCGACCATCTTTTACCCCTTTTGTTTTTAGTGGGTTGGTAAAGAAAATTTATGAGTGCTTGGTTTATTTATTTTCTTCATGCACTCATATCTCGTAATTGTTGGACTAAAGTTGTTCTTGATAAGCATACTCTCTTTATCTTAGTTGTGTTCTAAATGATATATAGGGAGTGAGGATTCCATGTTTGTGCATATTGTATTCAAATGCAAACATTATAAATTGTGCACGAACCTTGGGGAGCTTTCTTATTTTTAGAGCACTATATCTCTCTTATCATGATATCTTTGTTTGTCCAATTGGATCCTTGATTGCTTGCTTTATTTGTTGAAGCTCACTTCACCATGTTATCTTTATGCAATCTTTGATCCTCAATATAGTTTGACTTCCTTCAAGTATTCATCATTGGATATGTGCACTTGATTCCACTCAAATTATGAGAAGTGCACACTTTGGGGAGGAACTCACATTATATTGGCTTTCTAAATTTTTCACCCATTTTGGCACTCGATGCCAATGGGGGAGAAGTTTAGAGGGTTTAAGGGAATGGTTTTATACTTAAGCTTGGTTTGTGCTTAAGTGTTTTGCCTCTCATGCATTCCATATTTATATGTCTTGCATGGTTGTATATATATAGTGGAAACTATCCCAAAGGTTAATCTTGACAATGTATGCAATGAATTCATGTTCATCACACGTGCATACATTGTGGGAGAGTTTTCTCTATATATATTGGTTCTACTGACATCCATTGCATTTGTTGTAGTTGTGTGAGTACTATACAACATATTCTCGGATAAGTTGCGTACTTGTCACTAATATTCATTATGTAAACCCTCTTATTGTGATTGTCATCAATTACCAAAATGGGGGAGGTTGTAAGGGTATATTGCCCCTATGTGTGGTTTTGGTAATTAATGACAACCCCTATGGACTAATGTTTTCATTGAGTTTATATGAAGGAATATTCCATAGGTACTATTTGTACTCCATGTGTTGGATTCAAGTATGGATGCCATGAAGATAAAGGTATACCTTGTGTATTGGCATCAAGATCATCGGTATGAAGATATATATGTGATATGATCAAGAAGAAGAAATGAAGATGGAGTTCTTATGTGGAACTCAATATTAGCCATGCTCTATCTTAAGTGAGTATGTGAAGATACAAGGTTGAGTTGGGCAAGTTCAAGATGAGCATCTCAAGTGAATCACATGCTTGAAGATTGTCGTCCATTTGGTGATAATGGACTAGTGAAGATGTGCATCAATGGAGCTTTCCCATCATAGTGTATGGGGGAGCATTTGTGAGTCTTCACGAAGCAACATTGGTCAAGTGAGGCATTCCGGCTTGAGTGAAGCTTGAAGAGTTATCATCAAGATCAAGCGGGATGCGCAAGGCAAAGGTATGGCCTTGCTAGGTTTTCCTTTTACCGGTCTCAAGGTGGATGTTGGGAGACCGGATTATAGGATAGATAGCCGCACTATTAAGAGGGGCTTTCGGTTGGGTAACTTGATCACATCGTCTTAGGGAGCTCAATCCTTTGCATACTTTGCATATCCTTATTGCTTCTTGGTGTTTCTCTGTGTGAGGTTCTTGAGCTTGTTGCTAGCTTTACAACAAGCCCAAGTTCATCGAAAACGGAGTTCGCATGCATCTTCTATGGCGTTTTCGAGGTTGGGTAATTTTACCGGTTATTCATGATATAAGGTTCTACCTTTTATATTCATGATAAAATTCCCTTCTACAGATTCTTGAGTTTGCACTTTTTATAGGATAGCATTTGTCGTTATCTTCCAAACGAAATTAGTTTCATGTCAATCGGAGTTCGGGAGCAATAGTTATTAAAGAAAAAGGAAAAAAGAGAAAATATAAAAGGAAAAAGAAAAAGAGGAGGAGGGGCTGCCGGTCGGCCGCCCGGCCTGCCAGGCCATGCGCCGGCCCGCCGGCGGGCCGGCGCCAACCGGACCGGGCGCCAACCGGCCAGGCGCCGGCCGCATCTCCCAGCCGGCGTCCTCCCCGGCCCAGCCGGATTCCCCGGCCGGACCGCCTGCCCGCACGGCCGCGCCCCCCCCGCGCGGCTGAGCGATCGCTGCCCAGCGCGGCGTGCTGCTGCGCCCGGTCTTGGGCCGGCCCGACCGGGACCCCTACTGGGCTCTCAGCGCCCAGTCCGGTCGGCCGGCCTGGCCGGCTGGGCACTTTTTTCTGCCCGTTTTTATGCGATTTTCACTCTGTTTTTCCCCAACGGTTTTATTTGCTCCTAGCTATAAATAGACCCTTCTTCCACCTTGAGCTACTTAGTTCTTCCCATTCTCTCACCTCCATTATTCCATTTTGAAGAACTTGCTCTCCCCTTTGATTCCTCCAACCATTCTTGCTCATTCTTGAGGATTTGAGAGAGGAGATCTAGATCTACACTTCCACCAAACCATTTCTTCTCTAAGTGAGGGAATCTCTTGGGATCTAGATCTTGGAGTCTTTGGTTGACTTTCCCCTTTGTTCTTCCTCTCCAATCTCATCCTAGCATTCGTTGCTTTGGTGGGATTTGAGTGTGAAGGACTTGAACACCTCTAGTGTTCTTGCTTTGCATCATTGCATAGTGTTGAGCTCTCCACCACAATTTGTTCGAGTGAGAGACCGTGAGCTTGTTACTCTTGGAGGGTGACCTCCTAGTTGGCTTGGTTGGTGTCCCGGTGATCTCTTCGTGGAAGATTGTGAAGGGGCCCGGGCTTCTCCTTCGTGGAGCTTGTGAAGTGGTTGTGGAACTTGCCATCTCCGGAGCGGAGGAAAAGCTAACCATAAGGAAAGGGCCATTATCCTTCGTGGGTGTGGTTCGGAGAATAGGGTGAGCCTTCGTGGCGCGGGGAATCCTTCGTGGGACCTCCACTCCTCCAAACGTGACGTACCTTCTTGCAAAGGAAGGGAACACGGGAATACATCCTCGTCTCCGCGTGCCTCGGTTATTTCTATACCCGAGCTCTCTTTTCTTGTGATAGCCATCGTTCTTGAAGTACATATATCTTGCTATCACTTGTGCTAGATATATCTTGTGCCTATCTTGCTTAGCTCTAGTTGCTATTGTTACACTTAGTTGAGCTTAGCATATTTAGGGTTTGTGCTTGTAAACTAAACGATAGTTTAATTCCGCATTATTACAAGACAAATCCGTAAGAGTTTTTAATTGCCTATTCACCCCCTCTAGGCGACATCTCGATCTTTCAGTGTGCTTCTAGAGGTGTCCAAGTATTCCACTACCTGCTCCCTTGGTCCGCCTGCACGCGGTATGGTTCTCACCGGAGATCCTCGTCTGGCGGTTAGCTTGAGGTCCTCGAGATGGACCCTAGTTGTGGCTTTGCTTGGTTCGAGCTAGTGGCATGACTTGTTTCTGCGTCGCCCTTCGACCATGGGGTCGGCACACCGGTGTCGTCGCCCCAGTCTCGGCTATCCGACGCCCTTCGACTGAGCTTTGGTCTCGGTTTCTGCAGGTCCTTCGTCCTTGCCCGCCGCTCGCCATGCCAAGTCGTAGGGGTCTTCCTTTGAGGTGCTGGCCTCCCGAGGGGTTCGGTTGGCTCCGGATGCTAACCTCCCCTTCCCTTTGTGTTCCCTTTTTCTAGTTTTTGTTTTTCTGTATTTTGTTGTCTTCTCCTCCCCTGTATCTCCCTGTATTTTCTTCAGGCTGTTTGTAAGAACATGGGCCTTCAAGGCTACTTTCGTGGAATGCAACAAGCGGTGGGGCCCCCCCCCCCCCTAAACCTCGAAAAAAATGAAGATGTAGTTGTGATGTCTCTCTTTTAATTCCACATCACTTGGTAATTGACTTGTGTTTCACCATGCAGCAACCACTGTGATGTAGCCTCTTGCAATTCTCCGGCAACGGCGCGAGAGAATGTTCTTGATGGCAACAACTCTGTGTGTACCAACTCGTTGGAATTTCAAGTGCAGAGTGTTGTATCAAATTCTCCCTGTATTTTCTTTACTCACAAGGATGACTCGATGGTTTATATCGAACTCTCGAGGAATTGGCTTAGAAGCTAAAAAAATTCTCTCCTCTTCGAGCAACCTGCAAAGTAATTTTTTTTTTTTTGCCTTGTGTCTCCAATTTCACCGTGTGGTTGTCAAGCACAAGATTTCAAATTAGCAAAAGCAAAGTAAAATAAAAGTAAAATATAGTAATTAACCAAGCAAGCTAAATAAAAGCAATAAAAAGTAATGGTTTTTTTTTGTTTTATATGTGTAAGTGGAGAAAGTACCACCGGCGAGAGGCCATGGTCCGTCCACTCACACCTCACGCCTCAGCTAGTAGTCAGAAAGAAGCGATCATTTACACTTCGCTGGGGTGATACCACCTTGTCATTAGTTGTATCTGAATTTTACTGTTTAGCGTGAATTCATTGGTGATTCACACGTCTGACCGACTCCTTATTGCCGCCCCTCCATTGTGCACTCCTCGAAATTACAGTAGATGAATACAGATGTCAACAACCTGAATAAACATCCTAACCGTGACAGATACAAATTATTAGGATACAAACCAAAATATCACCATGTTTGTTAGGTAAAACAAACGTATGCGGTAGTTTAACCCGCCTCCTGTAGATCAACAGCCGAGCCACACGTAAATAAAGGGATATCAGTGTACCACAGAAAGAACATGAGCCGAGCAGAGAAACAGATTTCTGCAAGCTGCTTACACCGTTGGACGCCCTATTCTATTTATCAGACACAGTACATTAGACAAAAAAAACGCAAAGTGATATCAGGACGGGGCAATGACGATCTCATCGATCTTCCTTCTCCTTTTTTGCGCCACCACAATTCTCGCCACCTGCAGCTGCATCAGGATCGAACTCAACCACGTGGATGCCAAGGCAAATATTACGACGGCCGAGCGCTTTCGCCGCGCCGGCGCGCGCGCCCACCTCCGCCTTGAGTCCTTCGGGGTGGCGGCGCCGCTCACCTTGGGGCGGTATGGGGAGTACATCGCGCAGCTCGCCATAGGCAGCCCGCCGCAGGAGGTGCATGCCGTGCTGGACACCACGAGCAGCCTGGTGTGGACTCAATGCATGACATGCCGTCCCAACTGCTTCGAGCAAGACCTGGACATCTACGACTTCTCGCTGTCGAGCACCGGGATGGCAGTGTACTGCAACGACTCCCTGTGCACCGACGCGTACGGGACCCAGCGGTGCACGGGACACCATGCCGGCGCCTGTGCTATTCGAACGAGCTCCGTCGCTGCGGTGCTACGCATAGAGTTGTTTACCTTCGGCTCGGCAAAGGCAAACATCGCCTTCGGGTGCATCACCAACACGAACACGGGACAGGACCTCGACGGCGCCTCCGGCGTCATCGGCCTCGGCAAGGGCGCATTGTCGCTGATCTCTCAGATCGGCGGCAACCGGTTCTCCTACTGCCTCAACCACGACCACGTCCAGTCAAGCTCCCTGTTCGTCGGTCCCTCGGCCGGCCTGAATGGTGACGAGCCCTTCACCTCAGCGCCGTTCGCGGTGACCCCAAATGGGGAACCATTCCAGTCCTCCTACTACCTGGTCATGTCCACGGTGTCGGTTGGGGAAGCTTCATTTAACATCCACGGCAGCGTGATCATCGACGTCAGCTTCCCCTACATGCTCCTGGTTGACGCGACCTACCAGGAGGTGAGGCGGGAGATGTCGCGTCAGCTGGGCAGTAGCCTCGTCCCGTCGCCGGTCGACTGGCTAGAGCTTTGCGTGGCGCACGCGGACGTCAGCAGGCTGGTGCCACCACCACTGGTGCTCCATTTCGGCCAAGGGGGCGGGGCTTGGACGATTCCGCCGGAGAACTACTGGGTGCCGGTGGACATCGAGACGTCATGCATGGTGGTCCTAAGTTCGGCGATCTTTGCGCCGCCGTCGTTTAACACAACGTCGGTCATAGGGAACCACATGCAGCAAAACATGCATGTTCTTTACGATCTTGACAACGAGGAGGTCTCGTTCCAGCCCGCGGACTGCAGTTCCATCTGATTATCCATCCACTTTCCATAATCCCATTATATACAGCCGTACTTGAATAAGGCTACTGCATATATATGTAATATATTTTACTACACTCCCACTGCTATAGAAACATTGTACTACTAAGAAATACAGAAAGATATTTTACAGGGTCACAGTATCTTCAATTGTTATACCGTCTGCGTTGCAATTTATGTGCCTTAGGTTTGGTTAGATTTGATCTAGATACGCGGCGCCTTTTTTTTAGATCAAAAGGGCTCACCTCCGGTTTCATTGAAATTCCACAAGTGCTTTATCATCCAGAGTTTTCACACCCGAACCACACACTGAGATGTGGTCTAGAAAAGGAAAATAGATAAGAAGTAACAACAACTGCGAACTTTAAACAACAGTACATTACTGACCCACCAACGGGCAATTGATTCAAAATCTTGCCCAACCTCAATATTGAGTAACTTAGAGATCACTGGCCAAACTAACTTGGCTACAAAGCAATCAAAGAACAAATGGTTGATAGATTCGGGATCAGAACAAAAAACACAAGATTTATCCTCCACATATCCGCGTTTTGCTAGATTGTCGCGTGTAAGGATCTTACTATTAGCATACAACCATAAGAAAATGTGGAGTCTAGGTGGAACATCCAGCTTCCAAACAGCTGGAGTATGAACTAGGATGATACGATGATTATTAACAATGGCATAGAAGGAGCTAACATTATAAGTACCAGAAGAATGAAACATCCATATAGTTGAGTCTTCTTCATAAGTTGACAGGGTTCAACCCAAATGTCAGACACACATCAACCCCATTCCAAACCTGGGCCACAAGCATATTGTTCATTGACAATCACATAAAGATTCCAGTAAAAAAATGGCCAAGCTACAATTGCCCAGCCAGACATCTTCCCAAAACTTAACTTTAAGCCCTTTCCCCACTTTCCATCTGTAGCCCATTTGTATAGCATTAGCTGCCCATGCAACCCCTTTCCAAAAAGGATGGGTATATATAGGGGGGGTCTTTAGTCCCGGTTGGCTGGCAACCGCGACTAAAACCTCGGGCTTTAGTCGCGGTTGGCCTAGCCAACCGCGAACCACGTGCACCGGCTGGCCACCGAGCGCCCTGGGCCCAGGCCTTTGGTCGCGGTTCGCCTCCCGAACCGCGACTAAAGGTCCCATTAGTCGCGGCTCCTACAGATTCGCGACTTATGGGGCTCACCGGAAGCCTGTTTTTCTACCAGTGGAGAGCATTGAGTAGGGTTAGCCCACATAATTTTGGGGGACATATCATATTTAAAATCCACAATTTTCCTCCAAATTTTATTCGCACTTATGTTATATCTTTTAACCAAAGAGGCCAAAGGACACATGTTAAACTCTCTAATATTCTGTATACCAAGGCCCCCATACTCTTGTTTTAGACACCAAATCCCAATTAGCAAGATGGTATTTTCTAGCACCCTCATTGTCATTCCATAAGAAATGAGACATCTGAGAATTAATCATATTAATAGCCCATTTAGGAAACTTGATAACAGATAATAGATACATAGGTCTACTGGCCAAGCAAGATTTGAGTAAAACTAATCTGCTTTTATAACTCAACAACCTCCCTCTCCAACCAGATATACGTTTGATAAGTTTATCAATGACAGGTTGCAAATCCTCTTCTTTTTTAATTTCGAAAAATGCAAGGGTACACCAAGGTACTTAAAAGGAAAATTACCAAGTTTGCAACAGAAATCTGAGCAAAGGATCTAGCATCATCTGGTTCAACATTAATTGTCATAAGATCACTTTTTTTTGTGTGAAAGTCATAAGATCACTCTTATGATAATTAACTCTCTTGCCAGACATTAACTCAAAACAAGAAAGGAACCACTTCAGGTTTGTGGCTACTTCAATGTCATTATCTATAAACAAGATGGTGTCATCCGCGTACTGAAGAGCGGATTTTAGTGTGCATGTTTGCTGATTTTGCGAAAAATAGCGATACTTAATTTGAAACGTAGGAAGTACTAGTTGAGTGCCCGTCCATTGCCACAGTCTTTTTTATGTAAATACGATAGAAACAAAAGATCGTGTGCATAAAATATGTTTAGCTAAATATTCATACATTGCTATGAAATAATAATGCAACTTGAATTTTAACGGTGTATTCCTATTACAACGACTTTTCAGAGCTTGGCTTTGTCCTGCTCATTTCCACACCTCTTCCCTTTCATTTATCGTTTATTTTTTGTTGCTCTGATGTGATGTATATATTTACTCTATATTTAACGGATATCCACTATACTTGACATCACCTTTGGCAATTGTACGCGGCAAAAAATCTCAAGTTTCATCACTTCTCTACCACGATCGACTATCACGATGGATATATAGGTTTATGCGATTTCAATTGTCGTCCGAAATTCTCTCTAAAACTTGATGGTACAATTTTGACTTGAAAAACCAAGGTTGTAGTTTAATACGGCGTAACCATTTTTTATAGGAGTTGACACAGATCTCTTTGGCAATGCATTATTCTGTAGATGAACTTGAGATAAGAGACTTGGATATGTCCATCAGTGACTCAACTGAGAAAAGTGGTACATTGACAAAACTTAATTTAACTTGCCTATTACCACGTCAGTACAACACAAACAACTTACATGATCTGATCATTCCACTACATGTCAATAACAAGAGCTAAATCATCATAGTACTAATATATCTTCTTCAATCCAAAAGTATCTTCTTTTACACCAGCTCATACTGCACCAATCTTACTGTTAGAATTGGGCTGAAATAATACTGGATAATTTATTGTTTAGCAAGTCTTTAGCTTCGGTGCCTGGAGATATTTGCTTCTGGAACTGAGCTAAAATGATATTTATTTGCATGGATCTGCACTCTTACACCTCTTGAATTCCTCTATTTGTTGCATGTCTCCGAAAAGTGAATTACGAGATCTAAGGCCATGAGCTAACAGTACCAATTATTGAAATTCTATCTATTCAGTGTAATTACTAAATTTAGCCACATTTTTTTTACTAAATTTATATCTATTATAGTGTGCAAAAAAGATAAGATTTTAATTTGTGATACAATTCTAGTTTAAACTGTCAAAAAGATTGAATTTTTATCCATTTTTGTTGAGTACACTTGAATACACTAGTTTGTAAAGCCAGTGTTTCAAACAAGTGTTTTGACAAGTTTTTAGGTGAAAGGGGTTTTTGTAGTGTTTTGGGTGTTGGTGTTTTCACCCAAAACACTCCTCAAAACACTCTTCTAAACATTTAAAAAAAACACTGGCACCGAACAAGGCCTGAAGAGTATTGACGAGTGAGGGAATTCTGGTTTGGGGAAGTGTTTTTGGTGACAGGAGTGTTTTCACCCAATCCCCTCCAAAAAAAAAAACTCTCAAATACTCTGTAAAATACTTTTGCCAAACAAGGCCTAAATGATATAAGTTCATATCTCATCTAACCCCTCGCAAGTGGATGCTACGGTCCTGTGATTTGATAATCCATATGTCCACGAGGTGTATATATGTTGTACCCGGAAATCAGTCCGTATCCTTGTGCTACTCCACTTAGCTTTTCATGCTGGAAATCGGTCTATTGGCTCAGCTCCTATTCTTAGGTAGTATGCTGGAAATCAGTCGGCGTTGGATTCCTGTTAGTGCCATTGCATGCTAAATGGAGTAATCAATCTGACAATCTCAGTAACCTGACCGGACAGCAGCCTGTCTTTGAATCCCTCACGATGCTAATTTTTTCAGCGTGTCCAAACCTTCAGAAACAATGTTCATCCAAACTAAGCTCGGCTGAGCTAACTCTGCCTCGTCCTTAAGATGTGTCTTACAATTAGAAACATGCAGCCCATAGACATGTGCAGCGGCAGTGAATCGAAATGCAGCATAAAGGATTTTTTGCATGGGCCAAAGTGCGTGTTCTGATTGGGAGAGTCTGATTAATTGTTGACACGAAAGAGATCGGAAGCCTCTGGTCGATTCCTGCACAGCGCCGGCCTCCGCGACCCGCTCACCTCACCCTGGCGGGCAAGGAACGAGCTCACTGCCCCGAACTGCCACTTCCCCCTGCACCCCCTCTGAGAAGTCAGAACTGATCATTTTAATTCGCCGGGGTGCTGCTATGAACCGCCACTGAGCTCAGCCTGGATATAGGGCAGCATTTTGTGTATGGAGGTAGCGTGGCAATTAGGGTCAATGATGACATCGGCCACTATTTCCAAACACGCAAAGGGTTACGCCAAGGAGATCCGCTATCACCAATGTTATTCAACATTGTAGCAGATATGCTGGCAATACTCATAGAGCGCGCCAAGTCTGATGGTCAAATTGAGGGTGTGATCCCACATTTGGTTGATGGGGGTCTATCTATCCTTCAATACACCGATGACATAATTCTTTTTATGGATCATGATCTCGAAAAAGCTCGTAATCTCAAATTAATTTTAGCAGCTTTCGAGCAGTTGTCGGGATTGAAAATTAACTTTCATAAAAGTGAATTGTTCTGTTTCGGTGATGCCCAAAACGATATGACTCAATATACAGAGTTGTTTGGTTGCGGGCAAGGCCATTTTCCTATTCGGTATTTGGGTATTCCGATTCACTATCGGAGACTTACACTTGCTGAATGGAAGATTGTGGAAGAAAGATTACAGAAACGCCTTAGTAGTTGGAAAGGTAAATTGTTGTCCCTAGGAGGAAGATTGGTACTCATTAACTCGGTACTAACAAATATGGTACTGTATATGTTATCATTCTTTCTTCTGCCGAAAGGAATTCTGCATAAACTCAATTATTATCGATCCAGATTCTTTTGGCAAGGGGACAGCGAGAAAAAGAAATATCGATTGGTTAAATGGAGTATAGTGTGTAGTCCTAAAGATCAAGGCGGACTTGGAATTCATGACCTGGAGGTTAAGAATTCTGCTCTGCTAGGTAAATGGCTTTTTAAGCTTCTTACTGAGAATGGGACTTGGCAAACTATTCTTCGGAGAAAGTATATTGGCTCGAAGACGCTCTCCCAAGTGGTTTGGAAACCCGGGGACTCTCACTTCTGGGCTGGTCTCATGGCGACGAAAAATATTTTCTTTCGTCATGGTACTTTTTCTATTAAGAATGGAGCACAGATACGTTTCTGGGAAGATGTTTGGCTGGACAATGCTTCCCTGAGTGAACAATATCCTGCTTTGTATAGTATTGTTCGTCGCAAAGGTGATACCATTGCTACCGTTATGGCTACCTCACCACCGAATGTGACGTTCAGACGGGTTTTACTTGGACAAAGGCTAACAGCATGGAATACTCTAGTTCAACGATTGGGTGATATTCAATTATCTCCTGAACCGGATGAATTTAGATGGAATCTTCATGTAGATGGCTCTTTCTCAGTCAAATCTCTATACAATGCAATCCTTCATTCTGATTTACCAGTTGATAATAATAAGAAAATTTGGAAGATGAAGATACCATTAAAAATAAAGATTTTTGGATGGTACCTTCGTCGAGGAGTTATTCTCACTAAAGATAATCTTGTTAAGCGGAATTGGCACGGAAGTTCGCGGTGTGTTTTCTGTCATCATGATGAAACCATCAAACACCTATTCTTCCAGTGCAGTTTTGCGAAATCTATATGGTCAGTCATCCAAGTAGCGTCTACCCTGTATCCCCCGACTAGTGTGGCAAATGTTTTTGGCAATTGGCTTCACGGTGTTGATTCAAGGTTTAAGTTGCTTCTTAGGGTGGGGGCGCTAGCAGTTATCTGGGCGCTATGGCTAAGTAGAAATGACAAGATTTTTAACGATAAAAACTGTTCTTTGTTGCAGGTCATCTACAGATGTACAGGTATTCTCCGTTCATGGTTACCTCTTCAGCGGGCGGAGAATCGAGACCTATTTACGGAGGTCTGTACACGGTTGGAGGCTACGGCGAGGGATACTTTTTCCCTACATGGGTGGCAGCATAGTCTACGGACTGCAGCTCCACCCTCTCTTTAGGCGCTCTACAGTTCATCGTTTCGAGATGTATTTCGCCTTTTTTTATGTTTTGTTCGTTCTGGAGACTTGAACAGCTGTGTGCATCCTGGTTATGCAGAGGCTGGATGTAATTGCTTTTCACAAAGTAATAAAGCATCGTTTATCGAAAAAAATAGGGCAGCATCAATTCCTCCGTTTCTTTTTTTTTTTTTTTTGCCGCTGGAAGCCATCTTGTCTGTGATAGGCGAAGGTATGGTTTTCTGACAAGCGGGGCCAGCTGCTAATATACAGTAACAAACTAACAACTATGGCAAAGTTTAACAACATGCGTCTATAGAACAGACACGCCCTATAACTCCTTGCTTCATCTCCAGAATAACATCAAATATATATATAGCTGCTTAATGGCTCACTAATTAACCAACTAGATTTCATAACACACGCCATGGCAACCTAGAGCGAACTGCTTGATAAACAACAAATCCAAAAAAAACCCAATGCACATCATCTCAAAATTGATGTCTAACAGGAGACAGGTATAATAAAACTTCCCTACCATTTCAAACCGCTTACAAAAATGTTAGCACACCACCTGCTAACGAGTACATGTATGAATTACTGATGTATTATATCAGATGGCTTTCAATCTTCTGATGGAACAACTGAAGCCTAGGGGGTTACCAGGCTAGAAGGCTACAACCTACGTACACTCCCGACAGATTAGGGCTACATTTCCATGCCACGTCAAAAACGATAAAGAGACGGGTTAGATTTGGTCTGCTAACATATATGTTACAGCTGCTGGAGCTCCACTCATCACAGATACAACGAGTTGGCAAACATGATACCCCGGCGTAGGCTCTCGCTTGCCGATCCAAACTTGTTCTCAACGTCGACCTCCCCAACAGCCACTGGTAGAAAAATGGCCTTCCGTCCAGCCTCATTAGTCGCCAAAATATAGGAACCGCGACTAATGGGGTCTTTAGTCGCGGTTCGGGTGGCGAACCGCGACTAAAGACCTGGGCCCAGCGCGCTCGCTGGCCAGCTGGTGGACGGGGGGGCTTTAGTCGCGATTGGCCGAGCCAACCGCGACTAAGGTCCTCGAGGAGGCCCGAGGCCTTTAGTCGCGGTTGGGCAGGCCAACCGGGACTAAAGGCCCATCCCTATAAAAGGGCCTCAGCTCACAGCACTTAGCCATTTTGTGCCACTTCTCTTCACAAGCTTCACAAGGGGGTGTAGATTTGCTTTTGGTTCCTCTTATGCACACAAGGTGTTTGATAAAATGCCCCAAGAGCATGAAACAAACATGATATGAAGTGTCGGAGCCACACTTGAGCTTCCTCATTTATTTTTTCCTCCTCGGTCGCGGTTAGCAACTTGAACCTTTCATGTGTGTCATTGATAAAATATGCATGTGTGTAGTTCATTGTTTAATTTCTATTGTTTATAGCTAGTTAGTTTAACAAATGCATGATGGTTAATTATATATTTTATATTATAATAATGCAGATGAATCGGCAATGGATGTACGGTAACCGACTCTCCGGCGAGTTCACTACGGGTTTGAAAGATTTCCTCGTAGTGGCTAATGCGAACAAGCAGGGGGGTTTTGTTATCTGTCCATGTGTTGACTGTAAGAATCAGAAGGGTTACTCTTCCTCAAGAGAAGTTCACATGCACCTGCTTCGGCACGGTTTCATGCCAAGCTATAATTGTTGGACCAAGCATGGAGAAAGAGGGGTTATAATGGAAGAAGATGAAGAAGGGGATGATTTCATCGATGAAAACTATCTTGATCATTTCGGTGATACTTTCATGGAGGATGCTGAAGGTGAAGGGGAAGGTGAAGGGGAAGGTGAAGAAGAGGCACGTGATGAGCCCGTTGATGATCTTGGTCGGACCATTGCTGATGCACGGAGACGCTGCGAAACTGAAAAGGAGAGGGAGAATTTGGATCGCATGTTAGAGGATCACAGAAAGTCGCTGTACCCCGGATGCGATAATGGTCTGAAAAAGCTGGGCTGCACACTGGATTTGCTGAAATGGAAGGCACAGGCAGGTGTAGCTGACTCGGCATTTGAAAACTTGCTGAAAATGTTGAAGAATATGTTTCCAAAGAATAACGAGTTGCCCGCCAGTACGTACGAAGCAAAGAAGGTTGTCTGCCCTCTAGGTTTAGAGGTTCTGAAGATACATGCATGCATCAACGACTGCATCCTCTACCGCGGTGAATACGATAATTTGAATGAATGTCCGGTATGCACTGCATTGCGTTATAAGATCAGAGGCGATGACCCTGGTGACGATGTTGAGGGCGAGAAACCCAGGAAGAGGGTTCCCGCCAAGGTGATGTGGTATGTGATACGTCTCCGACGTATCGATAATTTCTTGTGTTCCATGCCACATTATTGATGATATCTACATGTTTTATGCACACTTTATGTCATATTCGTGCATTTTGGAACTAACCTATTAACAAGATGCCGAAGTGCTAGTTGCTGTTTTCTGCTGTTTTTGGTTTCAGAAATCCTAGTAACGAAATATTCTCGGAATTGGACGAAATCAACGCCCAGGGTCCTATTTTGCCACGAAGCTTCCAGAAGACCGAAGAGGAGACGAAGTGGGGCCACGAGGCGGTCAAACCATAGGGCGGCGCGGCTGGCCCTTGGCCGCGCCGATCGTGGTGTGGGGCCCTCGTGCCGCCTCGACCTGCCCTTCCGCCTACTTAAAGCCTCCGTCGCGAAACCCCCCGTGAGAGCCACGATACGGAAAACCTTCCGGACGCCGCCGCCGCCAATCCCATCTCGGGGGATTCGGAGATCGCCTCCGGCACCCTGCGGAGAGGGGAATCATCTCCGGAGGACTACGCCGCCATGGTCGCCTCCGGAGTGATGAGTGAGTAGTCTACCCCTGGACTATGGGTCCATAGCAGTAGCTAGATGGTTGTCTTCTCCCCATTGTGCTTAATTGTCGGGTCTTGTAAGCTGCCTAACATGATCAAGATCATCTATCTGTAATTCTATATGTTGCGTTTGTTGGGATCCGATGAATAGAGAATACTTGTTATGTTGATTATCAAAGTTATGTCTATGTGTTGTTTATGATCTTGCATGCTCTCCGTTACTAGTAGATGCTCTGGCCAAGTAGATGCTTGTAACTCCAAGAGGGAGTATTTATGCTCGATAGTGGGTTCATGTCTCCGTGAATCTGGGGAAGTGACAGAAATCTCTAAGATTATGGATGTGCTATTGCCACTAGGGATAAAACATTGGTGCTATGTTCGAGGATGTAGTTACTGATTACATTACGCGCAATACTTAATGCAATTGTCTGTTGTTTGCAACTTAATACTGGGGGTTCGGATGATAACCTGAAGGTGGACTTTTTAGGCATAGATGCATGCTGGATAGCGGTCTATGTACTTTATCGTAATGCCCAATTAAATCTCACTATACTCATCATAATATGTATGTGCATGGTCATGCCCTCTTTATTTGTCAATTGCCCAACTGAAATTTGTTCACCCAACATTTGTTTATCTTATGGGAGAGACACCTCTAGTGAACTGTGGACCCCGGTCCAATTCTCTATCTGAAATACAATCTACTGCAATACGTATTCTTGTTTTACGCAAACAATCATCTTCCACACAATACGGTTAATCCTTTGTTACAGCAAGCCGGTGAGATTGACAACCTCGCTGTTTCGTTGGGGCAAAGTACTTGGTTTGTGTTGTGCAGGTTCCACGTTGGCGCCGGAATCCCTGGTGTTGCGCCGCACTACATCCCGCCGCCATCAACCTTCAACGTGCTTCTTGGCTCCTACGGTTCGATAAACCTTGGTTTCATACTGAGGGAAAACTTGCCGCTGTACGCATCACACCTTCCTCTTGGGGTTCCCAACGGACGCGTGCTGTACGCGTATCAAGCTCTTTTTCTGGCGCCGTTGCCGGGGAGATCAAGACACGCTGCAAGGGGAGTCTCCACTTCCCAATCTCTTTACTTTGTTTTTGTCTTGCTTTATTTTATTTACTACTTTGTTTGCTGCACTAAATCAAAATACAAAAAAATTAGTTGCTAGTTTTACTTTATTTGCTATCTTGTTTACTATATCAAAAACACAAAAAAATTAGTTACTCGCATTTACTTTATCTAGTTTGCTTTATTTACTACTGCTAAAATGAGTAATCCTGAAGTTGAAGTTCGTACATTTAAGCAACGAGGGGGAGAATGTTTAAGAGATGCTTGGTACAGAATTAGTGATGCCCATAATAGGTGCATTAAGAAACACTCCACCACTATCCTACTCAGGAATTTTTATGTTGGTATCTCTAGCTGGAATAGGTATGTTCTTGATAGTCTCGCGAAAGGTAACTTCCTAAGTACTCCTGCATTAGAAGCTAGCTGCATTATTGAGAGTCTATTTGGAATACCCCCTGTTGATGAAGTTAAAACTGAAATCTCTCTTGAAGATGTTATGAAAAAATTGGAAACCTTAGAGAAAAATTTTCCAAGTATTGAAGCTAAATTGGAAATGTTACTTGATAAAACTGATGAACTTGATAAATCCTTAGGAGGAATTGATGAAAGAATTAGTGTCCTAGGAACTTGTGTTGTCCATGACAATCAAAGCAATAGGATTGACGAACTTGAAAAAGCTATGGGAACCTTGGGTTCAACATTTTCTTCTCTTAAATACAAGGAGAAAGCTTATGTGGGTAAGGAGCAAAAGTTTATGTATGTCTCTAAAGTGCCTAAACCAAAGAAGTATTATTATAGGCCTAAAATTGACAAAGCCCTTAGTACCACTACGGATGGGGGAGCTCATGATAACGATGCACCATCTCTTGATAATACTTGATACACACTTTCTGCGCCTAGCTGAAAGGCGTTAAAGAAAAGCGCTTATGGGAGACAACCCATGGTTTTTACTACAGTACTTTGTTTTTATTTTGTGTCTTGGAAGTTGTTTACTACTGTAGCAACCTCTCCTTATCTTAGTTTAGTGTTTTGTTGTGCCAAGTAAAGTCGTTGATAGTAAAGTTCATACTAGATTTGGATTACTGCGCAGAAACAGATTTCTTTGCTGTCACGAATCTGGGCTGTTTTCTCTGTAGGTAACTCAGAAAATTATGCCAATTTACGTGAGTGATCCTCAGATATGTATGCAACTTTCATTCAATTTGAGCATTTTCATTTGAGCAAGTCTGGTGCCTTGATAAAATTCGTCAATACGAACTGTTCTGTTTTGACAGATTCTGCCTTTTATTTCGCATTGCCTCTTTTGCTATGTTGGATGAATTTCTTTGATCCATTAATGTCCAGTAGCTTTATGCAATGTCCAGAAGTGTTAAGAATGATTATGTCACCTCTGAACATGTTAATTTTTATTGTCCACTAACCCTCTAATGAGTTGTTCTAAGTTTGGTGTGGAGGAAGTTTTCAAGGATCAAGAGAGGAGTATGATGCAACATGATCAAGGAGAGTGAAAGCTCTAAGCTTGGAGATGCCCCGGTGGTTCACCCCTGCATATTCTAAGAAGACTCAAGCGTCTAAGCTTGGGGATGCCCAAGGCATCCCCTTCTTCATCGACAACATTATCAGGTTCCTCCCCTGAAACTATATTTTTATTCCATCACATCTTATGTGCTTTTTCTTGGAGCGTCGGTTTGTTTTTGTTTTTGTTTTGTTTGAATAAAATGGATCCTAGCATTCACTTTGTGGGAGAGAGACACGCTCCGCTGTAGCATATGGACAAGTATGTCCTTAGGCTTTACTCATAGTATTCATGGCGAAGTTTCTTCTTCGTTAAATTGTTATATGGTTGGAATTGGAAAATGATACATGTAGTAATTGCTAAAATGTCTTGGGTAATGTGATACTTGGCAATTGTTGTGCTCATGTTTAAGCTCTTGCATCATATACTTTGCACCCATTAATGAAGAAATACATAGAGCATGCTAAAATTTGGTTTGCATATTTGGTCTCTCTAAGGTCTAGATAATTTCTAGTATTGAGTTTGAACAACAAGGAAGACGGTGTAGAGTTTTATAATGTTTACAATATGTCTTTTATGTGAGTTTTGCTGCACCGGTTCATCCTTGTGTTTGTTTCAAATAACTTTGCTAGCCTAAACCTTGTATCGAGAGGGAATACTTCTCATGCATCCAAAATCCTTGAGCCAACCACTATGCCATTTGTGTCCACCATACCTACCTACTACATGGTATTTTCCGCCATTCCAAAGTAAATTGCTTGAGTGCTACCTTTAAAATTCCATCATTCACCTTTGCAATATATAGCTCATGGGACAAATAGCTTAAAAACTATTGTGGTATTGAATATGTACTTATGCACTTTATCTCTTATTAAGTTGCTTGTTGTGCGATAACCATGTTTCTGGGGACGCCATCAACTATTCTTTGTTGAATTTCATGTGAGTTGCTATCCATGTTCGTCTTGTCTGAAGTAAGAGAGATCTACCACCTTATGGTTAAGCATGCATATTGTTAGAGAAGAACATTGGGCCGCTAACTAAAGCCATGATCCATGGTGGAAGTTTCAGTTTTGGACATATATCCTCAATCTCATATGAGAATAATAATTTTTGTTACATGCTTATGCATAAAAGAGGAGTCCATTATCTGTTGTCTATGTTGTCCCGGTATGGATGTCTAAGTTGAGAATAATCAATAGCGAGAAATCCGATGCGAGCTTTCTCCTTAGACCTTTGTACATGCGGCATAGAGGTACCCCATTGTGACACTTGGTTAAAACATGTGTATTGCGATGATCCGGTAGTCCAAGCTAATTAGGACAAGGTGCGGGCACTATTAGTATACTATGCATGAGGCTTGCAACTTGTAAGATATAATTTACATGATACATATGCTTTATTACTACCGTTGACAAAATTGTTTCATGTTTTCAAAATCAAAGCTCTAGCACAAATATAGCAATCGATGCTTTTCCTCTATGGAGGACCATTCTTTTACTTTCATTGTTGAGTCAGTTCACCTATTTCTCTCCACCTCAAGAAGCAAACACTTGTGTGAACTGTGCATTGATTCCTACATACTTGCATATTGCACTTATTATATTACTCTATGTTGACAATATCCATGAGATATACATGTTATAAGTTGAAAGCAACCGCTGAAACTTAATCTTCCTTTGTGTTGCTTCAATGCTTTTACTATGAATTATTGCTTTATGAGTTAACTCTTATGCAAGACTTATTGATGCTTGTCTTGAAGTACTATTCATGAAAAGTCTTTGCTATATGATTCACTTGTTTACTCATGTCATATACATTGTTTTGATCGCTGCATTCACTACATATGCTTTACAAATAGTATGATCAAGGTTATGATGGCATGTCACTCCAGAAATTATCTTTGTTATCGTTTTACCTGCTCGGGACGAGCAGAAGCTAGGGATGCTGATACGTCTCCGACGTATCGATAATTTCTTGTGTTCCATGCCACATTATTGATGATATCTACATGTTTTATGCACACTTTATGTCATATTCGTGCATTTTGGAACTAACCTATTAACAAGATGCCGAAGTGCCAGTTGCTGTTTTCTGCTGTTTTTGGTTTCAGAAATCCTAGTAACGAAATATTCTCGAATTGGACGAAATCAACGCCCAGGGTCCTATTTTGCCACGAAGCTTCCAGAAGACCGAAGAGGAGACGAAGTGGGGCCACGAGGCGGCCAAACCATAGGGCGGCGCGGCCTGGCCCTTGGCCGCGCCGACCTGTGGTGTGGGGCCCTCGTGCCGCCTCCTGACCTGCCCTTCCGCCTACTTAAAGCCTCCGTCGCGAAACCCCCAGTACCGAGAGCCACGATACGGAAAACCTTCCAGAGACGCCGCCGCCGCCAATCCCATCTCGGGGGATTCAGGAGATCGCCTCCGCACCTGGAGGAGAGAATCATCTCCCGGAGGACTACGCCGCCATGGTCGCCTCCGGAGTGATGAGTGAGTAGTCTACCCCTGGACTATGGGTCCATAGTAGTAGCTAGATGGTTGTGTTCTCCCTATTGTGCTTAATTGTCGGGTCTTGTGAGCTGCCTAACATGATCAAGATCATCTATCTGTAATTCTATATGTTGCGTTTGTTGGGATCCGATGAATAGAGAATACTTGTTATGTTGATTATCAAAGTTATGTCTATGTGTTGTTTATGATCTTGCATGCTCTCCGTTACTAGTAGATGCTCTGGCCAAGTAGATGCTTGTAACTCCAAGAGGGAGTATTTATGCTCGATAGTGGGTTCATGTCTCCGTGAATCTGGGGAAGTGACAGAAATCTCTAAGATTATGGATGTGCTGTTGCCACTAGGGATAAAATATTGGTGCTATGTTCGAGGATGTAGTTACTGATTACATTACGCGCAATACTTAATGCAATTATCTGTTGTTAGCAACTTAATACTGGAGGGGGTTCGGATGATAACCTGAAGGTGGACTTTTTAGGCATAGATGCATGCTGGATAGCGGTCTATGTACTTTGTCGTAATGCCCAATTAAATCTCACTATACTCATCATAATATGTATGTGCATGGTCATGCCCTCTTTATTTGTCAATTGCCCAACTGTAATTTGTTCACCCAACATGTTGTTTATCTTATGGGAGAGACACCTCTAGTGAACTGTGGACCCCGGTCCAATTCTCTATACTGAAATACAATCTACTGCAATACTGTTTTACTGTTTTTTGCAAACAATCATCTTCCACACAATACGGTTAATCCTTTGTTACAGCAAGCCGGTGAGATTGACAACCTCGCTGTTTCGTTGGGGCAAAGTACTTGGTTTGTGTTGTGCAGGTTCCACGTTGGCGCCGGAATCTCTGGTGTTGCGCCGCACTACATCCCGCCGCCATCAACCTTCAACGTGCTTCTTGGCTCCTACTGGTTCGATAAACCTTGGTTTCATACTGAGGGAAAACTTGCCGCTGTACGCATCACACCTTCCTCTTGGGGTTCCCAACGGACGCGTGCTGTACGCGTATGCTCCTATAATACCACGGTTGAAACGTCTGTTCAGGAACAAAGAGCATGCCAAGTTGTTGTGATGGCACAAAGAGGACCGTAAGTCGGACGGGGAGTTGAGACACCCCGCAGATGGAACGCAATGGAGAAAGATCGACAGAGAGTTCAAAGATTTTGCAGCTGACGCAAGGAACATAAGATTTGGTCTAAGTACAGATGGCATGAATCCTTTTGGCGAGCAGAGCTCCAGCCATAGCACCTGGCCCGTGACTCTATGCATCTACAACCTTCCTCCTTGGTTGTGCATGAAGCGGAAGTTCATTATGATGCCAGTGCTCATCCAAGGTCCGAAGCAACCCGGCAACGACATCGATGTGTACCTAAGGCCATTAGTTGATGAACTTTTACAGTTGTGGGGCATACGTCTCCGACGTATCGATAATTTCTTATGTTCCATGCCACATTATTGATGTTATCTACATGTTTTATGCACACTTTATGTCTTATTCGTGCATTTTCTGGAACTAACCTATTAACAAGATGCCGAAGTGCAGTTCCTGTTTTCTGCTGTTTTTGGTTTCAGAAATCCTAGTAACGAAATATTCTCGGAATCGGACGAAATCAACGCCCAAGTTCCTATTTTCACCGGAAGCATCCGAACACACGAGAAGCCGAGGAGAAGGGAGACGGGGCCACCAAACCATACCCCGGCGCGGCCGGGGGCCGCGCCCCTATGGTTTGGGCAGCCCGTGGCCCCTCCGACTCCGACTCTTCGCCTATTTAAGCCGTCGTGACCTAAAACTTCGACACCAATTGACGAAACTCCAGAAAGACTCCGGGCGGCCGCCATCGCGAAACTCCGGGGGACAGAACTCTGTTTCGGCACCTGGGGACGGGGAATTGCCCCCGGAGCCATCTCCACCGCCGTCTTCACCGCCATCTTCACCGCCATCGCTGCCTCCATGATGAGGAGGGAGTAATCCACCCCGAGGCTCGGGGCTGTACCGGTACCTATGTGGTTCATCTCTCTCCTATGTACCTCAATACAATAATCTCATGAGCTGCTTTACATGATTGAGATTCATATGAGTTTGTATCACAATTTATCTATGTGCTACTCTAGCAAAGTTATTAAAGTAGTTCTATTCCTCCTGCACGTGTGTAAAGGTGACAGTGTGTGCACCGTGTTAGTACTTGGTTTATGCTATGATCATGATCTCTAGTAGATTATGAAGTTAACTATTGCTATGATGGTATTGATGTGATCTATTCCTCCTACATATGCATGAAGGTGACAGTGTGCATGCTATGTTAGTACTTGGTTTAGTCTTTTGATCTATCTTACACTATAAGGTTACTTAAATATGAACAAATTGTGGAGCTTGTTAACTCCGGCATTGAGGGTTCGTGTAATCCTACGCAATGCGTTCATCATCCAACAAGAGTGTAGAGTATGCATTTATTCTATTATGTGATCAATGTTGAGAGTGTCCACTAGTGAAAGTGTAATCCCTAGGCCTTGTTCCTAAATACTGCTATCGCTGCTTGTTTACTGTTTTACTGCGTTACTACTGCTGCAATACTACCACCATCAACTACACGCCAGCAAGCTATTTTCTGGCATCGTTGCTACTGCTCATATATATTCATACCACCTGTATTTCACTATCTCTTCGCGAACTAGTGCACCTATTAGGTGTGTTGGGGACACAAGAGACTTCTTGCTTGGTGGTTGCAGGGTTGCATGAGAGGATATCTTTGACCTCTTCCTCCCTGAGTTCGATAAACCTTGGGTGATCCACTTAAGGGAAAACTTGCTGCCTACAAACCTCGCTCTTGGAGGCCCAACACGTCTACGGAAAGGAGGAAGTGGACATCAAGCTATTTTTTGGCGCCGTTGCCGGGGAGGAAAGGTAAAAGGTACTCACACTCCGGACCTCGGCTACTAAGCTATTTCCGGCGCCGTAAGTACTCAAAGCTATTTCCTTTAGATCCTGCAATTGCATCTTTTTGTTTCTTGTTTACACTAGTTTGGCATAATGGACAAGAATGAGCTTCTTATTCTATTTCCTGATTTAAAACATGGATTGTTTGATGCGAAAATTAAAAAACCATGGAATCTTATTTGCATGCTGGTAGTAATATTAGTATGAACGCTTTGAACACCATTGTTGATAATAATATGGAAAATTCTAAGCTTGGGGAAGCTGGTTTTCATGATCTTTTTAGTCCCCCAAGCATTGAGGAGAAAATTTTCTTTGATGATACTTTGCCTCCCATATATGATGATTATAATGATAGTGGTCTTTTGGTGCCACCTACTATGGAGAGTAAATTTTGTTGTGATTATACTATGCCTCCTACACTTGATGAGAATAATAATGATAGCTACTTTGTTGAATTTGCTCCTACTATTACTAATAAAATTGATTATGCTTATGTGGAGAGTAATAATTTTATGCATGAGACTCATGATAAGAATGCTTTGTGTGATAGTTACATTGTTGAGTTTGCTCATGATGCTACTGAAAGTTATTATGAGAGAGGAAAATATGGTTGTAGAAATTTTCATGTTACTAAAACACCTCTCTATGTGCTGAAATTTTTGAAGCTATACTTGTTTTATCTTCCTAATCTTGTCACTTTGCTCTTCATGAATTTATTTGTGTACAAGATTCCTCTTCATAGGAAGCATGTTAGACTTAAATGTGTTTTGAATTTGCCTCTTGATGCTCTCTTTTTGCTTCAAATACTATTTCTTGCGAGTGCATCATTAAAACTGCTGAGCCCATCTTAATGGCTATAAAGAAAAGAACTTCTTGGGAGATAACCCATGTGTTATTTTGCTACAGTACTTTGTTTTATATATGTGTCTTGGAAGTTGTTTACTACTGTAGCAACCTCTCCTTATCTTAGTTTTGTGTTTTGTTGTGCCAAGTAAAGCCGTTGATAGAAAAGTAAGTACTAGATTTGGATTACTGCGCAGTTCCAGATTTTTTTGCTGTCACGAATCTGGGTCCACCTCCCTGTAGGTAGCTCAGAAAATTAAGCCAATTTACGTGCATGATCCTCAGATATGTACACAACTTTCATTCAATTTGAGCATTTTCATTTGAGCAAGTCTGGTGCCATTTTAAAATTCGTCAATACTAACTGTTCTGTTTTGACAGATTCTGCCTTTTATTTCGCATTGCCTCTTTTGCTATGATGGATGAATTTCTTTGATCCATTAATGTCCAGTAGCATTATGCAATGTCCAGAAGTGTTAAGAATGATTTTGTCACCTCTGAATATGTTAATTTTTATTGTGCACTAACCCTCTAATGAGTTGTTTCGAGTTTGGTGTGGAGGAAGTTTTCAAGGATCAAGAGAGGAGTATGATGCAACATGATCAAGGAGAGTGAAAGCTCTAAGCTTGGGGATGCCCGGTGGTTCACCCCTGCATATATCAAGAAGACTCAAGCGTCTAAACTTGGGGATGCCCAAGGCATCCCCTTCTTCATCGACAACATTATCAGGTTCCTCCCTGAAACTATATTTTTATTCCATCACATCTTATGTGCTTTTCTTGGAGCGTTGTTTTTGTTTTTGTTTTATTTGAATAAATGCTTGTGTGGGAGAGAGACACGCTCCGCTGGTTCGTATGAACACATGTGTTCTTAGCTCATAATATTCATGGCGAAGTTTTCTTCTTCGTTAAATTGTTATATGGTTGGAATTGGAAAATGATACATGTAGTAATTGCTATAAATGTCTTGGGTAATGTGATACTTGGCAATTGTTGTGCTCATGTTTAAGCTCTTGCATCATATACTTTGCACCCATTAATGAAGAAATACATAGAGCTTGCTAAAATTTGGTTTGCATAATTGGTCTCTCTAAGGTCTAGATAATTTCTAGTATTGAGTTTGAACAACAAGGAAGACGGTGTAGAGTCTTATAATGTTTACAATATGTCTTTTATGTGAGTTTTGCTGCACCGATTCATCCTTGTGTTTGTTTCAAATAAACCTTGCTAGCCTAAACCTTGTATCGAGAGGGAATACTTCTCATGCATCCAAAATACTTGAGCCAACCACTATGCCATTTGTGTCCACCATACCTACCTACTACATGGTATTTTCCGCCATTCCAAAGTAAATTGCTTGAGTGCTACCTTTAAAATTCCATCATCACCTTTGCAATATATAGCTCATGGGACAAATAGCTTAAAAACTATTGTGGTATTGAATATGTAATTATGCACTTTATCTCTTATTAAGTTGCTTGTTGTGCGATAACCATGTTCCTGGGGACGCCATCAACTACTCTTTGTTGAATTTCATGTGAGTTGCTATGCATGTCCGTCTTGTCTGAAGTAAGAGAGATCTACCACCTTATGGTTAAGCATGCATATTGTTAGAGAAGAACATTGGGCCGCTAACTAAAGCCATGATCCATGGTGGAAGTTTCAGTTTTGGACATATATCCTCAATCTCAAATGAGAAAATTATTAATTGTTGTTACATGCTTATGCATAAAAGAGGAGTCCATTATCTGTTGTCTATGTTGTCCCGGTATGGATGTCTAAGTTGAAGAATAATCAATAGCGAGAAATCCAATGCGAGCTTTCTCCTTAGACCTTTGTACAGGCGGCATAGAGGTACCCCTTTGTGACACTTGGTAAAAACATGTGCATTGTGATGATCCGGTAGTCCAAGCTAATTAGGACAAGGTGCGGGCACTATTAGTATACTATGCATGAGGCTTGCAACTTATAAGATATAATTTACATGATACATATGCTTTATTACTACCGTTGACAAAATTGTTTCATGTTTTCAAAATCAAAGCTCTAGCACAAATATAGCAATCGATGCTTTTCCTCTATGGAGGACCATTCTTTTACTTTTAATGTTGAGTCAGTTCACCTATTTCTCTCCACCTCAAGAAGCAAACACTTGTGTGAACTGTGTATTGATTCCTACATATTTGCTTATTGCACTTATTATATTACTCTATGTTGACAATATCCATGAGATATACATGTTACAAGTTGAAAGCAACCGCTGAAACTTAATCTTCTTTTGTGTTTTACTTTGAATTATTGCTTTATGAGTTAACTCTTATGCAAGACTTAATTGATGCTTGTCTTGAAGTGCTATTCATGAAAAGTCTTTGCTTTATGATTCACTTGTTTACTCATGTCATATACATTGTTTTGATCGCTGCATTCACTACATATGCTTTACAAATAGTATGATCAAGGTTATGATGGCATGTCACTCCAGAAATTATCTTTGTTATCGTTTTACCTGCTCGGGACGAGCAGAACTAAGCTTGGGGATGCTGATACGTCTCTGACGTATCCATAATTTCTTATGTTCCATGCCACATTATTGATGTTATCTACATGTTTTATGCACACTTTATGTCTTATTCGTGCATTTTCTGGAACTAACCTATTAACAAGATGCCGAAGTGCCAGTTCCTGTTTTCTGCTGTTTTTGGTTTCAGAAATCCTAGTAACGAAATATTCTCGGAATCGGACGAAATCAACGCCCAAGTTCCTATTTTCACCGGAAGCATCCAGAACACACGAGAACCGCCAGAGAAGGGGGACAGGGCCACCAAACCATACCCCGGCGCGGCCAGGGGGGGCCGCGCCCCCCTATGGTTTGGGCAGCCCGTGGCCCCTCCGACTCCGACTCTTCGCCTATTTAAGCCGTCGTGACCTAAAACTTCGACACCAATTGACGAAACTCCAGAAAGACTCCAGGGGCGCCGCCATCGCGAAACTCCAATTCGGGGGGACAGAACTCTGTTTCGGCACCCTGCCGGGACGGGGAATTGCCCCGGAGCCATCTCCACCGCCGTCTTCACCGCCATCTTCACCGCCATCGCTGCCTCCATGATGAGGAGGGAGTAATCCACCCCCGAGCTGAGGGCTCGGTAGCTATGTGGTTCATCTCTCTCCTATGTACCTCAATACAATAATCTCATGAGCTGCTTTACATGATTGAGATTCATATGAGTTTGTATCACAATTTATCTATGTGCTACTCTAGCAAAGTTATTAAAGTAGTTCTATTCCTCCTGCACGTGTGTAAAGGTGACAGTGTGTGCACCGTGTTAGTACTTGGTTTATGCTATGATCATGATCTCTCGTAGATTATGAAGTTAACTATTGCTATGATGGTATTGATGTGATCTATTCCTCCTACATATGCATGAAGGTGACAGTGTGCATGCTATGTTAGTACTTGGTTTAGTCTTTTGATCTATCTTACACTATAAGGTTACTTAAATATGAACAAATTGTGGAGCTTGTTAACTCCGCATTGAGGGTTCGTGTAATCCTACGCAATGCGTTCATCATCCAACAAGAGTGTAGAGTATGCATTTATCTATTCTATTATGTGATCAATGTTGAGAGTGTCCACTAGTGAAAGTGTAATCCCTAGGCCTTGTTCCTAAATATGCTATCGCGCTTGTTTTTCATTTCTTGTTACTACTGCTGCAATACTACCACCATCAACTACACGCCAAGCTATTTTCTGGCATCGTTACTACTGCTCATATATATTCATACCACCTGTATTTCACTATCTCTTCGCCGAACTAGTGCACCTATTAGGTGTGTTGGGGACACAAGAGACTTCTTGCTTGGTGGTTGCAGGGTTGCATGAGAGGGATATCTTTGACCTCTTCCTCCCTGAGTTCGATAAACCTTGGGTGATCCACTTAAGGGAAAACTTGCTGCTGTTCTACAAACCTCTGCTCTTGGAGGCTCTAAGGCCATTAGTTGATGAACTTTTACAGCTGTGGGGCAGACCTGGTGTCCGTGTGTGGGATGAGCACAAAGAAGAGGAATTTGACCTACGAGCGTTGCTTTTCGTAACCATCAACGATTGGCCTGCTCTTAGTAACCTTTCGGGACTATCAAATAAGGGATACAATGCATGCACGCACTGCTTACATGAGACTGAAAGTGTACATTTGCCAAATTGTAAGAAGAACGTGTACCTTGGGCATCGTCGATTTCTTCCGAAAATTCATCCAGTAAGAAAGAAAGGCAAGCATTACAACGGCAAGGCAGATCACCGGCCGAAGCCTGCGAACGCACTGGTGCTGAGGTATTTGATATGGTCAAGGATTTGAAAGTCATCTTTGGAAAGGGTCCTGGCGGACAATCAGTTTCGAAGGGAGCTGACGGGCACGCAGCCATGTGGAAGAAGAAATCTATATTCTGGGAGCTAGAATATTGGAAAGTCCTAGATGTCCGCTCTGCAATCAACGTGATGCATGTTACGAAGAATATTTGCGTGAACCTCCTAAGCTTCTTGGGCGTGTATGGGAAGACAAATGATACAAAGGAAGCACGGCAGGACCAGCAACGTTTGAAAGACCCTGATGACCGGCATCCGGAATGGTTTCAAGGTCGTGCCAGCTACGCTCTGACCAAAGAAGAGAAGGTCATCTTTTTTGAATGCCTGAGCAGTATGAAGGTCCCGTCTGGATTCTCGTCCAATATAAAGGGAATAATAAACATGGCGGAGAAAAAGTTCCAAAACCTGAAGTCTCACGACTGCCACGTGATTATGACGCAATTGCTTCCGATTGCTTTGAGGGGGCTCCTGCCGGAAAATGTTCGAGTAGCCATTGTGAAGCTATGTGCATTCCTCAATGCAATCTCTCAGAAGGTAATCAATCCAGAAGTTCTACCACGGTTACAGAACGATGTGGTCCAATGTCTTGTCAGTTTCGAGTTGGTGTTCCCGCCATCCTTCTTCAATATTATGACGCACCTCCTGGTTCACCTAGTCGAAGAGATTTCCATTCTCGGTCCTGTATTTCTACACAATATGTTCCCCTTCGAGAGGTTCATGGGAGTATTAAAGAAATATGTTCGTAACCGTGCTAGGCCAGAAGGAAGCATCGCCAAGGGCTATGGAAATGAGGAGGTAATTGAGTTTTGTGTTGACTTTGTTCCTGACCTTAAGCCGATTGGTCTTCCTCGATCGCGGCACGAGGGGAGACTAAGTGGAAAAGGCACGATCGGAAGGAAATCAACGATATGTATGGACGGCCATTCTATGACTGAAGCACACCACACAGTTCTGACCAATTCCAGCTTGGTGGCTCCGTACTTTGAGAAACACAAGAATATTTTACGCTTGGACAACCCGGGGAAGCCTGAATCCTGGATTAGGAAGGCCCACATGGAGACTTTCGGCAGTTGGTTGAGAAAACATTTAATGAATGACAATGATGTTGTAGATCAGCTGTACATGTTGGCCAAGACACCATCTTCGACTATAACGACTTTCCAAGGGTACGAGATAAATGGGAATACATTTTACACGATCGCCCAAGATAAAAAGAGCACCAACCAAAACAGTGGTGTCCGCTTTGATGCAGCAACCGAGAATGGGCAAAAGGTCACATATTATGGTTACATAGAGGAGATATGGGAACTTGACTATGGACCCTCCTTTAAGGTCCCTTTGTTCCGGTGCAAATGGTTCAAGCTAACAGGAGGTGGGGTAAAGGTGGACCAGCAATACGGAATGACAATGGTGGATTTCAACAATCTTGGTTACCTTGACGAACCATTCGTCCTAGCGAAAGATGTCGCTCAGGTTTTCTATGTGAAGGACATGAGTAGCAAACCGAGGAAACGGAAAGATAAGAAAACGATCAGTACATCATGCGATGATCCAAAGCGCCACATTGTTCTTTCAGGGAAAAGAAACATCGTGGGAGTGGAGGACAAGACAGACATGTCAGAAGATTATAATATGTTTGCTGAAATTCCGCCCTTCAAAGTGAACACCGACCCAAGCATTAAGTTAAATGATGAGGATGCTCCATGGATACGGCACAATCGTAAGCAAGCAGGGACACAAGGGAAGAAATGATGTGTAATAATTTATTGTACCAAACTTTGTTGAATGGATCATGTGAATTATATTACCCGTGATGTGTTTGGTGTCCATTTTCGAATGATTCGAGATACCACTGATGATACATGAAATTTGGAGTGATTTAGTCATACTCCTGCCTAGGCGTATAATATGCATACTCGTAGTCTTCATAGCCGCCGCCGTTGTACTGGTAGTCGTCGCCTTCTAAGTTGTCGGCGTCGTCGTCGCTGCTGTCGTCGCTGTCGTCGGGCGGCGCTCGTGGCTCGAACTGAGGGTAGCGCAGGCGGGGGATATCGCCGGCCGTGATGTAGTCCATGACGCTCTGCAGAGTCCGGCCGTACCACCATAGCCGACGGCCGGCCTCGTGGAAGTTCCCAGGAGGCAGACCGTCCTCCTCATACCTGGCGAGCGCCCTCTCACGCCGATTGATGAAGAAGGCGTCCCAAGTATGCTGGTTATCGGGATGCCAGCGGGGATTCATCCGCTGCTCCGGCGTGAGGTCGAGGTAGTAGTGGTTCGTGATGGCCGCCCGGCGCGCAGTACCCTGAGGGACGGGAGGGACCGGCACGCCGCCGGCGCTTAGGCTCCAGCCGGCGGGGACGCGGTAGCCCGGTGGGCAAGGGTAGTTCGAGGCGCAAAGCTCCTCCACCTGCTGGTAGGTTAGAGTGGGTGCGGTGGAAGCCATGAGAGAGTGATGAGAGATTGTAGAGATGTGATAATGCTGGCCAAGCCGGGCTACATATATGTAGTGACAAATGGCGGGAAAAATGGGAGCGGGAAGACAGGAGGCGGGAAGAAAGTGGCGGGAAGAAAGAGGCGGGAAGAAAGAGGCGGGAAGAAATAGGCGGGAAGACAGGGAAGAAATGGCGGGAAGAAGAGGAATCCAGAGCTGGTCATCTAATCTTTAGTCCCGGCTGGTGGGTGCAACCGTGACTAAAGGTGGTTTTTGTGTCATCTAAGAAAACTGTCGGTGGGATAAGGATGTTTGGGTAAGCTTTAGTCCCGGCTGGAGGGTGCAACCGTGACTAAAGCTGTCGGCAGGATAAGAACGCGTGGGTGGACGCACTGCTCGATGAGAGACAGAGGCGGGAAGACAGAGGCGTGAAGAAATGGCGGGAAGACATACGCGGGAAAGAACTGGCGGGAAGACATGCCGGGGAGAACTTGTGGGAAAACGAGAGGTGTCCAAGGAAGAAGCGGCGGGAAGCGGGAAACGGGAAAACAGTTGAGGGAAGAAATTGGATTTTTCTGATTTTGAATTGAATTAGTTTTATTTTTCTGAATTTTTGATATATTATTTGTATTTTTAAGATTTTGAATTGAATTAGTTTCATTTTTCTGAATTTTTTGATATATTATTTGAATTTTTAAGATTTTGAATTGAATTAGTTTTATTTTTCTGAATTTTTTGATATATTATTTGTATTTTAAGATTTTGAAATGAATTAGTTTTATTTTCTGAATTTATTGATATATTATTGGTATTTTTAAGATTTTGAATTGAATTTGTTTTATTTTTCTGAATTTTTTGATATATTATTTGTATTTTTAAGATTTTTAAATGAACTAGTTTTATTTTTCTTTACTTTTTGATATATTATTTGTATTTTTAAGATTTTGAAATGAATTAGTTTTATTTTTCTGAATTTATTGATATATTATATGTACTTTTCACATTTTGAAAAAGAAAAGAAATTCAAAAACCCGGCGAAAAATACCCTTTAGTCGCGGTTGGGGAGGCCAACCGCGACTAAAACCCAACCGCGACCAAAGGTCGCCAGTATCATAACGCGCCGGCACTGTTGCCCATTCTCTTCTTCTCCGTCGATCTCAGCTGAGCTGGGGGCAGCCGTCAGTGCTCGATCGCCGACCGCCGCCTCGCCGCCTGCCGCCCGCCGCGCGCCGCCTCGACGCCGTCGCCACACACGCGCGCCGGCCACCGTACGTTTGGACACGCTCCCCCGCGGCGTATACACGTGTGCTCGTCTTTTTCGTCCCCGTGGTCTACCCGGCGGCGCGCGCCACACGGGGGAGAGGCGGCGGCCGGCCGGCGCGCGCCACACACGCACATGCAGTAGCTAGGCGGCGCCGGGCTTCCGGCCCCTCCATCTCTCCCTCTTTTTTAATTAACAAAAAATTTAACTTCATAAAAACTTTAATTAACTTAACAAAAAAATTGAACTTCACAGAAACAAAATTTGAACTTCACAAAATTTAAATTAACAAGAAATAACTTAACAAAATTTAACAAAAATAGCTTAACAAAAGTTTGTCAAATAAATGAACTAAATTTTCGACTTAACAAAATTTAACAAAAATAACTTAACAAAATAACTTCCTTTTGTCACTTTTCAACCGCCACCGGTCTTCTTTGTCACTTTTAAAATAACTTAACAAAAGTTTGTCACTTTTAAAATAACAAAAATAACTTAACCACCGCGCGTATACGGAGGGGGGAGCGAGCCCCTCGTCGCCCCCTCCGTATACGCGCGGTGTTTTTTTGGGATCGAGAGGGGGCGGCGAGGGTTATGTGTGTTGTCCTCGCCTCCCTCTCCGTGACGCCGTCGTCTGCCGCCCCGTCTCGCGCTCTTCCGCGACACCCTCTCCCACCCCTTCCTCGCCCCCTCCTTTTGCCACCGCCCTTTCGCCACCGCCACCGCCCCCTTCTTCACTTAATTAATTTGTTTTTACTACATGTTTTCAGGACTGACATATGGCGGACGATAGAGCTGACCCGATTATGGACAACTATGATCCGGACGCTGAAGACCATATAATGGGCCTCATAAACGGCGATATTCTTTATGTGCCGACCGAACAAGAAGAAGAGGATATCTCTTCTTATCTGAACCTTGACGGTCAAGATGAAGGCCGTCAGCAAGATGATGCCGAAGAAACGTCGATAAACGACGATCTTCAATTGGAAGTAGCAACCACCTCCGGCGCCGAGGTATATATATACATTGAGCCTCTGGTGATACAAACTAACTGATTTGAATAAATATGTGTGTACTAACGCGCGCGACTCTCTTTCTTATTTTAGCCCTCGGCCGGATCGTCGAAACAATCGAGTACGTCGTCAAAGCGTGGCGCAACCAAGACGATGAAACAAGGAGAAACATATACCATCGAGGTTGTGCAACCGGCAGGCCGCTGGAGCCCGCAAGAACGCCACCAAGTTTATCAACCAATGCGGAGCCGTTGTTAGAGACAACGTCTCGATCACCGTCCAGGAGTGGAATGAGCCAAAGAAGGCACGAATTGGTTTCACTTTTGTCGATAAGAGAACAAAAAAAGATTGCTTGAAAAAGCTTATGGAACATTTCGTTCTACCTCCGGAATACAACAAATTCGATGAGGAGGGTAACAAGATTGAGGAAAACAAGGAGAGGAGGAGGCTAGTCAAACAGTTCGCTCTTCATAAGATGGCCGACGCATTCCGGAAATTCAAGCAAAATCTAGCCCGTGACTATGTCAACGAGAACAAGACTCCGGATTTCAAAGGACAATATGAGAAACTGAAACATGATTGGCCAGAATTTGTGAAGCAAAAGAAATCGGAGCAGTTCATTCAAATATCGAAAAAATAAGGAAAATGCGGCTAAGAAGGAGTACAATCATATTATGGGGCCAGGAGGGTATCGCCTTTGGGAGCCTAGGTGGGAGAAGATGGAGAACGAGCTGAGGGCGCGAGGAATCCGTCCAGGTACGGAGGGATGGGACCCAAGGGCCAAAAGCTGGTGGTACGGGCATGGGGGAACGCTACACCCGGAGACAGGGGAGTGTGTTTACCGGGGCAAAATGTTTAAACCCACCCAAGCCCTTATTAACGCAATGAGGGATGCTCAAGAGGGGAAGATCAAGTTCAACAGAGAGAACGACGCGCTGACAAAAGCCCTCGGGAATCCTGAACACGGAGGACGTGTACGAGGCATGGGGCACATTCCGTGGAAAATAGGGTTCTCCCAGAACGATGACCCGTACGGTTACAGAAGCCGTAAGAGAAAGATGGATCGGGATGCAGATGTTGTGGCGCGGTTGGCATCGGAAATGGATGAGATGAAGAAAACCGTGAGTGTACTAGTACAAGAAAGAGATGCAGCTCGGGCGCAGCATGAAGATCATCCAGTGGATCTCGGAAGCCAGCAGCGGAGAAGCAGCGTGGCTTCCACGGAGGCCCCACCGGCTGGTGCACATTGATACGTCTCCGACGTCTCGATAATTTCTTATGTTCCATGCCACATTATTGATGATATCTACATGTTTTATGCACACTTTATGTCACATTCGTGCATTTTGGACTAACCTATTAACAAGATGCCGAAGTGCCGTTCCTGTTTTTGCTGTTTTTGGTTTCAGAAATCCTAGTAAGGAAATATTCTCGGAATTGGACGAAATCAACGCCCAGGGTCCTATTTTGCCACGAAGCTTCCAGAAGACCGAAGAGTCAATGAAGTGGGGCCATGAAGTGGCGAAACCATAGGGCGGCGCGGCCCAAGCCCTGGCTGCGCCGACCTATGGTGTGGGCCCCTCGTGACGCCCCTTGACCTGCCCTTCCGTCTACAAATAGCCTTCGTCGCGAAACCCCCGTCGAGAGCCATGATACGAAAACCTTCCAGAGACGCCACCGCCGCCAATCCCATCTCGGGGATTCAGAGATCGCCTCCGCACCCTGCCGGAGAGGGAATCATCTCCCGGAGGACTCTACGCCGCCATGGTCGCCTCCGGAGTGATGTGTGAGTAGTCTACCCCTGGACTATGGGTCCATAGCAGTAGCTAGATGGTTGTCTTCTCCTCATTGTGCTTAATTGTTCGGGTCTTGTGAGCTGCCGAACATGATCAAGATCATCTATCTGTAATTCTATATGTTGTGTTTGTTGGGATCCGATGAATAGAGAATACCATGTTATGTTGATTATCAATTTATATCTATGTGTTGTTTATGATCTTGCATGCTCTCCGTTATTAGTAGAGGCTCTGGCCAAGTTGATTCTAGTAACTCCAAGAGGGAGTATTTATGCTCGATAGTGGGTTCATGTCTCCGTGAATCTGGGGGAGTGAAGAAACCTCTAAGATTATGGATGTGCTGTTGCCACTAGGGATAAAACATTGATGCTATGTCCGAGGATGTAGTTATTGATTACATTACGCGCAATACTTAATGCAATTGTCTGTTGTTAGCAACTTAATACTGGAGGGGGTTCGGATGATAACCTGAAGGTGGACTTTTTAGGCATAGATGCAGTTGGATAGCGGTCTATGTACTTTGTCGTAATGCCCAATTAAATCTCACAATACTCATCATAATATGTATGTGCATGGTCATGCCCTCTCTATTTGTCAATTGCCCAACTGTAATTTGTTCACCCAACATGCTGTTTATCTTATGGGAGAGACACCTCTAGTGAACTGTGGACCCCGGTCCAATTCTCTATACTGAAATACAATACTGCAATATTGTTCTACGTTTCTGCAAACAATCATCATCCACACTATACATCTAATCCTTTGTTACAGCAAGCGGTGAGATTGACAACCTCACTGTTTCGTTGGGGCAAAGTACTTGGTTTGTGTTGTGCAGGTTCCACGCCGTAAGGAATCCCTAGTGTTGCGCCGCACTACATCTCGCCGCCATCAACCTTCAACGTGCTTCTTGGCTCCTACTGGTTCGATAAACCTTGGTTTCATACTGAGGGAAAACTTGCCGCTGTACGCATCACACCTTCCTCTTGGGGTTCCCAACGGACGCGTGCTGTACGCGTATCAAGATCTTTTTCTGGCGCCGTTGCCGGGGAGATCAAGACACGCTGCAAGGGGAGTCTCCACATCGCAATCTCTTTACTTTGTTTTTGTCTTGCTTAGTTTTATTTACTACTTTGTTTGCTGCACTAAATCAAAATACAAAAAATTAGTTGCTAGTTTTACTTTATTTACTATCTTGTTTGCTATATCAAAAACACAAAAAAATTAGTTACTTGCATTTACTTTATTTAGTTTGCTTTATTTATTGTCTTGCACTCTATATTAAAAATACAAAAAAAAATTAGTTACTTTTGTTACCATGTCTAGCTCTGAACCTGTTACTTCTTCGCCTGAAGAATTAGTCTTCACTTTTAAACAAGGGGATGAGGAGAGTTTTAAGGATGCTTGGTCTAGAATTTTTACTTCTTATCGTAAAACTGAACCTCAAATGACTCTAAGTTTGCTCCTTAGTAATTTTTATTTTGGTCTTATGATTCGCTATAGATATGCTTTGGATGCTTTAGTGGGAGGAGATTTCCTTCATTGCAATGGGGATCAAGCTTTTAATGCCATAAAGAAGTTGGTTGCATCACATGATTCAGCTAATAACTTTGATTCAGCCCTTATTAGCATTTATAATAGATTAAACAATCTCGAGATAAGTACATCTCGCTTGGATGACAACTATCGCTATGTTCGTAATCGTCTTGAACAAGTTTTAGTGAACTCTGAACCTTCATTATGGGATCCTACTGTTAAAATTGTTATCGGTGATCAAACTCTTCATGCCAATTGTGATATTATGTCTGAATTTTGCCTTATACCTGAGAGCATTTATAAATCTTTGAAACTTTGGGGAGTTGATGAAGGAGGAGAAGAAATAACTCTCATTGATAACTCTGTTATAATTCCTAAGGGAATAGCCGCAGGTGTGCATACAACCATTCTTGGAAGAACAATATCCATTGATTATCTTGTTATTGAATGTGTAGGGACAGGAAAAATCACACTCGGAAGATCCCTGCTGAAACTATTGGGAGCAGTCATAGATGTGGGAGAAGGCACCCTGGAATTCACCTCTACACCGGGGGGAAATCATATATTTCCTAAATCAAAGAGAAAGAAAAAGAACAAGAAAGGTAAGGGTAAAGCCCAAGGTAAGGTTGATACACCATCTCTCGATAACACTTGATACACACTTTCTGCGCCTAGCTGAAAGGCGTTAAAGAAAAGCGCTTATGGGAGACAACCCATGTTTTTACTACAGTACCTTTGTTTTTATTTTGTGTCTTGGAAGTTGTTTACTACTGTAGCAACCTCTCCTTATCTTAGTTTAGTGTTTTGTTGTGCCAAGTAAAGTCGTTGATAGTAAAGTTCATACTAGATTTGGATTACTGCGCAGAAACAGATTTCTTTGCTGTCACGAATCTGGGCAAATTCTCTGTAGGTAACTCAGAAAATTATGCCAATTTACGTGAGTGATCCTCAGATATGTACGCAACTTTCATTCAATTTGAGCATTTTCATTTGAGCAAGTATGGTGCCTCAATAAAATTCGTCAATACGAACTGTTCTGTTTTGACAGATTCTGCCTTTTATTTCGCATTGCCTGTTTTGTTATGTTCGATGGATATTTCGATTCCATTGACTTTCAGTAGCTTTGTGCAATGTCCAGAAGTGTTAAGAATGATTATGTCACCTCTGAATATGTATATTTTGATTGTGCACTAACCCTCTAATGAGTTGTTCTAAGTTTGGTGTGGAGGAAGTTTTCAAGGATCAAGAGAGGAGATGATACAACATGATCAAGGAGAGTGAAAGCTCTAAGCTTGGGGATGCCCCGGTGGTTCACCCCTGCATATATCAAGAAGACTCAAGCGTCTAAGCTTGGGGATGCCCAAGGCATCCCCTTCTTCATCGACAACATTATCAGGTTCCTCCCCTGAAACTATATTTTTATTCACATCTTATGTGCTTTTCTTGGAGCATCGGTTTGTTTTTGTTTTTGTTTTGTTTGAATAAAATGGATCCTAGCATTCTTTGTGTGGGAGAGAGACACGCTCCGCTGTAGCATATGGACAAATATGTCCTTAGGTTTTACTCATAATATTCATGGCGAAGTTTCTTCTTCGTTAAATTGTTATATGGTTGGAATTGGAAAATGCTACATGTAGTAATTGCTATAATGTCTTGGATAATGTGATACTTGGCAATTGTTGTGCTCATGTTTAAGCTCTTGCATCATATACTTTGCACCTATTAATGAAGAAATACATAGAGCATGCTAAAATTTGGTTTGCATATTTGGTCTCTCTAAGGTCTAGATAATTTCTAGTATTGAGTTTGAACAACAAGGAAGACGGTGTAGAGTCTTATAATGTTTTCAATATGTCTTTTATGTGAGTTTTGCTGCACCGCTTCATCCTTGTGTTTGTTTCAAATAGCCTTGCTAGCCTAAACCTTGTATCGAGAGGGAATACTTCTCATGCATCCAAAATACTTGAGCCAACCACTATGCCATTTGTGTCCACAATACCTACCTACTACATGGTATTTCTCCGCCATTCCAAAGTAAATTGCTTGAGTGCTACCTTTAAATTTCCATTCTTCACCTTTACAATATATAGCTCATGGGACAAATAGCCTAAAAACTATTGTGGTATTGAATATGTACTTATGCACTTTATCTCTTATTAAGTTGCTTGTTGTGCGATAACCATGTTCCTGGGGACGCCATCAACTACTCTTTGTTGAATATCATGTGAGTTGCTATGCATGTTCGTCTTATCTGAAGTAAGGGCGATCTACCACCTTATGGTTAGAGCGTGCATATTGTTAGAGAAGAACATTGGGCCGCTAACTAAAGCCATGATCCATGGTGGAAGTTTCAGTTTTGGACATATATCCTCAATCTCATATGAGAAAATAATTGTTGCTACATGCTTATGCATAAAAGAGGAGTCCATTATCTGTTGTCTATGTTGTCCCGGTATGGATGTCTAAGTTGAGAATAATCAATAGCGAGAAATCCAATGCGAGGTTTCTCCTTAGACCTTTGTACAGGCGGCATAGAGGTACCCCTTTGTGACACTTGGTTAAAACATGTGCATTGCGATAATCCCGGTAGTCCAAGCTAATTAGGACAAGGTGCGGGCACTATTAGTATACTATGCATGAGGCTTGCAACTTGTAAGATATAATTTACATGATACATATGCTTTATTACTACCGTTGACAAAATTGTTTCATGTTTTCAAAATCAAAGCTCTAGCACAAATATAGCAATCGATGCTTTCCTCTTTGAAGGACCTTTCTTTTACTTTTATGTTGAGTCAGTTCACCTATCTCTCTCCACCTCAAGAAGCAAACACTTGTGTGAACTGTGCATTGATTCCTACATACTTGCATATTGCACTTGTTATATTACTCTATGTTGACAATATCCATGAGATATACATGTTATAAGTTGAAAGCAACCGCTGAAACTTATCTTCCTTTGTGTTGTTTCAATGCCTTTACTTTGAATTATTGCTTTATGAGTTAACTCTTATGCAAGACTTATTGATGCTTGTCTTGAAGTACTATTCATGAAAAGTCTCTGCTATATGATTCATTTGTTTACTCATGTCATATACATTGTTTTGATGCATTCATTACATATGTTTACAAATAGTATGATCAAGGTTATGATGGCATGTCACTCCAGAAATTATCTTTGTTTATCGTTTACCTGCTCGGGACGAGCAGAACTAAGCTTGGGGATGCTGATACGTCTCCGACGTATCGATAATTTCTTATGTTCCATGCCACATTATTGATGATATCTACATGTTTTATGCACACTTTATGTCATATTCGTGCATTTTTACGGAACTAACCTATTAACAAGATGTCGAAGTGCCAGTTGCTGTTTTGCTGTTTTTGGTTTCAGAAATCCTAGTAAGGAATATTCTCGGAATTGGACGAAATCAACGCCCAGGGTCCTATTTTGCCACGAAGCTTCAGAAGACCGAAGAGTCAACGAAGTGGGGCCACGAGGTGGCCATGGCGGCGCGGCCCAGGCCCTGCGCGCCGACCTATGGTGTGGGCCCTCGTGGCGCCCTTGACCTGCCCTTCCGCCTACAAAGCCTTCGTCGCGAAACCCCGGTGCAGAGAGCCACGATACGGAAACCTTCCAGAGGCCGCCACGCCAATCCCATCTCGGGATTCGGAGATCGCCTCCGGCACGCGCGGAGAGGGGGATCATCTCTCGGAGGACACTACGCCGCCATGGTCGCCTCCGGAGTGATGTGTGAGTGGTCTACCCCTGGACTATGGGTCCCAGCATTAGCTAGATGGTTGTCTTCTCCTCATTGTGCTTAATTGTCGGGTCTTGTGAGCTGCCGAACATGATCAAGATCATCTATCTGTAATTCTATATGTTGTGTTTGTTGGGATCCGATGATAGAGAATACCATGTTATGTTGATTATCAATTTATATCTATGTGTTGTTTATGATCTTGCATGCTCTCCGTTATTAGTAGATGCTCAAGTTGATGCTACTAACTCCAAGAGGGAGTATTTATGCTCGATAGTGGGTTCATGTCTCCGTGAATGGGGGAGTGAGAGAAACCTCTAAGATTATGGATGTGCTGTTGCCACTAGGGATAAAACATTGATGCTATGTCCGAGGATGTAGTTATTGATTACATTACGCGCAATACTTAATGCAATTGTCTGTTGTTAGCAACTTAATACCGGAGGGGGTTCGGATGATAACTTGAAGGTGGACTTTTTAGGCATAGATGCATGCTGGATAGCTGTCTATGTACTTTGTCGTAATGCCCAATTAAATCTCACAATACTCATCATAATATGTATGTGCATGGTCATGCCCTCTCTATTTGTCAATTGCCCAACTGTAATTTGTTCACCCAACATGCTGTTTATCTTATGGGAGAGACACCTCTAGTGAGCTGTGGACCCCGGTCCAATTCTCTATACTGAAATACAATCTCTTGCAATATTGTTCTCACTTTCTGCAAACAATCATCATCCACACTATACATCTAATCCTTTGTTACAGCAAGCCGGTGATTGACAACCTCCTGTTTCGTTGGGGCAAAGTACTTGGTTTGTGTTGTGCAGGTTCACGTTAGCGCCGGAATCCCTGGTGTTGCGCCGCACTACATCTCGCCGCCATCAACCTTCAACGTGCTTCTTGGCTCCTACTGGTTCGATAAACCTTGGTTTCATACTGAGGGTGCCGCTGTACGCATCACACCTTCCTCTTGGGGTTCCCAACGGACGCGTGCTGTACGCGTATCACACATGCACCGACGATCGAAATTACTGCACCGGAGCCTCCGGCGATCGAAATTACTGCACCGGAGCCTCCTCGCTACCCCGTGGACGATGTAAAGGAGATGAAAGAATGTCATCTGTATTATCCTATCGGGAACATGTCCATGAAGGTAGCCATCGGCAGTGCTTTACCATGTTTACCTGGAGCACTCCACCACAACAACCCCATTGCAGATGGCTATGCTCGTGTCACGGTGGAGGACATAGTCCAAGGGTTTGAGGACCTGGACATTGACATTGCTACACCTGAAGGGGCGAGAAGACTTGGAGATGTCAAGCGCCATATCATTCTATGGCAAAAGAAGTTTATCAAGTTTCCAGGCGAGGCGCCAAGGCCAACAAGTCCACCCCCTACGGTGGTGGTGGCGGTGGTGGTGGTGGTGGTGCTTCACCTACACCTCCTTCACATTCACCTCCGGCGGGTAAGCAGCCGCCGCCCCCCAGTCCGCCCCGGGCGGGTAAGCAGACGCCGCCCCCAATCCACCTCCGGCGAAGAAGCAGAAGCAGTCCTGGAGTATTAACCCGGACCCTTATGTACCTAAGATAACAAAGGTACCGGAGCCATCACTGAAGCCTCTCCCCACGAGGCCTTGGGAACGTAGTGCCGAGGAAGTCGACGCGGCCGCGACTGCTGATTATGAGAAATGGAAGGCGGACTGCAAGAAGAAAAGGGGCGAGCCCAAGCCAGTATTTTCTGATGAGCAAAAGAAGTGGGCTAAGTCATTTTTGACTCCCAAGCCGCGAAGAATCTGCCTGACGACTATGCACGTGAACTTCGTAGGCGCAGGCACTCATGTTCAAGGAGAAGAAAGAGCGAGAGGCGGAGAAGGAGAAGAAAGCCTTGGAGGAGGCCGAGAAAGAATTAGAAAGTAAGGGGAAACAAGTTGCCCAGCTCGGGGAACAAAGTAAACAATCGATTGCCCGCTTATGGTAAAGAAGCCGCCGGTCCGGATACCCCAGATATCATAAGAAGCTGCGGCAGCACGAGAGATTGGCCCCTTAACAGTACCCCGAGAGAACAAGCGGCCAACCCAGGTATGACTCTTCGTGAGCTTGTTAGGCCTTGATGAGGCGCCAATGAAGGACGTAGTAATTACATATGTGTCGAATGGGCCTCTCGTCGAGCCTGCGCAGGAAGAGGATCTACCTCCACAAATGACAAGTCTGCTGAAATGGTACAAGGGTTACATAAAAAATAAAAACGCCAAAGAATATATTTATGCGGAAGTTAGATATGAGCATCACTTCAAACATTACTATGTGCAAATTCATCTGAGTGAATTGTTCCAGCTGTTCAATCTACGCGAGCTCGGCAAATCTGTCATGGAGTTGCTACGTTAAATGAAGTGATTTATTTCTACCCCATCTCATTCATTGCGCACTATATATATGTCCTAACTATATTGTTGTGTACGCTATTTATATGCAGAATGAAGATTAAGGAATGCGAAGTAAGGAACATCCATGATTGACCCACAAATCGTTAATGGATATGTGTTAGAGCATCACCCCGCCGACATGGAGGAAGACCTGTGGCGGTTTCTTACAAAAACAGGAACTCAAAAGTGATATTCTATTTCCTTACCATTTTGGGTGAGTGTTTCTATCTTGAGCACATTCTCTTTTGTTTACTCCATGCATGGTATGTGGCCGGCTAATCGATGAGTTATGCATGACTGTGCATGTATCGTGTCCGCAGGTTCCACTGGATTCTGCTAGTAATTAAATTTGACACCTCAGAATGTCTCGTCCACGACTCTCTGACTCTGGATTCAAAGCTTTGGGGCGACATGAGAAGAATGCTGCAGAAGTAATTATTTTCATTCATTTGCACTCTATATCGATCGGCCTATTTCGTTCATTTTCTAATATCAAGTAACTAATAACTCTCTTGTTCATTTAATTTTCTTTGCCTCGTAGGGTTTGGAGACGGTTCTCAGATGAAAGGGTCGGTGAATTCAAAAAAGAGCTACATTTCATGCGGTCAATGGCTAAGAATGGTGGCGATATTCAGCCAGCGGGGACCAATCTATGTGGATACTATGTTTGTGAGATGATCCGGAGATACACCTCTGAGCGGGTTCCGAGTGATAACAATGAGAAGAGGAATAACCTCCGGAAGATGCTTAGTCCAGAAGCTCGCTTCCGACCACTTCAAGAGGAACTAGCTGGATGGTTCACGAGGGAAGTCCTCCATCCTAAAGGAGAACACTATTACGAGGACGTAGAACTTCATATGCACTAAATTATGTATGGAAACTTGTTCAAAATTGTATATGGTCATCCGATGATATTGAATATATATTGTATATTCCTCTTGAATTCTTTTCGGTTCTAATTTCAAATTTGTTTGAAATTGTACATTCATATGCATGTATGTAGTACCGTAGAATATGTGAAACTCCTTCAAAATTAAAATAAAGCACAAAAGAAATAAAACAATACAAATTAAGCAAGAAAACAGGTTTAGGGGCAGGTTTAGGGGGCTAAAACCCTAAACTGCGGCGATGCTAGTCACGGTTGGCAGAAGAACCGCGACTAAAGGTCCTCCGCCCGACGATTAGCACACTGGTAGAAAAATGGCCTTTAGTCGCGGTTCGTAAGCAACCGCGACTAAGGGGGGGGGTCGCGCTTATTTGGTCGCGGTTGCGCAACCGCGACTAATGGCAGTTGCGAACCGCGACCAAAGGCCCTTTTTCCACCAGTGAGCTTCAGCAGCAGCTTTTAGCTGGCAACAGAATCACAGTCAGTTGGTTCGAAAAGGAAAACAAGGCAAGTCTGATTTTGACAACTAGGTATAGACATTGGAACAGGAAAGTGAAGTGGTGGGCATGCAGAAAAGGGCGTAGAATAAAGTGGATGTCAATCACAATTCATATATACGGAGATAATAAAGGAGCAGGAAACGTTTGTTACATATCTAACTACATTTCCTCGTAACAGCAGGGACTTTAGTCACCTTTACATGTGAATAAATACCACTTATTTACTTCGCCAAGCAAGTCGTGTCATCACGCAGTAAAACAACTGAAGTTAGTTTAATATTTCTTGACACTGAAACCACGAAATGATTCAGCTGGAACTTTCAACTTGCACGTAATATTTTGTCATGCCACAATGAGTAAATGTTCATTTGAAACTTTAATGGACATTTTCCATAGAAAGCAAACAGGATGATCAAAGGCAGACAGTTTTGTATCGAAAAGCACAATGAGCCAAATGGGATAATCAAAAGGCAGATAAATTCGTATTCAAAAGCACAATGAGCCAAACAGAGTAATCAAAGGCAAACATTCTGATTGTCCAAGTGATTTATGTACTAATGGTGGGAAGCAACAGGTGGAATAGTGTGCAATCCAGGGAGCGGGGTACAGTTGGTCTACCTGATTCAGAAATTCATCCAGCCTCCTAACTAGCCGTATGACGCTTCCTTCAAATATGTCGGTCATCCATCAGGTAGGGTTTACAAGTTGATTCAACGTATTCCTCCACATTTACATCCAATTTGCATTCCCATTGTACCTAAAACAAGAACGAGACATCAGAGGGCAATCAAGTTGCGAAGCGAAGTGGCCGCAAAGCGCAGCTTTTTCCACCAGTTGGCTTCAGCAGGCGCAGTTGCTTTTCAGCTAGCAACAAAAATCACAGTCAGTTGGTTCGAAAAGGAAAACAAGGCAAGTCTGATTTTGACAACTAGGTATAGACATTGGAACAGGAAAGTGAAGTGGTGGGCATGCAGAAAAGGGCGTAGAATAAAGTGGATGTCAATCACCATATATCGACAATAAAGGAGCAGGAAACACATATCTAACTACATTTCCTCGCAGCAGGGACTTGTCACCTTTACATGTGAATAAATACCACTTATTTACTTCGCCAAGCAAGTCGTGTCACCAGACAGTAAAACAACTGAAGTTAGTTAAACTATTCTTGAGTGAGCCACATTCTTAGACTTTCAACTTGCACGTAATATTTTGTCATGCCACAATGAGAGTAAATGTTCATTTGAAACTTTAATGGACATTTTCCATAGAAGCCAAACAGGATGATCAAAGGCAGACAATTTTGTATCGAAAAGCACAATGAGCCAAATGGGATAATCAAAAGGCAGATAAATTCGTATTCAAAAGCACAATGAGCCAAACAGAGTAATCAAAGGCAAACATTCTGATTGTCCAAGTGATTTAACTAATAGCAACAGGTGGAATATGCAATCCAGGGAGCCAGTTGGTCTACCTGATTCAGAAATTCATCCAGCCTCCTAACTAGCCGTATGATGCTCCGTATATGACATCCATCAGGTAGGGTTTACAAGTTGATTCAACGTATTCCTCCACATTTACATCCAATTTGCATTCCCATTGTACCTAAAACAAGAACGAGACATCAGAGAACCCAATCAAGTATAGAGACTGGGAAGATGGCAAAACAGTGATGATACAAGTATGCACCTCAGCTATTTTTCTTGCAGCCTCTTGGAGTTGTGTCATTGGCTTAGAAAGCTCATTTCTCAGGCGTATTTGCTCACTAGACTTCTCACACGGTACAAAACAGGGAAGCAACTTGATGATGATCCAGGTCTACCTAGTCGCATAGACATGCAGCACTGAATATAAACTTAACACAAAAAATTGTAAGACATAATCATATTAAAAAGGTACCATTAAACATAAGTTCAGTGATAAGCAGCTCATCCCCAGTGTCAATTAAACAGGCACCACGTCCCTTCAACTGGAGAACACCATCCGCATCAATGTGACCAAGCATTTTCAGAACACGAGACCGGTTCTTTAGTTCATCTCTAAATTTTTGTAGCTGAATGGAGGAGAATGTAAGAACACATTCAAGCTGTTTTTTTCTCCATTTCTTATCCGCGTTTGGGGGACGCAACTGGAGATGCTCTTACACCCTGTCAATGAATGAATCTCTGAGACTAGAATATCATAGATGAATAAATTATTTATAATGATCAAAATAGAGACTGCCAAACATGTTAGTTCTTCAAGATTTATCACAATTAAATAGAAACTCATAGTACCAAAATTAATCTGGATGTAGCACCTATGGACTATGGTACCAAAATTAATGGTCAGAATCGATCTTTAATTAGCCCAGTCTCTAGTAGTAGAAAACTAGGACAACCAAGTAGGATCACAATCTGGATATATCACCTATGGTAGTACCAAAATTAATGGTCCGTTGGATACAGAAATCCCTATCTGCATCTAGGAGGAGGTAGATGGCATCGATCCGCTTGTGATGGAACTCGTTGTTAACGCTGTAAGCAAGACCAATTCTATCTTATTCTGCACTACGAGTATTCTATTTATTTATTACAGAAACTGGAGATTAATACATGACAGAAGGAGGTGGAGTCGGGGTGGGCTTGAGGACGTGGAAGGAGCAGGCGAGGTCCTCGCCGACGACCATGACGGCGCCGTCGTTGCCGCAGCTGCCTACGTAGTTGGGCGCCGAGAACACAGTCACAAGCTTCCCTTTGGCGAACTGGTCATCGTAGCCGGCCTTCTTCATCTCGTGCGCCCTGCACACCATGTCCAGCCCGTGCCGCTCGCAGAACCCCGCCACCACGTCGGCGCCGAACGTGAAGGACTTGCTCCTCCTCGGCTTCCCCCACCCTCGGTGCCCGTCATCTTCGGCCGGGTCCGACCACAGCAGGTCGCACGCGAGGCCAAGGACATGCGCTAATGCCAGGCCGCGGCCGACGGCAGCGCGACGCGAAACACGGGCGGCGCCGTCCGTCCTGGACGACCGTGCCTCGTCCTTTTCCGACGAGCGCGGCGAGAGGGAGGCAGGCGAAGACGGCGTTGAAAGCCTTCCATACCGACCGGACGAGGCGGCGCCTCTTGCACTCGTCGGAGAAGCCGAAGATCTCGTTGACGGCCTCGACCTCGTGGTTGCCACGGAGGAGGAAGAAGGTGTCGGGGTACTTGAGCTTGTAGGCCAGCAGGAGGCAGATGGTCTCCACGCTCTGCTTCCCCCTGTCCACGTAGTCCCCCAGGAACAGGTAGCGGTTGTCGGCGGAGGGGGCACCGGTGGCGCGGAAGAGGCGGAGGAGGTCCGGGTACTGGCCGTGGATGTCGCCGCAGACGTTGACGGGGGCAGGGACGGTGAGGAGGGTGGGTTGGGATAGGAGGAGCTCTTTGGCGGCGGAGCAGAGGTGCTTGATCTCCACGGGTGTCAGAGGAGGGGGTGCCGACGACGAGGAGGGCGGGTCCTCGGCTGCGAGGAGGCGCCGGATGATGTCGTCGAGGTCCAAGTCCAGTGCCGCCGCCGCAGCTGCCATTGATGGTTGAATCGACCGCTAGTTCGGGACTTCGTGTGATCGTCGCGTGTTGCTTCGCGCGCCGGCCTTTTGCTCGATCGATCGCTGTGTGTATTCTTTTTGTGGTGCAATCCATGTTGGAACTGGACCCGGACACCACAGCTCGTACGTACCTAACCAGACAGGAGTAGATCACTCGAGAAGACACCAACTATGGACAATTCAGGAATCAGGAGAAGGTTTTATAAGAAAAGCGATTTCCTAGTTCGATCTTGGTGTTCAATCTGCGCCAACGTTTCCGTACGTATATGGTCGCTATATAGAAAAGAAAAGAAAAGAAAAATAACACTCAAATCATTCCAAAAAAATCTTGCTATGAATCGAGGCAAACACATATGGATTGAAAAGGACTGTATTTCGTTCGTCTATGTGCAAAACTACGTATAGAAGCAGCATCAAATATCTGCTACTCCTTGAAACAGGTACTACTAGAAAAACAGCTATAGCACATTGTTAATGATGCGCTACTGCTAGCCCATTACCGATGACGCACAAGATTAGAGTTGGAGATTGCTATGTGTAGGGAGGGGTGAAAATTTTGGGCAGCCTCGCACCAAAGGATGGTGGTTTCACCACTCCCTCGTGAATCATCTTTTCAGTAAAAAAAAAGTAAAAAATAAAATTCCTTGAGATGGCTATGTTTTATGTGCTCTAGTTGTTAGGAAAATTAACAAATATGAATTTCTATTTGTTTTGCAAAAGCGGCACCATATTTCGGTAAAACGGTTTTTCATGTTCATTCCGACCTTCGATGAAAAAGCTTTTTATATGAAAACGTATCTGCGGAAAATTTTACATCCGATTTGAACCGTCGCTGTTTAGCGATTTTTTAGATTACTCAAAACTGAAATGAAAATATGAGTTTTTCAGCTTTTAGATTTAATTAAAAGAATTGAAAAAATTAATAGTGGTGCCACTCATAACCTTCCCTGCATCGAAATCCAAAATGTGGCTGGCCACCACCGACCTCACTACCCTCTTATCCACCCCTCTCCTCCATCATATCCTCCTACTCCATCCTCTTCTCCAAACACTCTGGCGTCTCTCCCTCCTCTTCTCCTCCAAGCACTTCGGCGCTCCTCCCTCCCCTCCAATGTTCCTATGCTCCATTCTCCATCCTCTCCTCCCCTCTCCTCTCCATCCTCTCCTCTCCTCCCTCTCTTCTCCATCTAACCTCTCCCACAGCTCATCTAATTCAAAAAAACAAAAACGAGCAGAAAAATGGTGCTAGATGAATACAATAATGAAACAAAAAGCAAAAAGGTATCAATCTGAAAATGTGCTAGATCTAGATTTCAAAATGTTACCAGTGGCGCACTCTAAGAGCTAGTAGTGGCGCACTGAAGTGTTAGTAGTGGTGCATGTTGTGGATATACTTCATAGGTATACCATCGACATGGTCCGATTCCGGCAAGCCCGGGTGGCCCACAGATGGTGGTGATGGCATATGGCCCACCGGGCAGCCCAGTTGTTGTTGATTAAGATGGAAGATGTCCAACTCAGGAACAAGGAGTCGGATCCCAACCGACCTATGAGGTAGCCGGATCCGAACTGCCCTACGAAGGTAGCCGGATCCGAACCGCCCTACGAAGGTAGCCGGATCCGAACCGCCCTACAGAGGTACCCGGATCCGAACCGCCCTACAGATGTACCCGGATCCGAACCGACCTACAGAGGTACCCGGATCCGAAGAGGTCTATGCCAGGAGTCGATCCGTGAAGGCCCATGAAGGAAGCCGGATCCATGACACAGTTAGGAATAGGTGGATCCTGACGTACACGGCAATGTAATATTCCGTAGTTAGGCAACTTGTATTCCGGGTAGGACTCTCCTAGAAACCCTAGATCCGGGCGCCTATAAGCCGGGTCCCGGAGCCCCGAGGGGATCTCCTAGAAGCGAGATAACCACAACTCATTGTAAAAACGCGAAGCGCCAGATAATTCCATAAAGCAGAGGGCCCGCCATCGTGGTTCCGGGTTGTAACCGCGCACACCGTCCCGTGTGCACTCCGCCCTATGGCCCCTACTTCTTCTCCCTCGTGAGATCCTCCTTCTAGGTACGTCAATAGCAACCACGCTGGCGCCCACCGTAATGCCCGAGAGCAGAGGCTGAATCGGGAGGTTCCACATGGAAGCTACACGACACGATCAGAGGGTTGTTTTTTGCTCGAACAAGGAGAGCCAATCATCATGATTAGTCATTTTAGCCAATAATTCTTCAGCGTCCCTGGAGTTCTTTCTAAAACACAACCAGCACAACTATCCTATGCCCTAGACTCAATGGTTAGTCCACTATAAAATATATCAAGTAAATCATGCTTTTCCAAATCATGGTCAGGCGAGCTCTAATAAGAGAAAAATCTCGCCCAAGCCTCAGGCAATTTCTCTCCATCTCCTGGTCAAAATTATATATTCTCTGCAAAGCAATATGTTGAGCACTAGCAGGAAAGTATTTACGGAAGAAAACATCAAGCAATTCTTTTGGAATTTTAATAGAATTAGGTGGCAAACTATTATACCAAGTTTTAGCGTCATCCTTTAATGAGAATGGAAAGATTTTAGCAACAAAGTAAGTACGCATCTTGACATCATCAGAAAACAAGCTACTTAGAGTTTCTCAATCATGTGTTCAACAGCACTTTCTTTTTCAGTACCACAAAAGGTGTTTTTCAACAATAGCTATATGAGATAGATCAAGAGAAAAATCATAATCATTATCCTTAATGTTTATAGGAGATGTGGCAAACTTAGGATCAGGAGACAGTTTATATCTAACAGCATGTTCTGCAAGCAACTTTTTAATTTTTCTTGCATCAGTAGTAGCATTGCATTTTTCAATAAAATCATCATTAAGCTCCACATAATCTTCATCAGGATCATCACTAAAATAATCAAGTTCAGGTGAATTAACAGTGTAGTAGCATTAGGAGTTTCAATATTTTCAATTTGTCTAGACCTAGCAATCGTAGCATCTAGAAAGGATCCCAATGAACCACTATCATCAAGCACACAGAAATATTATCAATATTATGAGAGTTTTCAGATTCAGGTAAGTACCCGCATGTGAAGCATGTGGCGGTGAAACAAGTTTATCAATCACAGATGGTGAATCAAGTGTAGCGGAGGTACTCAGAATTGTACCTTTTCTTGTAGTGGATGGTAATATGGTGACCTTAGTATCGCGAGGTTTACCCATGATGGAGAATTTGCAGCGAACAATATTAATCCAAGTGAACTTCCAAATAAAGCTATGCTCCCCGGCAACGGCGCCAGAAAATAGTCTTGATGACCCACAAGTATAGGGGATCGCAACAGTCTTCGAGGGAAGTAAAACCCAATTTATTGATTCGACACAAGGGGAGACAAAGAACACTTGGAAGCCTTAACAGCGGAGTTGTCAATTCAGCTGCACTGAAACACTTGCTCAAGAGTTTATTTAGTGTCAGTTTTATGGCAGTAGTAGTAGTGAAACAACAAGAGTTGCAGTAATGGAGACGAGTAGTGATTTTAGTAAACAGCAGGATTAAAATACTGTAGGATCGGATGAACGGGGCGTTGCATGGATGAGAGAAACTCATGTAACAATCATAGCAGGGCATTTGCAGATAATAATAAACGGTGTCCAAGTACAAAGCAATCAATAGGCATGTGTTCCATATATAGTCGTGCGTGCTCGCAATGAGAAACTTGCACAACATCTTTTGTCCTACCAGCCGGTGGCAGCCGGGCCTCAAGGGAAACTACTGGATATTAAGGATACTCCTTTTAATAGAGTACTGGAGCAAAGCATTAACACTCCGTGAACACATGTGATCCTCACATCGCTACCATCTCCTCCGGTTGTCCCGATTTCTGTCACTTTGGGGCCATCGGTTCCGGACAGCGACATGTGTATACAACTTGCAGGTACGATCAATAAACAATGAATATCATGATGAAACAATAACATGTTCAGATCTGAGATCATGACACTCGGGCCCTAGTGACAAGCATTAAGCATAACAAGTTGCAACAATATCATCAAAGTACCAATTACGGACACTAGGCACCATGCCCTAACAATCTTATGCTATTACATGACCAATCTCATCCAATCCCTACCATCCCCTTCGGCCTACAGCGGGGGAATTACTCACACATGGATGGGGGAAACATGGCTGGTTGATGTAGAGGCGTTGGCGGTGATGATGGCGATGATCTCCTCCAATTCCTCGTCCTTGCGGAGTGCCGAACGGAGACTTCGGCTCCCGCGACGGAGTTTCGATGTGGCGGCGTTACTGAGGGTTTCGCGACTTCGACTTCTCCCGTGCGTTTTTAGGTCGAGGCCGATAAATAGTCCGAAGGAGGGCGGTCGGAGGCCGGCCGAGGGGCCACACCATAGGCCGCGCGGGCCCCCCTAGGCCGCGCCGCCTTATGGTGTGGGGCCCTCACCTCCACCTTAATTGTCCTTCTCAAGTTCGCGTATTGGGAAAATAGGGCCTTCGCATAAATTCCGAGGGATTTTCCTGAAAGTTGATTTCTGCACAAAAACGAGACACCAGTTCTGGTTGAAAACAGCGTTAGTCCGTGTTAGTTGTATCCAAAATACACAAATTAGAGGCAAAACAATAGCAAAAGTGTTCGGGAAAGTAGATACGTTTTGGACGTATCAACTCCCCCCAAGCTTAGCTTATTGCTTGTCCTCAAGCAATTCAGTTAACAATGAGCGATAAAAGAACTTTCACGAACACATTTGCTCATATGATGTATATATTCTAATGCTATGGCTAATAATTAAGTAGTTCATAGTGAGATACATGCAAATAAGATCATATAACAGCTATGTCAATCATGCAGAGGTACCAATAATTAATAATAAGCATCATGAATCATGTATGTAAGCAGGATTGCAATGTTCATAAGAGAGTATGATAAAGTGGTATCTCGCTTGCCTGTATTTGATTGGCAAAACATAAATGCCCAGGCACCTCTGGAGTTCATAGAAAGACTAGAAGTAGTGATTGTCAAAGATAAAAGCATCAAAGTTATACCACAATCAATCATATTTTGAGACAAGCATATTATACTAAGAATGACAGTTATGCTCTCAAGATAGTGCTCAAAGAAATAATGGAGACACAACATAGAAGTAAAAGGTTGACCCTTCGCAGAGGGAAGCAGGGATTAACATGCGCTAGAGCTTTTCATTTTGAAATCAGGAGTAAAATCATTTTGAGAGGTGTTTGTTGTTGTCAACGAATGGTAATGGGTACACCAACTACCTCACCAACCGGACTTTCAAGAGCGGCTCCCATGAATTATTTGCATATTTATGTGGCACTCCTTCCAACCTTTCTTACACAAACCATGGCTAACCGAATCCTCGGGTGCCTGCCAATAATCTCATACCATGAAGGAGTGCCTTTTTATTTTAGTTTTATTATGATGACTCCCCCAACCTTTGCTTACACAAGCCATGGCTAACCGAATCTTCGGGTGCCGTCCAACAATCACAAACCATGGAGGAGTGTCTATTTAGGTTAATTAATTTGGGACTGGGAATCCCATTGCCAGCTCTTTTTGCAAAATTATTGGATAAGCGGATGTGCCACTAGTCCATATGAGAGTCCGTCAAAAGTAAATGACAAGGTTGAAAGCTAAACACCACATACTTCCTCATGAGCTATGAAACATAAACACAAATTGAGAAGCATTTTGAAAGTTTTAAAGGTAGCGCATGAGAATTTACTTGGAATGGTTTGAAATGCCATGCATAGGTATTTATGGTGGACACTTTGGAACAACTTGGTTTTCAGGTGTTTGGAAGCACGAGTAGCGTTCCCGCTCAGTACAAGTGAAGGCTAGCAATAGACTGAGGAGCGACAAATCAAGAGAGCAGAAACTGTCATAATCATGCTTGCGGCAAAATAAATTAACGGAGGCATAAAAGTGATACAAGAACTCTGAAGCAATATAGATCATCGAGGCTTAATTGACTTTTGTTCAGTCATATGCATGCGTGAGCATGTGCCAAGTCGATATAAATGAATTATTCAGAGGAGGACACCACAATGCCATACTTACTTATGAATAAAACAATGCAACAAACATCCATGACATGCTACTCATATTAATAAATTGGAGCTAAACATGAGAGATCATGAACTACTAGACTTTCTCAAATAACATATACCTCACATGAACCAACTAAGCATGCTCACATGAATGAGTATATGTACAAAAATGAAAACAAATAGAGTTCATACCAGCCTCTCACCACAATCAATTGTCGTAGATCGTCATTATTGCCTTTTCACTTGTGTAGCTTGGATAATATGAAATGAAAGCCACGCTCCAGCCACCGAAGACCATTGAACTCATAATGAACTTTACAAACCAAAGAAGAACAGCAAATATTTTTGGTGTTTTCGAATTGCAAACAAGAACAAAAGGAAACAAGCAAACAAGCAAAATCTTTTTGGGTTTTCTTATAGCAAACTAGCAATAGCAAATAAAGCGAAACAAATGCAAAAAACCAAAGCAAACAAATCGTGAAGAGAAACAACAGAAATATTTTTGGTCTTTTTGTGTTTTGGAAAGGAAACAAAGCAAAAACAAGAAATAGCAAACTAGAAGAAACACAGAAAAGCGAGATGGCAGAAATCTACCAAAACCTGACAGCAGTACAGAAATCGATTTTTACAAAAATCTTACGTTACTCAGCTCGAAAGTGTTCAACTAATGAAAGTTAGATAACAACCTGGGGAACCTGCACAAAAATTGGCAGCTCAAAATAACGTTCTGGCTGTGCGCACGAATTTTTCTAGTAACAGTCCAGAATCTATTTTCAGGCAGCACTTCCCCAAATATCATCTCCTCTCATTAGAAAACCACTCAAAGAGACTAAACAAGTATGTACAAGTATCCAGCAATCAAAATATGCAAAGAATGAGTGATGCCGGTATACCTCCCCCAAGCTTAGGCTTTTGGCCTAAGTGGAGTTCAACCCCAACGAGGATCGCTGTTCCTCGCCGGTGGATAATTCATGGCGAGTCATAGTAAAGTTCCCAGTAAGAAAAGCGTGGAGGCTCCACATGTCCAACATGTTGATGCGAGGAACTTGTCATCGGATGATGAGTCGAGGTGCTCCTCGACCTCCGAGTCGTCTCTTGCATGATGGCCTCCTCCCTCTATGTGTGCATCCAGTGCACCTTCTGTGACCGACCAATCTCCCCTGGAATCAAGGTTAGACAGAACAGGCGCAGGCAATCTATACTATTATATTGGAGTTGGTCGTAGGTCATACACCGCGTTTGGTGAAGGAGATTGGAATCATCCAAGCCCTCTAATCTAATATCAAAGCCTCGGCTCAAAATCCGTCCGTCTAATCCATTTTTCCTTTCATCCCAAACTACTTTTATGGTAAGTCATGCCCTCATTTTCTCTGTTATCCCTAATCATGGCATTAACTGGTACAACAAAAAAGAAAAGAAAATCAAGCAACCACGCGGAATCGTGATCTGGATGGTATAAATCACGATTTTATACCAGAAATAATTGGTAAAATACTCCGTCATCAATTGCAATTTTATTCACAAGATATATTTCCTTAACCAGAAGAAACAAATGCCAGTGTGCTCCTTCCTTTGTACGACACAAGGAGGAAAAAATATCAAGACGGAAACCCCGTTTCCCGTAAGAAAAGTATCACGGGATGCAATCCCTTGTCCCGTTAATTTCTGGATTGTATGCCGCCTAGACTTAGAGGAAATTCTAAACAAGGTGTATATATTGATGTTTTTACCTGGCGGCGCGGCATGTATGAGATCGGGAGTTAACGCGAGGGGGCTCCTCTACTCGTTGTGGCTCGCAGCGATGGCGAGACGCTATCGAGTGAGCCGTTGGGTCAACGAGTTCGTGGCCTCCGGCCGCTCTACTCGTCATGTCGCAGTGGAGATGGCAACACGATGTCGTGTTCGTCGGCGAGGCCACCTGCGTCGATTCCCTCGCATGCGTGCTCCAGGCCGACCGAACCTTCGACCTCAAGCCCATCCATGGCCACACCCGCGTTGTCATCCACTGGCCTACATCTGAGTACCGCATCGCCCACGCCATCTGGTACAGTTTTCATTCGGCTCCACCTACGCTACTTTGCACTATCCCTGGTGATCAATTTAGATGGAGTACTACTGCTTTATCTGATTTCTTTATACCCACCATGATCGATTTTATTTCATCTGTACATGTAGACGTACATGTCCATCTAGGATGGTTGAAAGGTCGGACCTCACAGCGCTGGATATGCAAGCTATGGTCATCCATGGTCCAGATCTCCAAGACCAACGTCGCGGGGTTTGTGGGACATTCGCCGAGGTCAACAAGTTCAAGGCCGGATTCTACGACAATGAGCACGATTTCACTAGATAATCCAGTCCAATCCACATGCCTCATGCCCACCTGGTTGAAGTGACACTCATATGTACATTCTTGGCTCAACTAATATGCTAAGCTGAGAATGCTTCATGTATCATAGCCGCTGATAATTTCTCTCTTTCATCATCATCTTCTATGTCAAATTTCATATAATTTTTATTTCACGGAGTTCTCAGATTTGTGGCCTCTATATCAGGCAGTAAGGCACTTATCGATCGGTATTTTTTCAAGTCTCTATTGATTGAGGATCTCTTCACAAAGCATTAGCACAACTAAATATATTGTTTTGTATTTTTTGTAGGCCATATCCAGGTTACTTGCAAGTTGCAAATCATTGCCGGTTGTCAAGGTCAGAGTGACAATGCTCAGATAATGCCCTGTTCATTGACTATATATTGTCCTTCATAGATAGAGAACATTCGTCAAACGATTCAGCATTGCAAACCTTCCTGTGAATAACAGAGTAATTAAAAAATCGGTTGAATTGTTTTATTCTGGTTTTGGCAAAAATATTTTGCACAAATTGGTATAGTCAAGTTTTTAGTTGGACTGAATTATTGTAGTTCTATAAAAGGTACTATGAGTTGTCACCTCCATGATTTTTCCGTAGATTAAGACGTGAACATTATATGCACTATCAACTTACCTAAACATTCTTCAAAGCAAAATTACATGAGAACCACAGTTGTGTCGCGTTCGACTTCTATTAACTATACTTTGTAAATCTTTAACCAATATTTTTTTTATTGTCTACTTGTCGATTGTTCTATACCAATCCAAGATAGCTAAAATTGACTCTGCTATGGAAGCCAACTTCAGAAGTATATATTTTTGCAACTAATGCCCATTATCATTAGCAGTTTGATGGTTTACCTGGTATTATTTTTTAGATATCTAACTAAATAACCTCTGCAATTTTTGTAAGACTAGATTCTATAGGATTTAACTTGGTACGTCCTCCGCCAAACAAAGTACCACTCATATGTGGACTTTTGTTTACTGCACCTTTAACTTATTACTAACATAATTTGTTGTGTGTGAATTAGTCTGTAAATACGAGGAACTTTGTTCAACCATTGTTGGTTTTGTTTATCCGTATTTTTGTGGGTAATTTGTTTTTAGTTTTGCAAATTTGCAAGTCGTTAATGCGACATAAACAAAATGCTTTTGTTTTCTCGGGTAGATGTCAAGTCTAGCAGGAGGGGTAGTGAACCTTGAACCAAGTCAACCATTATTTACATTGCAAGCAAGGTGTTTCAAGATGTAAAATGTGCTCGGATGACTCGTGGTGAACTGAAGATAGGGTGGTCATTAATTGAGCTTGAAGAGAAGAGTTATATGTGAAGGAATGCAATTGCATGAAGATTGAAAATCATTAGATCTGCAATGCAAACGGCTGAATAACTTTTGATTTTTTGCATGTTGGAGATAGAATGTTGTGGGATCAGTAGTAGACAACTAAACAGTAAGTTGTATGAGTTGTATATGGTTCTGAGTCTTGTACTACCAACTGACCTACACTCACTTTAGGAAGGAGGTTGCGGCTTAGGGTGACCGTCCCAGAGGAGATGAGATCGTGGGAGAGATCGGGGATAGACTGGAGCAGCAGGTCGACTAGGCAGTGTCAAATCTGTGGGGAAGTAGACAACCACCACCATCCCTTGTCGAGTCCATTTTTTACATGTTTCCGTCCACGCTCGCACGAAGACAAGCTGCAAGATCCCATCATGTCATCGATCAGGCACTGTAGCGCTGCTGAGCAGACTCGTCTCTTCTCTAGCCCGCTTCAGTTATTCTTCTCTCCTTCACGCATCTCACACAACTATTCCTTTGTTTTCTTTGAATTTCAGCTTAAAGGTATATGATTCCAAGTTGTTTGGATATCGATGCACAACTTGAATTTTAGCTCCATTTTGTTTGAATATCGATGGACATGTTGTCGATGCGATGTTCGATAAATGGTTGTGCATGTATTTCGATCATAGTTATCTTTAAAGGTGCAAGGTAATGATATCAGTTGTCAAACTATAATTCAAACAAGATATAATCTTATGAGCTTTTTAGAATATATTGTGGCTGTTTTATCGTAAACATGAATTTTTTATGTATCGTATTGAGATATTACGGGAAAAATATAACCGTAGCAACGCATGGGCATTCAACTAGTCTTACTAGTTTCTCAGTTTTCTTAGTTATTCTCCAGACTTTCTTATAAAATGTCATCTTGTAAAATAGGTTATCCAAGTTGGAGGAATCAGAAACAAATTCATGTTTAATCATAGAGGCTATGTCAAGTTTTTCTATGGGGAATGGAATATCAAAATGATGAGGTTCTACATTATGAAAAGCTAGTAAACGAGAGGCGATGAGACCTCCACAAATTCCACCTTTCTCACGGTTAGTAGCAAGTCTATAAGCTATCAATGCCCCCAAATTATAAGTCCTACTACCTTGCAGTGCCGCAGCTAGAAAAGCTAAATCCGGGATAGATAGTTTACCGCCAATCTTTCTAGCAAGAACGCATTTAGTAATAAAATAGGCAAAGTAGCGGATAGCCGGGAGCTGAATGCTAGTGATTTTACCACTATCCTCTGAGAAACTCCTTCCATAGCAAATCATCTTGAAGAGGCTTAAGAGTTCTTGCGGCGATCCCCTTATCTTCTCGCATGATCCCCATTGCGGTACTCTAATTGCTGCACAAAAATCACTGAATGGCAAGTTGACAGCTTTATTGTAAATTTTATACTGAACCGTGGGGTTAGATCGCGACCAATTGAACTTAAAGTCCTGCACAAAAGACATAGTTAATTTTGCATATTGTCTTGGCTCTTCTTCAACAAAATCACTCAGCCCTGCTCGAGAAATTAGACTCCGAACATCTTCCAATATTCCCGCGCTTCTCATGAAATCCGCGCACGGGTAGTAAGAGGGGTATACTCCCTCTTCACGATTCACTCTCATAACTTGTTGGACCTCCAATTCTTGTTGGTTAAGTTGATATCTACTCCACTCCATTCTCTGAAATTTTCAACAAACAATATAAAATTTGATTTGGTGACATATAATCAAGGGGAACTACTATAGGAACTTGCTAGAGTACTAATCATGCATCAAAACTAGTTTATATAACTTAGAACAAGCATGCAAGCTCACTAAACATGTTACCTACAGCAACAAAATATTCAAGATATACTCAACCAAACAAAATTCTACTTGGATAGGTGGAGGAGTCACATACCGAAGAGCAAATGTGCCAAATTTCAGACAGAAATCTGGGCTGAGCAAAGAGATAGAGAAATCTGGAGTTCTTGAGCAAAAACGCAAGTGAGAGGAAGCTGGTTCGAGTTTTTTCGGGAGAGAGAAGATGCTGGGAGAAAGAGATGAGATAGTCGGGCAAGGAGGGGCCCACACCACAGGGTGGCGCGCCCACCTCCTTGGCCGCGCCGGCCTATGGTGTGGCACCCTCTGGTGCCCCACAGGTCATCCTCTGGTGCTCCCAGGTGCCTCGTCGAAAAATAGGACCAACGGTATAATTTTTGTGAATTTTTGAAAACTTTGAAAAATACACATTTCTGGGTATTAAGTTTATTATTACTGGCCAGGAAAATTTTGAAATCTCCAATTAACTAAGGAACTTTGCAAATTAAAAGTGCTACAGCAACTAGAGCAAGTGGAAGAAGAAAGAGATGTTGTTTACCTCCTCTATGCAAACTATTATACCAAGTTTTAGCGTCATCCTTTAACGAGAATGGAAAGATTTTAGCAACAAAGTAAGTACGCATCTTGACATCATCAGAAAATAAGCTACTTAGAGTAGATAACTCAATCATGTGTTCAACAGCACTTTCTTTTTCAGTACCACAAAAGGGTGTTTTCTCAACAATAGCTATATGAGATAGATCAAAAGAAAAATCATAATCTTTATCCTTAATGTTCATAGGAGATGTGGCAAACTTAGGATCAGGAGACAGTTTATATCTAACAGCATGTTCTGCAAGCAACTTTTTAATTTTTCTTGCATCAGTAGTAGCATTGCATTTTTCAATAAAATCATCATTAAGCTCCACATAATCTTCATCAGGATCATCACTAAAATAATCAAGTTCAGGTGAATTAACAGGTGTAGTAGCATTAGGAGTTTCAGTATTTTCAATTTGTCTAGACCTAGCAATCGTAGCATCTAGAAAGGATCCCAATGAACCACTATCATCAAGCACGGCAGAAATATTATCAATATTATGAGAGTTTTCAGATTAGCAGAAGTACCCGCATGTGAAGCATGTGGCGGTGAAACAAGTTTATCAATCACGAGATGGTGAATCAAGTGTAGCGGAGGTACTCAGAATTGTACCTTTTCTTGTAGTGGATGGTAATATGGCGACCTTAATATCGCGAGGTTTACCCATGATGGAGAATTTGCAGCGAACAATATTAATCCAAGTGAACTTCTAAATAAAGCTATGCTCCCCGGCAACGGCGCCAGAAAATAGTCTTGATGACCCACAAGTATAGGGGATCGCAACAGTCTTCGAAGGAAGTAAAACCCAATTTATTGATTCGACACAAGGGGAGACAAAGAACACTTGGAAGCCTTAACAGCGGAGTTGTCAATTCAGCTGCACTGGAAAGACTTGCTCGCAAGAGTTTATCCAGTAATGCTGAGTTTATGCGTAGTGGTAGTGAAATAACAGTAGACAGACAGTAGTGATTTTAGTAAACAAGGATTAAAATAATGTAGGCACGGGGACGGATGAACGGGCGTTGCATGGATGAGAGAAACTCATGTAACAATCATAGCAGGCATTTGCAGATAATAATAAAACGGTGTCCAAGTACAAAGCAATCAATAGGCATGTGTTCCATATATAGTCGTGCGTGCTCGCAATGAGAAACTTGCACAACATCTTTTGTCCTACCAGCCGGTGGCAGCCGGGCCTCAAGGGAAACTACGGATATTAAGGTACTCCTTTTAATAGAGTACCGGAGCAAAGCATTAACACTCCGTGAACACATGTGATCCTCACATCGCTACCATTCCCTCCGGTTGTCCCGATTTCTGTCACTTCGGGGCCATTGGTTCCGGACAGCGACATGTGTATACAACTTGCAGGTAAGATCAATAAACAATGAATATCATGATGAAACAATAACATGTTCAGATCTGAGATCATGGCACTCGGGCCCTAGTGACAAGCATTAAGCATAACAAGTTGCAACAATATCATCAAAGTACCAATTACGGACACTAGGCACCATGCCCTAACAATCTTATGCTATTACATGACCAATCTCATCCAATCCCTACCATCCCCTTCGGCCTACAGCGGGGGAATTACTCACACATGGATGGGGGAAACATGGCTGGTTGATGTAGAGGCGTTGGCGGTGATGATGGCGACGATCTCCTCCAATTCCCGTCCCGCGGAGTGCCGAACGGAGACCTGCTCTCGCGACGGAGTTCGCGATGTGGCGGCATTCTGAGGGTTTCTGGTGACTTCGACTTCTCCCCGTGCGTTTTTAGGTCGAGGCCGATAAATAGTCCGAAGGAGGGCGTCGGAGGCGGCCCGAGGGGGCCACACCATAGGGCGCGCGGGCCCCCTAGCCGCGCCGCCTTGTGGGGCCCTCGGGCCTCCACCTAATTGTCCTTCTCGTCACGTGGGAAAATAGGGCCTTCGCATAAATTCCGAGGATTTTCCCGAAAGTTGGATTCTGCACAAAACGAGACACGAGCAGTTGCTGAAAACAGCGTTAGTCCGTGTTAGTTGTATCCAAAATACATAAATTAGAGGCAAAACAATAGCAAAGTGTTGGGAAAGTAGATACGTTTGGACGTATCAACTCCCCCAAGCTTAGCTTATTGCTTGTCCTCAAGCAATTCAGTTAACAACTGAGCGATAAAAGAACTTTCACGAACACATTTGCTCATATGATGTATATATTCTCATGCTATGGCTAATAATTAAGTAGTTCATAGTGAGATACATGCAAATAAGATCATATAACAGCTATGTCAATCATGCAGAGGTACCAACAATTAATAATAAGCATCATGAATCATGTATGTAAGCAGGATTGCAATGTTCATAAGAGAGTATGATAAAGTGGTATCTCGCTTGCCTGTATTTGATTGGCAAAACATAAATGCCCAGGCACCTCTGGAGTTCATAGAAAGACTAGAAGTAGTGATTGTCAAAGATAAAAGCATCAAAGTTATACCACAATCAATCATATTTTGAGACAAGCATATTATACTAAGAATGACAGTTGTGCTCTCAAGATAGTGCTCAAAGAAATAATGGAGACACAACATAGAAGTAAAAGATTGACCCTTCGCAGAGGGAAGCAGGGATTAACATGCGCTAGAGCTTTTCATTTTTGAAATCAGGAGTAAAATCATTTTGAGAGGTGTTTGTTGTTGTCAACGAATGGTAATGGGTACACCAACTACCTCGCCAACCGGACTTTCAAGAGCGGCTCCCATGAATTATTTGCATATTTATGTGGCACTCCTTCCAACCTTTCTTACACAAACCATGGCTAACCGAATCCTCGGGTGCCTGCCAACAATCTCATACCATGAAGGAGTGCCTTTTTATTTTAGTTTTATTATGATGATGACACTCCCCCCAACCTTTGCTTACACAAGCCATGGCTAACCGAATCTTCGGTGCCGTCCAACAATCACAAACCATGGAGGAGTGTCTATTTAGGTTAATTAATTTGGGACTGGAATCCCATTGCCAGCTCTTTTTGCAAAATTATTGGATAGCGGATGTGCCACTAGTCCATATGAGAGTCCGTCAAAAGTAAATGACAAGGTTGAAAGCTAAACACCACATACTTCCTCATGAGCTATGAAACATAAACACAAATTGAGAAGCATTTTGAAAGTTTTAAAGGTAACGCATGAGAATTTACTTGGAATGGTTTGAAATGCCATGCATAGGTATTTATGGTGGACACTTTGGAACAACTTGGTTTTCAGGTGTTTGGAAGCACGAGCGCGTTCCCGCTCAGTACAAGTGAAGGCTAGCAATAGACTAGGGAGCGACAAATCAAGAGAGCAGTAACTGTCATAATCATGCTTGCGGCAAAATAAATTAACGGAGGCATAAAAGTGATACAAGAACTCTGAAGCAATATAGATCATCGAGGCTTAATTGACTTTTTGTTCAGTCATATGCATGCGTGAGCATGTGCCAAGTCGATATAAATGAATTATTCAGAGGAGGACACCACAATGCCATACTTACTTATGAATAAAACAATGCAACAAACATCCATGACATGCTACTCATATTAATAAATTGGAGCTAAACATGAGAGATCATGAACTACTAGACTTTCTCAAATAACATATACCTCACATGAACCAACTAAGCATGCTCACATGAATGAGTATATGTACAAAAATGAAAACAAATAGAGTTCATACCAGCCTCTCACCACAATCAGATTGTCGTAGATCGTCATTATTGCCTTTTCACTTGTGTAGCTTGGATAATATGAAATGAAAGCCACGCTCCAGCCACCGAAGACCATTGAACTCATAATGAACTTTACAAACCAAAGAAGAACAGCAAATATTTTTGGTGTTTTCGAATTGCAAACAAGAACAAAAGGAAACAAGCAAACAAAGCAAAATCTTTTTGGGTTTTCTTATAGCAAACTAGCAATAGCAAATAAAGCGAAACAAATGCAAAAAACCAAAGCAAACAAATCGTGAAGAGAAACAACAGAAATATTTTTGGTCTTTTTGTGTTTTGGAAAGGAAACAAAGCAAAAACAAGAAATAGCAAACTAGAAGAAACACAGAAAAGCGAGATGGCAGAAATCTGCCAAAACCTGACAGCAGTACAGAAATCGATTTTTACAAAAATCTTACGTTGCTCAGCTCGAAAAGTGTTCAACTAATGAAAGTTAGATAACAACCTGGGGAACCTGCACAAAAATTGGCAGCTCAAAATAACGTTCTGGCTGTGCGCACGAATTTTTCTAGTAACAGTCCAGAATCTGTTTTCAGGCAGCACTTCCCCAAATATCATCTCCCTCTCATTAGAAAACCACTCAAAGAGACTAAACAAGTATGTACAAGTATCCAGCAATCAAAATATGCAAAGAATGAGTGATGCCGGTATACCTCCCCCCAAGCTTAGGCTTTTGGCCTAAGTGGAGTTCAACCCCAACGAGGATCGCTGTTCCTCGCCGGTGGATAATTCATGGCGTAGTCATAGTAAAGTTCCTGTGCAGAAGAAAAGCGTGGAGGCTCCACATGTCCAACATGTTGATGCGAGGAACTTGCTGCATCGGATGATGAGTCGAGGTGCTCCTCGACCTCCGTGTCGTCTCTTGCATGATGGCCTCCTCCCTCTATGTGTGCATCCAGTGCACCTTCTGTGACCGACCAATCTCCCCTGGAATCAAGGTTAGACAGAACAGGCGCAGGCAATCTTACTAGTTTCTCAGTTTTCTTAGTTATTCTCCAGACTTTCTTATAAAATGTCATCTTGTAAAACAGGTTACCCAAGTTGGAGGAATCAGAAACAAATTCATGTTTAATCATAGAGGCTATGTCAAGTTTTTCTATGGGGAATGGAATATCAAAATGATGAGGTTCTACATTATGAAAAGCTAGTAAACGAGAGGCGATGAGACCTCCACAAATTCCACCTTTCTCACGGTTAGTAGCAAGTCTATAAGCTATCAATGCCCCCAAATTATAAGTCCTACTACCTTGCAGTGCCGCAGCTAGAAAAGCTAAATCCGGGATAGATAGTTTACCGCCAATCTTTCTAGCAAGAACGCATTTAGTAATAAAATAGGCAAAGTAGCGGATAGCCGGGAGCTGAATGCTAGTGATTTTACCACTATCCTCTGAGAAACTCCTTCCATAGCAAATCATCTTGAAGAGGCTTAAGAGTTCTTGCGGCGATCCCCTTATCTTCTCGCATGATCCCCATTGCGGTACTCTAATTGCTGCACAAAAATCACTGAATGGCAAGTTGACAGCTTTATTGTAAATTTTATACTGAACCGTGGGGTTAGATCGCGACCAATTGAACTTAAAGTCCTGCACAAAAGACATAGTTAATTTTGCATATTGTCTTGGCTCTTCTTCAACAAAATCACTCAGCCCTGCTCGAGAAATTAGACTCCGAACATCTTCCAATATTCCCGCGCTTCTCATGAAATCCGCGCACGGGTAGTAAGAGGGGTATACTCCCTCTTCACGATTCACTCTCATAACTTGTTGGACCTCCAATTCTTGTTGGTTAAGTTGATATCTACTCCACTCCATTTCTCTGAAATTTTCAACAAACAATATAAAATTTGATTTGGTGACATATAATTGAGGGGAACTACTATAGGAACTTGCTAGAGTACTAATCATGCATCAAAACTAGTTTATATAACTTAGAACAAGCATGCAAGCTCACTAAACATGTTACCTACAGCAGCAAAATATTCAAGATATACTCAACCAAACAAAATTCTACTTGGATAGGTGGAGGAGTCACATACCGAAGAGCAAATGTGCCAAATTTCAGACAATCTGGGCTGAGCAAAGAGATCGAGAAATCTGGAGTTCTTGAGCAAAAATGCGAGTGAGAGGAAAGGTTCGAGTTTTTCGGGAGAGAGAAGATGCTGGGAGAAAGAGATGAGATAGTGGGGCAAGGAGGGGCCCACACCACAGGGTGGCGCGCCCACCTCCTTGGCCGCGCCGGCTGTGGTGTGGCACCTCTGGTGCCCCAGGTCATCCTCTGGTGCTCCTGTGTGCCTCGTCGAAAAATAGGACCAACGGTATAATTTTTGTGAATTTTTAAAAACTTTGAAAAATACACATTTCTGGGTATTAAGTTTATTATTACTGGCCAGGAAAATTTTGAAATCTCCAATTAACTAAGGAACTTTGCAAATTAAAAGTGCTACAAGCAACTAGAGCAAGTGGAAGAAGAAAGAGATGTTGTTTACCTCCTCTATGCATATAAAAAGTATTTGTTAACAAGGTTGATCAAGTCTTGCCACCAAATAAATTTTACATAGCATAAGAAGAAATAAACCTCAAATCAATCATGTTACCTTGAATTGTATTGATATGGATCCAATCACGAGAGTTTGATATTCTTCTTTAGGCTCATATATAGGACAATCAATAGTTCCAACTTTGATAGTTCTCACATTAGAAATAGTATTAACTCCACATACTTTATCAATCTTCTTGGGGAAATAGACGTATGCTCCTTATCATCAACATTGAAGGTAACCTTTCCTTTATTGCAATCAATAACAGCCCCTGCGGTGTTAAGAAAAGGTCTCCCAAGAATAATAGACATATTATCATCTTCGCATTTCCAACACAACAAAATCAGTTAATATCAAGCAGTTATTAGTAACTTGAACAGGAACATCCTCATATACCAACAGAATAGCAGTAGATTTATCAGCCATTTGCAAAGATATATCGGTAGGTATCAACTTATCTAAGTAAAGTCTCTATAAAGAGAAAATGGCATAACACTAACACCGGCTCCCAAGTCACATAGAGCAGTTTTAACATAATTATTCTTAATAGAACAAGGAATAGTAGGTATACCTGGGTCGCCCAACTTCTTTGGCACTTTGCCATTGAAAGAGTAATTAGCAAGCATAGTGGAAATTTCCTCATTGGGGATTTTCCTTTTGTTAGTAACAATATCTTTCATATACTTTGAATAAGGTGGCAATTTAATAGCATCAGTCAAAGGGATTTGCAAGAATAAAGGTTTCATCCAATCGCAAAATTTATTATAGTGTTCTTCTTCCTTTGATTTTAGTTTCTTAGCGGAAAAGGCATTTGCTTTTGAACCCAAGGTTCTCTTTCATTACCATGTTTCTCAACAATAAAATCTTCTTTAGTGTACTTTTTATTTTTAGCATGCTTTTCAGGTTCTTCTTCAACCTCTTCTTTATCAAGCATCATTCTTATCATTATCTTTATCATGTTCATTACCACTTTCAGTTTCAGCATCAGAAATAGAAATACTATTAGGATCATTAGCAGGTTCAGAGGATTCTACAACATTTTTATGTTTCTTCTTCTTTTTCTTCTTAGAAGGAGCACTAGGTTCAATGCGTTGAGAATCTTGTTCAATTCTTTTGGGATGCCCTTCGGGATATAGAGGATCCTGGGTAGAGACACCACCTCTAGTTGTTACTTCATAAGCATGTTTCTCTTTAGAATTATTCCTTAACAAGTCATTTTGCACTTTAGTGAGTTGATCAATTTGAGTTTGAACCATATGAAAATGTTTAACAAGCATCTTAACATCATTGGAGGTTCTCTCTACAATATCATGCAATTCACTAATAGCTCGAGAATTTTCCATTAAATGATTCTCTACTCTCATATTAAAATTTTCTTGCTTAACAATATAATTATCAAACTCATCTAAGCATTGTGCAGGAGGTTTCGAATACGGAATATCTTCCCTAGTAAAGCGTTGAAGGGAGTTTACCTCAATCATGGATGAAGGGGGAATTATCTGGGAGGAAGATTCTTCACATCTTCAGATTTAATACCTTTCTCCTTGAGAGACTTCTTGGCTTCCCTCATATCTTCATCATTTAATTTAATCATACCCCTCTTCTTTAATATTGGCGTTGGAGTTGGTTCAGGCGTAGTCCAATCATCATGATTCCGGCCTATTTTAGCCAATAATTCTTCAGCTGTTCTGGAGTTCTTTTCCTGAAAACACAACCAGCACAACTATCCAGGTATGCCCTAGACTCAATGGTTAGTCCACTATAAAATATATCAAGTAAATCATGCTTTTCCAAATCATGGTCAGGCCGAGCTCTAATAAGAGAGCAAAATCTCGCCCAAGCCTCTGGCAATTTCTCTCCATCTCCCTGGTCAAAATTATATATTCTCTGCAAAGCAATATGTTGAGCACTAGCAGGAAAGTATTTACGGAAGAAAATATCAAGCAATTCTTTTGGACTTTTAATAGAATTAGGTGGCAAACTATTATACCAAGTTTTAGCGTCATCCTTTAACGAGAATGGAAAGATTTTAGCAACAAAGTAAGTACGCATCTTGACATCATCAGAAAATAAGCTACTTAGAGTAGATAACTCAATCATGTGTTCAACAGCACTTTCTTTTTCAGTACCACAAAAGGGTGTTTTCTCAACAATAGCTATATGAGATAGATCAAGAGAAAAATCATAATCTTTATCCTTAATGTTTATAGGAGATGTGGCAAACTTAGGATCAGGAGACATTTTATATCTAACAGCATGTTTCGCAAGCAACTTTTTAATTTTTCTTGCATCAGTAGTAGCATTGCATTTTTCAATAAAATCATCATTAAGCTCCACATAATCTTCATCGGATCATCACTAAAATAATCAAGTTCAGGTGAATTAACAGGTGTAGTAGCATTAGGAGTTTCAGTATTTTCAATTTGTCTAGACCTAGCAATCGTAGCATCTAGAAAGGATCCCAATGAACCACTATCATCAAGCACAGCAGAAATATTATCAATATTATGAGAGTTTTCAGATTCAGCAGAAGTACCAGCATGAAGCATGTGGCGGTGAAACAAGTTTATCAATCACAGATGGTGAATCAAGTGTAGCGGAGGTACTCAGAATTGTACCTTTTCTTGTAGTGGATGGTAATATGGCGATCTTAGTATCGCGAGGTTTACCCATGAGAATTTGCAGCGAACAATATTAATCCAAGTGAACTTCCAAATAAAGCTATGCTCCCCGCAACGGCGCCATAAAATAGTCTTGATGACCCACAAGTATAGGGGATCGTCTTCGAGGGAAGTAAAACCCAATTTATTGATTCACAAGGGGAGACAAAGAACACTTGGAAGCCTTAACAGCGGAGTTGTCAATTCAGCTGCACCTGGAAACAGACTTGCTCGCAAGAGTTTATCGGTAGTGCAGTTTTATGGCAGTAGTAGTAGTGAAATAACAACAGCAGTAAACAGAGACAGCGTAGTGATTTTAGTAAATAGCAGGATTAAAATATAGGCACGGGACGGATGAACGGGCGTTGCATGGATGAGAGAAACTCATGTAACAATCATAGCAGAGCATTTGCAGATAATAATAAAACGGTGTCCAAGTACAAAGCAATCAATAGGCATGTGTTCCATATATAGTCGTGCGTGCTCGCAATGAGAAACTTGCACAACATCTTTTGTCCTACCAGCCGGTGGCCGGGCCTCAAGGGAAACTACTGGATATTAAGGTACTCCTTTTAATAGAGTACCCGAGCAAAGCATTAACACTCCGTGAACACATGTGATCCTCACATCGCTACCATTCCCTCCGGTTGTCCCGATTTCTGTCACTTCGGGCCATCGGTTCCGGACAGCGACATGTGTATACAACTTGCAGGTAAGATCAATAAACAATGAATATCATGATGAAACAATAACATGTTCAGATCTGAGATCATGGCACTCGGGCCCTAGTGACAAGCATTAAGCATAACAAGTTGCAACAATATCATCAAAGTACCAATTACGGACACTAGGCACCATGCCCTAACAATCTTATGCTATTACATGACCAATCTCATCCAATCCCTACCATCCCCTTCAGCCTACAGCGGGGGAATTACTCACACATGGATGGGGGAAACATGGCTGGTTGATGTAGAGGCGTTGGCGGTGATGATGGCGATGATCTCCTCCATTCCCCGTCCGGCGGAGTGCCGGAACGGAGACTTCGCTCCCGCGACGGAGTTCGTGATGTGGCGGCGTTACGGAGGGTTTGCGACTCGACTTCTCCCCTGTGCGTTTTAGGTCGAGGCCGATAAATAGTCCCGAGGATCGGAGGCCGCCGAGGGGGCCACACCATAGGGCCGCGCGGCCCCTAGGCCGCGCCGCTTTATGGTGTGGGGCCCCTGCCTCCACCTTAATTGTCCTTCTCCGTCCGTTCTGGGAAAATAGGGCCTTCGCATAAATTCCGAGGATTTTCCGAAAGTTGGAATTCTGCACAAAAACGAGACACGAGAGTTCTGTGAAAACAGCGTTAGTCCGTGTTAGTTGTATCCAAAATACACAAATTAGAGGCAAAACAATAGCAAAAGTGTTCGGGAAAGTAGATACGTTTTGGACGTATCAACCGCCGCTGAGCAGGACGCAGCTGCAAAGATCCGATCCGAGTCGCTGGAGCTTCGAAAGAATCCGCCTTAGATTTGGAAATTTGAAATCCTGGTTTTGGTAGCCGGATCCGCACCTAGACGAGGTAAGGATCCGCACCTATATTTTCGGTAGTCGGATCCGCACCTATATTTTTTGTTAGCCGGATCCGCACCTATATTTTTGGTAGTCGGATTCGCATCTATATTTTGGTAGCTGGATCCGCACCTAAACTTTGGTAGCCGGATCTGCACCTATATTTTGGTAGCCGGATCCGCGCCTATATTTTGGTAGTTGGATCCATACCTAAATTTTAGAAGTTGGATCCGCACCTAAAATTTAGAAGTTAGAAATTTTATTCCGCCATATCGATCTAGTCATGTGGCCGAGTTGACCTTGATCTTTGATTTAGTTCCATCGCTCCGTGAGAAGTAAATCGTGGATCCAATGTCAGCTATGCTACGTACGAGTCTACAACTATTGAGCTGAACCGGATGGTACGAAAGAATAATCACGGTCATGTTGGCGGAATCGGCGATCGTTTTCCGGCATGGTTTGTGGTAGGCAAAGCTTAACAGTCGGATCGACCAGCAGCAAAAACAAGACAATTTCCGTCAGAGTTGGTAGGCGGAAGCATGAGCCACATGCAGTGTGCATCGACCGTATCAATTGTTAATTCTTCACGTGAAGCAAAAAATGAATGAATCTACTAGCTAGAACCTGCAAGCTGTTGTTCGCCTGCTGTTTTCGGAAAAGACAGCGGCAGCGCTGCTTGTCGCGTTTAGCATCAGGCGGAGATTTTGCATGCACTAAAGACTAACTTTTTCTCCGTTATGGCTGGCATCGCCGCTAACGCGGATTGATTTTTTCTCCGTCACGACCACTATTGACTCTGCTCAAAACAGATAAGTCTTTTTTATATTTAATATTTTAATATTTTATGATCATGAGATTAAGATTGGTTCACTCATATCCTGAGTCTTTTACCGCTTTCACTGTTGGTCATATCTTTCCTACGATTTGCCTCGCGCTCGTGAAAAACTTTATACTGTTTTTGCCGCTTAAGGCTCCAGTACGCTGCAAAAATTCCGCTTTCGGGCGTTAGCTTAAGTTTTCTGGCCTATACGTTTTCTGTTGTTTTATGTGCGGATTCCTTAGTAGTGACATCTCGGTACTTAAAGCCGGCTCTCTGCTTCAGGTTCTTGATTGTTTCGCTATTAAGCGCTATCGCCTCAGCAGATGTTCTGTGTTTAAAGTTTGCCGTCTCGCGAAAAGTCAAGCATATAAATCAGAAGAACGGATAAACCAGCACTTGCTTAAAACATATAAATTACATTAACTGTTCAAGATAGTCGAGTTTTTTCCGCCTTGACAGTTTTATGTTGTTCAACTGCTGCATAGTTTCAGCTTTAAAACATTTGTTCAAAGGCCGTTTTTGTTCCGCCTTACATTTGTTCGTTGAACATGATCAAAGAAACAATTTAATACAAATATGTTTTTATGTTTATGTATCAGGTACATGACACTTGGACGTACAACAGTCCTCGATTTAAGGTGTTTTCAAGCAGATCTAGCACCGCGCGAAGCCCCAGGGGAAGCTAGCCGGATCCAATGAGAGAAGGTTAGGCGGATCCATGGCGTGCACAGCTGGAAAAGCAACTTGAGTCTTGATTCCGCTATGCTTAGCCGGAACCAACCCTCGGGGGCTGCGGTTTGATCTTAGGTGAAAAGTGTGTTTCCTTTCGGGTATCAGTGCTGGAAATTTCCGCCTAGATGCTTGGGATTTACGCTATTTCTAAGTCACATATAAAGATAAAGCTACTCTAAGAGTGCCAAGCCGGAAATTTTCCACCTTGACGCTTGGGGGCTAAGTTTCTGAGCATCGAGTCTCCTTGGAGCAAGCCGACTCAACGCTCCGGGGCTACATACATATGGTTATGTCAAGAAAAATTTCAAAGATGGCGAAAATCTGGCTAACTAGTCGGATCCGCACCTAACTTTTGGTAGCCGGATCCGCACCTAATTTTTGGTAGCCGGATCCGCACCTAATTTTTGGCAGCCGGATCCGCACCTATATATTTGGTAGCTGGATCCACAACTAATTTTTGGTAGTCGGATCCGCACCTCAATTTTTGGTAGCCGGATCCGCACCTAATTTTTTGTTAGTCGGATCCGCACCTATATTTTGGGTAGTCGGATCCACACCTATATTTTGGCTAGTCAGATCTGAACCTACATTTGGCTAGTCGGATCCATACCGAAGATTACGTTGGATGGTGTCTTCGAAGAATCTGACCATTGGATCATGAAGTTTCCGACCAATACTTGGTTGGAGATATGAAGTTTGGAGTCCTTCAAGATTCTCTATTATTCGTTCCAGCCAAAGGATGAAGATACATGCGCAAGTTGAGCTGGATGGAAGAACGGTGAATCTTGGAGAACTCTGCTACTTGTTGTGGATATACTTCATAGGTATACCATCGACATGGTCCGATTCCGGCAAGCCCGGTGGCCCACAGATGGTGGGATGGCATATCCACCGGCAGCCCATTGTTGTTGATTAAGATGGAAGATGTCCAACTCAGAACAAGGAGTCGGATCCCAACCGACCTATGAGGTAGCCGGATCCGAACTCCTACGAAGGTAGTCGGATCCGAACCCCTACGAAGGTAGCCGGATCCGAACCGCCCTACGAAGGTACCCGGATTCAACCGCCCTAGAGGTACCCGGATCCGAACCGACCTACGAAGGTACCCGGATCCGAAGAGGTCTATGCCAGGAGTCAGATCCGTGAAGGCCCATGAAGGAAGCCGGATCCATGATGACAAGTTAGGAATAGGTGGATCCTTGACGTACACGGCCATGTAATATTCCGTAGTTAGGCAACTTGTATTCCGGGTAGGACTCTCCATAGAAACCCTAGATCCGGGCGCCTATATAAGCCGGGTCCCGGGAGCCCTGAGGGGGATCTCGAGCTAGAAGCGAGATAACCACAACTCATTGTAACAACGCCGAAGCGCCAGATACAAGCAGCGAGGCCCTGTCATCGTGCGTGTTTCGTTAAGCAAGTCGCGTGCACTCCGCCTTATGTACTTCTGCTCCCTATCGTGGGATCCCATGGCGTACCGTCGAACCTGGTGCGCCATTGCACCATGTGCCAGTGGTATATTGATTATGAGTGTGCGCCACTACTAACACTTAGCAGTGGCATGCTAGTAGTGGTGCACTACTAGTGCGGCACTAGTATCCAAAATAGATGCGCCACTGGTACCCTTTTTCGTAGTAGCAAGTTTTTCGACCCGCTATGTTAATATAGCAGCCACACCGATAAAACAGTTCAAAACAAAAAGAAAATGCTTGGGCAACATCAACAACATGCCAAAATGAAGGAAATGGTGAAGCTACGAAACGATGATGATCCGGAACCGCTCCTCCTCTATCTTGACCCACCACACTTCAAGCACACCCAAAACGCCTCGTGCCAAGCAGCCCCTACAAGAAGGGAAGCACCGTCACCACGACGTAGTACCCAGACTAGACAAGTCCTAGGGTTTTCCCCGACATGAAGAGTACAATGGATAGGGGACTCCCACGACGCCCCCCAGGAAGGAATGGTGCCACACGATGGCCGCATCGCGTCAGGGTCAGCCTAGCTGACAAGGATTCTCCTGCCCCATCCATTAAAACCCCCGACGCAAGGGGCACTACCACCTAGCTTCACCGCCCACCAGCATGCGCCACCACGATCTTGTAGTCACCATCATCGGTTGCTTCGAGACACTGACAAGCGGCCCAAAGGATGGAGGCACTCAACAACGCTGGGACGAGCAACAGAAGCCTCGCATCCACGGAAGGGAGCCACCTGCACCACCGAGAGGTAGTATTGGTCAGACAAGGCAGCGGGGCACACCAGGCCCGGGCTGGCCCGACCGGACCCAGATAGGACCGTAAAGCCCCGGTCGCCCTGCTGCAATAAGCATGCCGCAATGCCACCATCATCGTCCTAGAATTGTCGTCGCCACCACCTCTAGGCAGCCCCACAGCCGCAACAGCGCTCTGCCCGCTTGAGCCCATATGGTCCTGCCCGAGCCCATCTAGCGCCGAGGATGCCCCGACCATGGCCAAGCCGGTGGCCGGCGGTCACTGTTGTGGAGCCCCGATAACCGTCGTCGCCATCAGCACCTCCAGGTTGCGCCAGACTAGGACCTTCAGAGCCACACTGCTGCCAAGGATGGGGGAGGCCCCGACCGACTCTCCATAGCGCGAGTAGGGAACAGTCGCCACCGCTGGCTTCGCCCGACGACCCCTGCCGACGGCGACAACGGGGGAGAGGGGCGAAGGGGGGCTGCAGCGGCCGGCGGCTAGGGCGCCCCATCACCCTCAGGGGGCGGGGTCGAAGATCTTTTTTTCTGATATCTGATTAAAACCGGTTAGATCAAATGTTCCATATTTTTACTTTTTTCCTTTAAGAAAGCAACAGAAAGTTAAATCATTACTAGTAGTATTTTGTACAAATACACACATGTAGTACATAACGATGATTGGAGAGTTTCACTTGACATACGTACATCCTACCTCTCAACATATATCAGCGTAAACTAGGTCTTCCGCGTCTCCCAGGAGGCGGCGGCGGAAAGTTTTTTCCTGCTCCATTCTCCGGCGTCTGCGTTGGGCCCCTCTCCTTCCGCTTGCCGCTCCGGCGGTAGGAGGGAGGGGGATCCCGTTTTTTGCATGGTACTTAGGGCTAGGAGTTCTCTGGCATGGCGCGCCGTTGGGGTGGTGGGAGCGGCGCTCGGGCAAATAAATCTGCCTCAACTCTTCTCCCACACCGGCGTTGTCCTTCATGGCGGCGTCTCGGAGTTGGTGGCACTGTGTGCTTGCCGATCTTTCAGATCGGTGGCTTTAGGGTTCATGGATGGTGTCGGCGAGGCGGCGGCGACGACTCCATCAGATGGTTTTTTCCTCCTGCTCTGTCCCCGTTGTTGCGGCGTTGTCTCCGGCGCCAAGGTGGAGCAGAGAGGATTCGTCCAGGAGTACGTGCAGACGGTGGTCTGCACTGGTGACAGCTGGAAGATGGTGCACCTTGTGGTGGGTTCGTGGTTGAAGGCTGATGGTTCTGGTTCCCTACTCCGACATCATCGTGCGTGGGTGCCAGTGCTGAAGTTCGATGGCGTGTCCAGGGACATGCTGCCCTGGTCTGATTCTTTCAACGGCAATGGTTTGTCCTATGGCAAACTACATTGGAGGTCCGAAAAGCTGATGATCAGCGATGGAGCCGCGTCGAGATCAGGTGAAGAGGTGATCTGTCCATTTTTTTCTTGGTGGCTGCTACGGTGGTGCCAAAGAAGATGGATAGGCGTTGTTTTGTCACATAGGTTTATCCTATCTTTCCAGATCTGTAAGATCGGTGTATACGTACTTTGTATCTCGTCTTTGATTTATCAATGAGAATCGTATTACCATGCAAAAAAAAAAAGAGTTTCACTTGACATGTCTTCGGTTCAAACTTCAGGGCAGCAGCTCTGACCCTCCACTTTCTCCGGCATGGCATCGGTGTCATGACCCAAATACGAAGATGGGATGAACAACCGGATATTCGGATACAACTTGGGATACAAGAGAGTTTAGAGGTGAGAAATCAGCAAAGCAAGGAGATGGAAAACTGAGCAGAGGATGAGGAACTAGAGCAAGGGACGAGAAGCTTGAAGACGATTCCAACTTTCATGCCTTTCTCATCTGAGTTGCTTTCCCCTGTGACTCCCGTGAGCCCAAGCCCAGGTCCGACCCCAGCCCATGTCATGACTTGGCCCATTGGCTTCTCTGTGGCCACGGTCATGACAATCGGCCGCCACATCTTCTCCGACACCGCCGGGACTGCGTCTCCTGGTCGCTCTCGCTGTGGATTCATTCCCTCCTCTTCATCTCGTCCATGGTGCCTAGATCCGGCGATGCGAGGAGTTCTTGCCTACTTCCGGCCCTCGCAGGGAGCGGGACTGTCGGCGGCGCCAGCGCTGGCGTAGTGGAGGGGAGACATAGTGGCACGGATTAACAGTACACCGCCAGGCCAACTTTTGCTTCCTCCTCGGCAACAGCCTGGTCAGTCCACTATCTACTTTTTACTCAAGTTATTATCAGCTTTTCAACCCTATTTGTATCATTTGTATTGTGTATACCCAGTAGCTTTTTCTTGCAAAATAATTGCATGCCTTAAACTGAACTGTGAGTATGTGTCAGTTTATAGGCACAATGGATGGTATGTGTGGCTACATAAAATTACCCGCAGGAAATTAGATTTCTGCAGACCGAAATTAGGTTATTTAGCAAGCACTTGAAAACGCCTTCACTAAACTACATATGACAGTATATTCGAGGTTGGCAGTTTTTCATATGTTTCTTTAATTTTTTTTAAAATCTTTTAATACCTACGTTGCCTCTGAAACTTTTCTCTTAATGTTACTACCTATATCGCCTCTGCAACCTACAAGAATTTCGATGTGTAGTTGCTACTAAAACTATATTCTCATGTTCATTAAAAAGTTACATCTATAGTAAAGGAGCCCCAGATATTTCTGGAGCATTTGAACACATTTTTCTCTCCATTATCTTTGATGGTTTCAGGGATTGCCTTGTGATGTGGGATTATTGACGGATCTTTCTTGATATCACCATATAATCAAGGATAAATTCAAGAATAGAAGCAATAATTTTCAGTATCAATATATTAAGTATAACTAAGTTTGGGGTTACAAAGACACAACCGACTCGTGAATCTAAGAAGAAGCACAAGTGGAAACCTCAAGGATTCTAAATGGACTGAAGAGCAGGCTCCTCAAGCCACTTACTAGAGCTAATTCTCTTACGACTTAGAGCATCTCCAACCGCGTCCTCCAAAGCGTCCCCCAAAACGCGCCGGATTGAGCGTTTGGGGGACGTGTTCGTCATGGCTGCGGGACGTCGCTCCCCGCCGCGCCCCCAAACAAAATTTTGGAAATTTTAAACTTAACGAGATTCGATTAGATTCGTCCAAACTTACATAGATTCGAACGAAATTTGACTAAATTTAAACTAAACCTAATCTAGAACCACTTGCGGCGGCCGGAGGCGTCGTAGTACGCTGGAAGTTGTACATCTCGTCGGTGACGACCTCTTGATGCGCTCGGGGACGGGCTCGTCCTTCACCAAGTCGCTTGGTCTTGCCTCGCCGTCGTCGGTGAGGTCCACGAGCGGCTTGCCGGAGTCGCGGATGGACATGGCGATTGCCGTCTCGACGTCGCCCCTCCAGGCGTCCTTGTCGTTGAGCGACGCCAAGAATGCCGCCCCGCACTGGCAGTCGGGGTCGTCGCTGCGGCGATGAGCCGCGCCGCTCGTACTCCGCCGCAGGGCCGCCGCGCTCGCGCGCTTCCTCCGCCTCACCTCCGGCCGGGATGAGGAGCCGCGGCGCCTCCTTGCTGCCGCCACGCCTCGTGTTCACGGGCGTCGCCGGCTCCTCCTTCACCTCCCGTTTTGGGACGGTGTAGGGCGCCGAGCGGTACGACGAGGACGGCGACGATCGCGCCGGTCCTGAGGAAGAAGAGTGCGAGGAGGACGAGTACGTCGTCCTCCCTGGCCATTGCGTGCCGTCCTCCCCGAGGAGACGGCGGTGACGACGGCGTCTCCAACCTGGGAGCGCCGTTGCGGATGCCGCGGATGACGTTCTCGAGGGTGCGCCCGGAACGCCCCACAGGCGCGGCCATCCTTGTTCCAGCTGTTGGGCCCGCCGAGGAGCCCCTGGGTGCTGTGCATCTCGACGTCGTACTTTGCCTTGAAGTACGTCTTCCACCAGTCGTTGTTCTCGTTCGCCGCCCACGTCGGATCCTCCGCTCGGCGGCGGAGTTGAGCCCGCCGCCCCGATGCCGTCCCTCCATTGCTCCGTGCCCGGCTCGCAGCGCGGACGCCAATGCCGTTCACGGCCATCTTCCGGCCGCCGCTGCCTGGCAGCCGCATGTCCGGCGGGACTGGATATTGGGCGTGGCATCGCCCACACCTCCGCACCGTTAGCTGCCGCAGCCGGCGCGTTCGCGGCGATCTTGCGGGAGGACGAGGTCGACATTGTCTGGAGCGGCGAGGAGAAGATCGGGAGGGGCGGCGGCGAAGAAGGTTTGGGAGCGGTGAGAGATTGGGACGAACCGCAGGGCGTCTTAATGTACGCAGCGGCAGTGGTTGCACGCACAACGTCGGCGCGGACGGCCACGCGGTCATGCACGACGAGACGCGTCCCTGCGTCGCCTGGGAAAACAGGGATGCCATTAACATCGCTTGACCAAAGGTAGGCGACGGGGTTTTAGGCTTCCGAGCCGCTGACGGGTCGGCCCCACCACTCCCCGCCTTGCTTTTCGTTGTGTCCGGCGTGCCTGGAGCGTCCCTGTGGGACGGGGACGGGCTCGGGGCGCCGGACACCGTATCGGGGCGCGCCGGACGAAATTCGGGTTTGGGGAACGCGGCTGGAACGGTTTTTTTGGTCCGGCGCGCCCCAAATTGCTTTGGGGGACGCTTTGGGGCCCGCTGCTGGAGATGCTCTTAGTGCTCAGCAGCACGTACAATACTATACGCTTGGGTTCTACAAACTAAACACACCAAAACTCTCCCTTACATATGCGGGTGACACTCTAGTTATAGGAGTCACAAACTTGTACTTTTAACCTACTACCTCTGTTCCTAAATATAAGATGTTTTCGTAGTCTAAAATAGCCTACCAAAATAATGTTTTATATTTTGGAAGAGAAGTAATACTAAATTGTGAAAACTAGTTGGCAATAGTGTGTGGGTTCATGCCGAAAGCTACTTTTGCAGCAGTACAAACAAGGTATGATATTTACTTTCTCAAACTGCTGCTGGTTTTCCTCTGTAAAATTTTCTGGCAGCCACACTCGCACTCTCGCACAGGTCTGGTCGTATGACCTTGTCTGTTGAGATGTGGTCCATTGTCAGGGGTGGTCCTATCTTCATTGTCCTTATAGTGGTTGCCTCTACTTAGTGATGTGGGATTAAAAAGAGGAGAAGAAGAGAACTAGCAGTAACCAAGGGAGTGAAGCAGATTCTGAAGGCATCTCCGAAGTACAAGGGTATTATTGAAAGAGGAAGTCTGTCAATATTTGTGTCCCACAGGAGCAGCAACAGTCACCTTTGATGTATAAGTACATCCACACCAATACAGAAGGTGCAAGATTGTGCAAGTTCCGTCAACAGATAGTGGTTAGTTTGTCTCTTGTTTAGGATCATTTTAATTCCTTGCTTGGTTTAGTTTTTGTGCTGAGGATGGACAATTGATTGTCAAAGAAATTTGTTACATCAACAATGAACAGGGATTGATGTAGCTAATATAAATTATTCCAACGATGTGAGTTTCATATATCAAGAGAACTATATGTAATTCAGAGTGTCATGTTGTAGTTGTACAATATTACTCATCTGTATAGCAATTGTTGCTCATCAATTTACAATATTAGGTACATAAATTTAAAAGGGAAAGTTTTTTGTATTTGCAATATCAAGTACATGATTGCATAGATAAGATATTTGCACAATTACTTGCAAATATGAAATGTTTTACAGCAAAGTAGTGAGCGGAAAAATAACTGAAAGCACTAAAAAGTTGGTAAACTTTGGAGTTGCTGAATGGGCATTACCTGTACCTCTTGAAGATTTAGTATGTGTAACATGTAAGCGTCATCTTTAACCTTTGTTTGTTTATTGATTTGTAGATAGGTGGTGAGCATTCTTTCAGAACCAGGCAACTTAATCGGCCATATGGTTGGGGTAATTGCTTGTTTGTTCTTCATTAATATGCCGTAGCTATATTTGGTTCAATTGGAGAAAAGAACCGTGTTGAACTCCAAAACGTGCAGTACTAGTGGCATATATGTCAACTTCTTCCTTTAATTTAAGGATATAGATACTTCGTATTCTATCATATTTAGCTAAATAAGAGAAATGTGGCAATTGCAAGCTTGTCTTCCTTTATTCCTTCTGATCAACATTACAACATTTTACTTTGCTGAAACTAAGATTAGTGACATCGAATACAGCTCTAACCATCGCTGCCCAGCCCACCACCTCATGGTGCTAGTCAATTTTTTTTTTCGAAAAGGGGAACATAGCCACACCCTTTGCACCAATTGATGCACACAGCCGATTTATTGCAAAGTTTCAGAATTCAAAGTTTACATCTCATGGATCACACAGGGTGTACATAAAAATCAGCAAGCGGAAAAAAACTAAAACAAGGTGTTTATGCATCATGAATTCTTCTAGAAAGCTGCCAGCCACCCTGGTTGTAAAGTGCCCAACCAACCATCTCAAGTTAGCTGCAGCCAGAATCCATAGGTGCATGCTGCACATCTGAGAGAAGCTAGGACCACTTGTAGATCCAATGTTAACCATATGAATAACCTGTAAAAAATGAGCATTTCCCTTATTAAAGACAATATCATCTCTACAGTTCCATATGGCCCATTCCAAAGCACGTATACCCACACAAATTTGAGCTTTAGTTTTTTTCTCAATCTTGTTTAACCAGTTCCCAAACATATCCGTGACATTGGCAGGTGGGGGAATATTGAAAGTAAAATACGCAACTCTCCATATAAGGCGAGCAAAAGGGCAAGAGAAAAACAGATGATTGATAGATTCCTCGGAATCACAAAATACACATTTCTTAGAACCATTCCATTTTCGCTTTGTGAGGTTATCTTTTTTTGGATTACTTTTCTATATTGGAACCACATGAAGATCTTAATATTCAGAGGAACCTTAGTTTCCAAATATACTTGCGCAAAAAAAATGGTGGTAGTCAGTATACCCAGTACCTTTTTCTGTGAATTATTACATTGAAGTTGCATCTGAGCGTTCTGTTATAGCTGCAAGTAGTCTCGGCATCGGGGGCATATCAATCTCCTGTGGACCCTCAAGAACCCGGACCACTTCAAGCATCGTCGGCCGATCAAACTCATTATCTTGGATGCACCAACATGCAACTTTGCAAGCCCTTTCAGCCTGTTCCAAATTGAGGTCTCCATGTAATTGTGGATCCACCAAACTCAGCACATCTCCCTCGTGAAGCTTGGTGATGGCTAACACTGGGAAATATTCCATATGATAATTGCTGCTACTGTATGATTCACGGGAGTTCCTTCTTCCTGATATGATTTCCAACAGTACCAGGCCAAAGCTGTAAACATCAATTTTTGGAGTAATAGCAACTCCGCTAAGCCACTCTGGGGCAAGATAACCTGCAGTTCCTCTGAATGTAGTCAGGACACGGCTAAAATCCCTTCCCACAAATGCTGCCAACCCAAAGTCTGCAACTTTAGGAACAAATGATGCATCGAGAAGTATGTTTTCTGGCTTAATATCACAATGTATGATACATTTGTGGCAACTCTGATGCAGGTAGGACAATCCTCTAGCAACTCCTAGGGCTATTTGATACCTGGTGTTCCAATTCAGGATAGCAGCATTGCTCTCAAATAGGTGAGCATCGAGAGATCCATTTACCATGTTTTCATACACAAGCAGCCTTTTATCACCTTCACAGCAGAAACCAATCAATTTGACTAGGTTGATATGTTGGATGAGTCCAATTGAGCTCACCTCCGCCCTGAACTGCTTCTCTCCCTGACGGGCACCATCAAGCCTTTTCACTGCTATAGTAGTCGAGTCACGTAATACTCCCTTGTATACAGAACCAAAACCACCTGCTCCTAGCTTTTCTGAGAAGTTTTTAGTAGCATGAACTAAATCTGCATATCTAAAGGCTATAACCCCACCACTTCCTTGATTGTCATATGATGGTGAACCACAGCACTTGAATTTGTTCCTCCAAATCACTACCAACAGCATGAGCATTATTATCATTCCTAAACTAATAGCGCTTGCAGCAATAACAAATCCATTGTTTGGTTTTCTTCTGTTTCTTAGATTTGGCAAATCTTTGGCGGCAAGGCGGACGTAAAGAGCATCTTCAGAAGTAATGCCAACGCCATCATTCAGATTTACACTAAACAATTCCCCATGCCAGACAGAGCATCTGCTGTTGTTGTAGGAATATGCAGTGCAGATGCAGGAGTTGAGACAAGCTTCTTCACATTTGCTCTGAGTGGTGGCAACGTCTATGCTTTGCCGGCTGATGGGCAATTGAACCTTAGCAATTGGGTGGAACATGTCTGTTGAACTTGTGGTGTTTCCTTTACCGGTGCAATGTAAGGGAATATCTCTGATGCATCCTCCTGTTCGATCATCAAACTCCCAATCATGTGGCGACTTCTGAGAAAAGCTCTCCATACAGGAACAGGATGTACTTGCTTTGTTGTTGCAGACTGTGAAAGGTCCGCAGGTAGCAGGCGGACTGCAGGGGTCAACAGGTTGAGTATGTAAGTTTTGCCAGGACTCTTTGGTTTCCGACCAAATATTCAGCTTGATCTGACCAGAGATGTCTAGTTGTATAAATACGGAATATGTATCATCCGGTAAAGTGTACATGTAGTATTCTTCTACATTGTTATCAACATATGTTAGGTTAAACAAACCTTTGGTCCGTGGATCAGTATCCAAAATTGCCTCGAGTATTGGTATAAGCTTGGATGTTGATGTTCCGGATGCCCAAGACCAGTACACAATGGAGGGGTTGATGCGCTGGAGGACCATCCCACCAAGGCCTAGGCTCATGCTGTATGAGCCGATGCCCGGATCGATTAGGCTCTTCTTTGAGATGAGCTGGCGATTCAGATTGGTGACCTTGTTCCGGCCAAACTTGGAACCAGAGAGGGCAACATCTGCTGGGTAATCGAAGCTCTGCCACAACGGTACCTTCGATGATGGGCTTTCTACGAAGAGGGCAAGGTTCCCACTGTTCAAGAGAACGGCAGTATTGGCGTTTATTCTGGTTTGTGTCCTATTGGCAATGTGAGTGGACCAGATTAAGGATTCAGTACTGGCATGGGTTACGATGGCAAGATTACCATTGCTTGAGATTTTGAACTGTGTTAGGTTGAGCTTGGAGTCAGTAATTGGCTCGTCTCTGTTAGCAACCCACACAGTAGTGAAAATTGGGATCTTGTTGAACCATATGCCAAGGTACCAGTTGGAGTTGGGGGAGATGGTGTTGTCGGACTTACTGGTGATGCTTGCAGCTGGCTGGAAGAAGCCGAGCGCAAACTTGCCATTTCTTGAGACGAGCTTGTCGCCCACAGTGAGCGCTTGGCCTGCTGTGAGCGTATCATTTGCAGCTGCAGAGAAACATGAAGGAGTGTGCAAGGAAGAAAAGAGGAGAAGCCCAAGTAGGATGTAGAGGGGAGGCATGGTGAAGAGTGTGAATGAATTGGAGATGATTGACGCTGGAAGGAAGAAATGTAGCTATAGAATGGAACAGATCCCTCTCAAAAAAGAAGAAGAAGAATGGAACAGATCAGGGAAGACGTGCAGGAATGCTTGATATTCAATGGACTAGTTGACTTGGGACCAATTGAACTCACATAATTGGGCATCCCGAACCACTTGGGGTGCCACTTGAGCTTAGGTGGTTGTACACCACCAGTTGAGCTAGTTGTCTACACACCCATCCATGTGCTATATAGCTCAGTACAAGGAAGGTGGTTTTCAAGCTCTCCAAGAAGCTTCAACTTGGGCTGTCCCTTGAATTACTATGTAGGAGGGCGCGGCTTGCCAACCCATCAGAATATGCAAGTAAGTGAATTTTCCATTTGGTTGCTCTAGTTTTAGCATGGTGAACTACAAGTTGAGTGACAGAATGAGAACACAAGAAACAATTCCGTGACAGTAAACAGAAGGGAAGAACACACAAATACATGCTAATATTATTTTTATAACTCGATCATCAACTGGAAACGAACTTAGATCATTTAATTTGAAGAGGCTAAAAAAAAATTGGTCAAGACATGGAGAGCACAATTAATCCCTGCAATATCAAACGACAAGAAACGCGGCTTGAGTGCACTTGCTAAAAAATATATTTGTAGGAAGTGTGGCTTGCCACATGCTTTCCCACCAAACAATAGGCAACTTCAAATAATTCAAAAGTAACAGGGATGAAGGCAAGACGTTTTTTTCAGAAATCTGCATTGTTCTTCTTTGAACTGCTTATGAAACGGGCACATAACATCCATCCAACGCTTTTTTCAGAAATGTTGCATGTTTGGTGAAGCACTGTTCCTATTTGGTTGTATTGACATACTACAGGCTGCAAAGACAATTTTAGGAGAGCACTTAGTGTGTGTTGGCAATCACTGGTGTAATAGGGATGGATGGTTTTTTTTTTTTTTTTTGAGGGAAAGCCACCACGGCAAGCTTTATTTATTATAGAATAAAATTACATTTCTTACTAACAAATCCAAAAGAAAAGCAGGAGGATCATCTATCCCATTACAAGAATTGTTTGAAATAAAGCTCTCATTGGCTATCTCATGGGCTACTTTGTTTGCTTCTCTTGGACAATGAGCAAACTCCACCGTCCCAATTCTTCCCACCGAGATAAAGCAGTTCACATACATCGCCGTGGTTGGTCCCCAAATTCTATCATCTCCAGAACAGAGGTTGATCACCTCCATACAGTCCGATTCCGTTTGTACCTTGTTGAAACCTCGTAGATCTTCCGAGTTCAAGACGATATTGCATGGCCATAGCTTCCGCCATGTTTGCATTCGCCACCTGGGGGAGGAAGTGGCAGGCTCCCGCCAAGAAATTGCCTGATGAATCTCGGATCACAGCCGCAGTTGCTCCTGAGCCCTGATCCTAATAGGGATGGATGGTTCACCATACCTTACAATTTGCATGTGTTCTTTTCTTGCTTTGGTAATAACGTTCTATGGACACAGTCTCACGACTTCTATTTAGTCTCTATGTCTTTCAAGGCTATGCATCAAGTATCATTGACATGGAAGAAGACATTGTTTAGACTAAATCAGTGTCAAAGCAACATAACTTGTTAGTTTTAAAAATAAAATGAGCATTACAACTGGCTAGGGATAAACGCTTTGGAAGAAGATAGATCATAAGCAATAGGTAGAAATGAGTTTTCCAGATCGGCGTATGATGGGGCGATTCCACCGTTTTCTTAATGAATGTGACCTGAAGGACATCTACCGCCATGGGCGCAGGTACACGTGGTCCAACGAGCGCGATCGCCCCACCCTCGTGCGCCTGGATCGTGTCCTCTTCGCCTCGCCTCCACGACGACTTGATCATTGCCTGCTACTGCTTGATTTGCACCCCCTTGCCGCCGTTGCGGAAACGGTTCCACTTTGAACAGTTCTGGCACTGGCGGAGCTATGTGCATGTCAGGGGGGGGGCAGTGGCCCCTCAACTTTTGACCATTCTCTGAAGATTTTTTTTGGGGGATAGGCTTAAATGGGATTTTTTTAACCCTTTTTTTTTTTTGAAACTAACTACTGCAGGGGAGTCCCCCACAGCCTTTTATTACTCAAAACAGATTTTTTTTTTTAACCTTTTGCCCCCCCAAACTTAGAGATTTTACATTTCGCCCCCCCAGCACTTCTTGCCTAGCTCTGCCACTGAGTTCTGGCTCCACCTTGAGGGTTTCCGGGAGGTGGTTGCCAACACTTGGGCCTCGGTTAATCACGTGAACCCCTATGAGCGCCTTTTTCTCTGGCTTCAGGCGACGGCCAGAGCCCTTTCCAGCTGGAGCGATAGGTCTGTGGGGAGCATCAACTGAAACTTGCTGTTGGTCGAGAACTAAGTAGTGAACACAAATATAACTGAAAATAACAAAATTTGCTTAACTTCAGAGATGCTGAATAGGCATTTACCTGTGTATCTTTTAATGATTTCGTATGCGTAACATGTAAGCCGCATCTTTCACATTTGTTTGTTCAATGTTTGCAGATAACTGGTGAGCTTTCTTTCAGAATGAGGCAACTTAATCGGCCATATGATTTGGGTAATTACTAGTTTCTTCTTAATCGATATGCTGTAGGGACATAACCATATTGAACTCCAAAAAGCATGCAATAGTAGTGGTATATGTGTCAACTTCTTCCTTCGATTTAAGGATATATGTCAATGGTCCCATCACACACAGATATGTGTAGTTCTATCATATATTTAGCTGTATTGCTTGCTTGCCATTAAAATGCGTAAATAAGAAGCAATTTTGCAATTGCAAGGTTGCCTTCCTTTATTCCTTCTGATCCACATCACGACATATTTGCTGAAACAAAGATTAGTGACACCCAGATGAGAAGTAGTTGTGAATTACTACATCCGTTTCGTAATATAAGCAGTTTTGGCAAACTATTTTAGTTTACCAAAACAGCTTATATTATGGAACAGAGTGATATTACATTCAAATAAAGCTTGAACCCTGGCTGCCCAGCCCACCACACGCGCTGACATGGTGGCCCGTCCAAGGCTGGGTCTCGTACTCGCTAAACCACTATGGAAATATTCTACTTCCTCCGCCCAAAATTAAGTGCCCCACTTTTGTCTAGATATAGATATATTTAGACTCTATTTTTATAGAGTATCTAGGAGAAATTAAGACACTTATTTCTAGACTGAGGGAGTACTAAATACTAATGACCAACTTATCTCTAGCTAACAAAATGAATCAGACTTTCATATACTAGTAAAAAGGGTGGATCTCAGGTTTCAGTTTATTCTTCATGCAAGGCTCTGATCTTGAGGGAGCCGATCAAGTACCCCGGCAGAAGGTATTTGATCGATGCCGTCAAGTATGGGTTAATTTGCACGGTTGTGATTTCTGTTAAAGTCTGCAAGAGAATTTATCCCTAGGTATACGTGCTGCTCCAGATCTTTCTCGTGCATCTCGTTGTCCTCCCGGAATGAAACTTGCACCTACCAAATTTGTAGCGTGCCGCGCAGAATGAATATGCTTGCTGAATCTAGGGCCGCACACACGCACTCTCCCATCTTTTTCCCTTGTGCGTCTCTGCTTGATAATCTTCTTGTGAACAATCCGATGGCAATCTCTTTGTCGAAAAAAAATCTGACGGCAATCTACATTTTCCTCCGGCGCGACAACGGCATCTCTACCAACAAAATAGTAAAGGCTTAGAAACTAAACCTGCACCGAGCTCCTTAATCGCCTCAGATTGAGTAAACAATTGAAGATACCGTGACCCAGTAAAATGTATCCTTCTGTATTTCTTAGAACTATAATGTTTTTTTTATAGGGGTGGGTACATAGTAAAATATATTCTCAAGTTACATGTGAGCAGTGTGGGAGCTCTCAGCACTGGGTACGTTCTTTTTTATATTCTCAAGTTACATGTGAGCAGAGTAGTACATATGCAGTAGCCTTATTCAAGTAGTAGCTATAGTAGAAAGTGGATGGATAATCAGATGGAGCTGCAGTCCGCGGGCTGGAACGAGACCTCCTCGTTGTCAAGATCGTAAAGAACATGCATGTTCTGCAGCATGTAGTTCCCTATGACCGTTGTCCTGTTCATCGGTGCCCCATTGGAGAGCGCCGAGTTTGAAACCATCATGCATGACGCCTCGATGTTCAGCTGTATCCAGTAGTTCTCCGCCGGAATCGCCCAAGCCCCGCCTCCTTGGCCGAAACGGAGCACCAGCGGTGGCACAAGCCTGCTCACGTCCGCTGGCGCCACGCACAGCTCGAACATGTCGTGGATCGGCGACAGGACGAGGCTACCGCCCAGCCGCCGTGACAGCTCCTGCATCAGCTCCTTGTAAGCCGCGTCAACCAGGAACATGAAGGGGGTGCGCACGTCGATGATGACGCCGCCGTCCTCAGAGGGAATGTTAAGATCAGCTTCTCCGACCGACACCGCGGCCAAAAGCAGGTTGTAGGAGGACCGAGGGCTGAAGGGCGCTGACGCAAACGGCGCTCCGCCATTCAGGACGGCCGAGGGACCGACGAGAAGGCTTGACTGGGCTCGGTTGCTGAGGCAGTAGGAGAACCGGTTGCCGCCGATCTGAGAGACCAGCGACAGTGGGCCCTTGCCGAGGCCGATGACGCCGGAGGCGTCTTCGCCTTCGCCGATTCCCGTGGCGTCCGTCTTGGTGATGCACCCGAAGGCAATGCTTGCCTTTGCCGAGCCGAAGGTGAACTCCTCAATGCATAGCACGCCAGCGAGGTCCACACCGACGGAGGTCGTCCGAACAGCACACGCGCCGGCGCGGCCATCGTCGCCCGTGCACGGCTGGGTCTCGTGCCCGGCGCTGCACAGGGAGTCGTTGCAGGACACGGCCATCCCGGTGCTCGAAAGCGAGAAGTCGTAGATGTCCACGTCTTGATAGAAGCAGTCATTTCCGCATGGCATGCATTGAGTCCACACCAGGCTGCTCATGGTGTCGAGCACGGCATGAACCTCCTGCGGCGGGCTGCCTATGGCGAAGTGTGCGACGAACTCCCAGGACCCCAAGGTGAGCGGCACCGCCACCCCGAGGGACTCGTGGCGGAGACGGGCGCGTGCGCCGGCACGACGAAAGCGCTCGGCCGTCGTAAGATTTTCCTTTGCGTCCATGTGGTTGAGCTCCATCCTGATGCAGCTGCAGCAGGTGGCCAGAGTTGTGGTGGCGCACAAAAACAGAAGGAAAGTCGATGAGATCGTCATTTCTTTTCTGATGTAGCTGTCTGTTTTCTTTGTCTAATGTAGCTGTGTCTAGTAAATAAATAGAATAGGGCGTCCAACGGTGTAAGCAACCTGCAGAAGTCTGTTTCTCTGCTCGGCTCATTTTCTTTGTGTGGTGCACAGATATCATTTTCTTTGCATGTAGCTCGGCTGTCGGCTGTTGATCTACAGGAGGCGGGTTAAAACTACCGCATACGTTTGTTTTACCTAACAAACATGGTGATATTTTGGTTTGTATCATATATAATTCTATCTGTCACGGTTAGGATGTTTATTCAGGTTGTTGACCTCTGTATCTATTCTATGCACTGTAATTTCTAATTGTATAAACACTACTACAAAAGAGTGCACAATGGAGGGGCGGCAATAAGGAGCCGGTCAGAAGTGTGAATCACCACTGACGGGCACGCTAAGTAGTAAACAGCGAAGTGCAAACCGATCACTTCTTCCGACTAGTAAAATTCAGATGCCCAATTCTAATTACAATATAGTAGTGTTCCATAGGGTTTTCATTTGCACAAAATTTGGCAAGATGGCATATGTCAAACAATGTTTCAGCCAGAAAGTACAACCAACTTTACAAGATACAGATCAACTGCTCAATAATTTATATCCCTGTTCTGAAGGGTTTGGGACCTAAAAAGGTTTTAAAAAAAAACAGCTTCCTATCAGAACTCCGCGGTCTGAAGCTACTGTAGTTCTTCCTATCTGTGGTAAAACAAGTACACCACACATGTACACCAAGGTTTAGCTTAGCAATATTGTGGGACGCTAGGTGGTGGCAGTTGGCAAGTATCCAGCAAGACTTTTTTTTCTCATTGCCTAACCAGCAAGTTCTCTTTTTATGGTCTCAAACAGCATCTCATTCCATGTATCTACAGGTCCTGGCATGCACCAATGTAGACAGTCTTGGGGTGGAGGCCTTCCATCTGGTCCTCTCTGAGTCTTCTTGTTTGGGTCGGCACTTCGGTATGGACCAGGATGCCCATCGACCCTCGAGGCAAAAGGTTCAGTGATGTCCATCAATTTCAACTTGGAACCGTGTTCCCCAGAATTTTGGACAGCCTTTTTGAAGCCTGCAACTTGCTTTTCATACATTGTATTCGTGAATCCATTCCTCACCGCCTCATCCAAGGGCTTAACCTTCCCAGTGCATGACCCATTTGTGTTCCATGTCCCACCTTCATAATGATCTGGTGAGTATGTGCGTAGAACAGCTATACCTTTGAAATTCGGGTTCATTGCCACAGCAGTTAGGCAAGTCTCAACAGATACAGCGAAACCGTCAACGTTGTTCATTTGCATATTCCCAGCTTCACGCGGCCACCAGAGCTGTCCTCCAACAACATTGTCATTCAGGATATAGGCTGATCGTTTTGCAAACCAATGCCCAGAGGAGAGGACAAGCACATCAAAACTCGGGAGAAGTTCCATGAAGGTCTCATCTGGGATATCCAGGAAAACTTTGTCAAGACCCTGGGGAGCAAACTCCACTGCTTCAATTGACCTATGTACTAACCAAGACGACCAAATGCGGATTATAGTTGTTGACGTTGACCTAAAGATCCACTTCTGCATTCTTTTGGTGCCATTATTTACTGGGGTGTCGACCTGTCAAAAGTAGAATATCAAGCAGCTCCAAGATGACAAACCAGGTATTATGTTAGTCGAGTAAACAAGTTACAAGTACATTCAGTATATGAGCAGGCATAACAATTTCGAAATTGGAGATCAATCATCTCGGAAGCGAATCTTCCAGAAAATAGATAGTTTACAAAGAAACTATGTAGAACCGATAAGTTTTGACCCTTTTCTATTTTTAGGAAGGAAAAAAATAAAATGTTGTTATGAGCAGGCATCATATAACTTGACCAAAAAAAAGTAACGATGGTCCATCCATTATCCATAAGACCAAACAACCGTTGAGTCAGATATATCAGATATATCATTCATAAAAGAGGTCTACTAAGATTAACAATAGTTCTAACATAAACCATTAGGAGTTAGTAGTATAACTGAAGTTGCTCACCTGCCAGAGGATGCAAAGGAGCGACTCCATCTGATTTCGAGCAACTGAATCCCCAACAAAGGCAAGTGTCTTGCCTCTCATAAACTCCAAGAACTTTGCTGCATCAAAGCGCGGGAGAATGCATTGTTCAGGTTTCCATCTCCAATTCTCATATCCCTTGTCGGGTCGCCCATTTCCCTGGCAATTCTGAGTCTTTGTAATCAAAGGACAAGAGTTGTTTGTGTAGAGTGGCCCCGAAGAATCAAAGAACCATTCCCCACGATATAGATCACAGGTACCTGTACAAAAATAACGTTAATTTGTCATGTCCAAGTAATTATGAAAAAAAAAAGTGCAATGACAAGTATATTCATTCTTGTTTGTAAGATGTTGTGCAGAAAAACCAGTGGAACATACTAACACCTCAACTCGAACAGCCCTTTGAAAATCACTTGATGATTTCGATGAGTCAAGTGTAGTTCCCTCATCAAGTTTTGGTGTGGTATCCGTATCACCTGTAGCAACTGGTACCGGCATGTTGCGATCATCCTCTCTTGTACCCAAAGACGCTTCACTTGAATTCACGGTACCAGGCAAGGGTTCCTGGTCACCCTGAAAGACCCGCGTTGATAACAGAAAATCAGCGGTAGCATCATTCTCGCTCCCACCACGAGCCCCGGTAGTGAGGTATGCACGTAGCGATGCCCCAGGAAGGGACGAGCCCACAGACAGTGATATCACCACCAGGGCGAGCAGCAATGCCACAGCAGACACAATGACTTTCAAGAGCAATCGCCGAATTCCACCAGCCCCAGCTGGAGCCTGCATCTCCGGCAAACTCATGGCCACACCCAAAAACCCAAATGCAATAACCTGAGAACAGTTGTACTCTTTGATTTGCCCAGAGTATTAGAGCAAACCTGTAGCCTGATACTTGGAACCTGCGGTACACAAACATGCGTTGAAATAAATAATTAGTGCTGGCTACATCAAGGTTGGACTAAGAGAAATGGCTTGATAGCCACATGTCAAGTTTAATACTCACCAACAGCTAACAGCAGCATGTTTGACCAATGACTAATGGAAGATCATAAACAATACGGCAGTATTAGTTTTGACAGGTTATCATTGGAGTATTCAGAAATGTAATGATTCATCACGTAACAAGCAGAAGCATTTAGTGGCGGCTCAACCTCAGATTTATCTGTGAGCTGCAAAGATAACAACGAAATGAACCACTTTAACCAGACTATACCGTCGTCAGCATTTACAGATAAAAGGAAAATCAGATGAAGCTACTATTTTTTATCACTCCACCACACGTGTATCTAACATCAATCTGCAACACCATCTGAACTTTGGCCAAGAATATCTGACAGAGCAGAAACTCTCGGTTCAGGAGCTAAGCCAGCTGAAGAGATCTAGTTTTCAGACCTTACCTCTGTGGAGTGCTTGGTCGCCGAAGAAATGGGCGCGGAGATGCTCGCCCGTCGCCGCTCTACTTGGAGGGGGAGGAGCGGCGAGGTGGAAGGGGCCGTTGGACCGCCGCCGTTGGCCGAGGTGCGGCGACCCAATCGCGCGCGAGATGTGAGATGTGAAGAATGAAGCCTACTGACTGATCTTGTCGGTGGAGTGGTCGACTGCTGGTGTATTTTACTCCGTAAAATTTTACCCCATTCAGTGTAGTAGCGATCTGGCGTGCCGTCGCTGGCCGTGGCTCCCCTCCATGGAGTCCTGATATGCGTTGCACATGCCCTCGCCGGCTCGCCGTGAATCGCCTTGAGCCGAGCCGAGGTTTGCGCGCCATGGCCCAGCACGGGCTTCCTTCGTCAGCCTTCCCCTATTTCCGAAGGGCCTTAGAGCATCTGCCCGTATTTATCACCGAATAAAATGACTTCGGTCTCCTGAAAAAGAATTGAGAGCGCATTTAGATAGGGCGCACAGAACAGAAACCGTAAATGCAAACCGAACTCGCGAAAATCAAACGTCGCGGGAAATCGATTTTCGCGATTGCAGTCGATTTCATCCGATCAAGCTTAATTCGTTCATAATTTACAATAGTAGTGGCAAAATATATCCGCATTAGACCTACATTACGTACTACAGACTTAATTAGAATAGAAATTTAGGTTCCCGGAGACTATACTGTCACCGGGGCGTCGGCGGAGGGTTTATGGTCGCTGGCGGTTGCTAGGCGACGACGAGCGCCGCCACCTCGATGGCCGCCGCCTCGGAGGTGCTCCCGCAGAGGAGAGGCGGTCCGTCGTCATCATCGTAGCCGTGCGGGGGCAACGGCGGCGGCGGCTACACGCGCGGCGGGGGCCTCCGCTTCCCTCCGCAGCCGCCTCCGCGCGCGCTTGAAGGCGGCGTGCCATTAGCTCCGGCCACTTGCGGCCGGCCCGCTCCGGCTCCGCCCGTACGCCCGGCGGACGGCGACTTGACCTTCCGCCACCAGATCGGCCACCGCCCCTACCCACGCGTCTTGCACGCGTCATTTCGGACGGCGGGGTGGTGGCCGAGCGGCGCAGCGGCCCGAGGGTCCGGATTGCTCGTTGGAGCGGAGGGCGTGGCGGGAGAGGAGCGGCGGGAGGGGAGTAGGGTTCCGAACCGAACCTCCGCGAACCCTTTTAATAGGGGGCCGGGGAGTTTCTCCCCCGAACTTCCGATTCGGGCCGGCCCATGTTTACGGGATCCGATTTGCGCGCGAACCCGTAAATCCGCCGAAAGTTCGGTTCCGCGGGATTTACGGGCTCTGTTAGAGATGCTCTTAGAGATCTCCAGCCGTCTCCCCCGCAAGGTCTCCAAGATTTTTTTTTTTCATTCGGATGGACGAAACTGTCCCCGTCCCTCGATCTCGCCTGGATTTAGGCTTTTATCCATCCGGGGAGCCCAGGTCATCCTGGACCCCGAGGAGCGCTCGGGGAGTTCAGACGAAACGAAAGCGCGGGAAACGTCGAGAAAACTTCCCGCGCGGCTAGTGGCCCCGACTTGTCGGCGAGAAAGGCCGATCATCGTCCTCATCGCATCGTATTCCGCGCGCTGTAAAAGCCTGCCGCCGGTCAGTCTTCGCCGGACATGTAGCTTCCACACGGCGAGTTAATGTCCTCGCCTCGGTTTCACGCGCATCGCCCTCTATTTATCGCGGAACTACCGTGTCTGGCCACATTCACCACCCCATCTCCCTATTTACCACCTCTCTCCCTAAACTCATCGAGCGAACAATGGCGAACTTCGGCGACGACGCAGCGAAAAATGGCTTCGGCAGTCGTTCTCTCCACCAATGGAAGGGGAGGCTGCTGCACGCGGTGGGCTACCCTGCGCCGCCGGACTTCCGCGCGCCCGGAGGCTGGGGGGTGTCCCGATCCCGCCGCCGCCAATCGTACGTGCCGCCCTCGAGGCGGAGATCGACGCGGTGCTCGTCTCCCTCAGCGATGAACAGCGCGTAGAGGAGAGGTTCTTCCCCGACAATTACGAGGCCTGGACGGAGTTCTTCCGGCAAAGGTACGAGCGTGAACTCGCCGCCTACAACGGCCCTCCCCCTCCCCCCGCGCGAAATAACGCTGCCGGCCGCCGCCAATGGTGTAGCGGGCCTGGCCGCACCCTCGAGAAAGTGCTTGCGCACATCGAGGGCGGCAACTCCCCCGTACTGGGGATGCCGCCGCCGGTGGCGCCTACCGTGTTGCGCCGGCACGGGAGCTCGTGGATGCCACGACGGATGGCACCGTCGTCCTCATCGTCTAGGTCAGCGTCGAGGTCAGGCGGGTCGGCTCCTCCACCTACGATGCCGAGGGTCGTCAAGAAGGAGCCAGCGCCCCCGTGCCGCTCATCAAGCTCGAGGAGAGCAGCGACGACGACCCTGGCCAGGGTTCAATCCGTTGGTATGGAGACGCCGGCCAGAGCAGCCAGCAGGCGCCGCCGCCTGAGGACGCCGGCAACTCCAGCGATGACGACGACAACGACGGCGACTACACGGTGTTCTACCGCCATTTCGGCATGTAGATCGCCATGTTCTAGCTTTAGTTTATGTTTCCCTCTAGCCGAATTCAAAATATATTTGAATTCGTCCTATATATGTACGAACTCGCCTATATATGTTAAATATCTCTAAATTTCGCCTATGTTTGAACGTATTTCGTCTGGTTTTATCTGAATTTGCCTATATTTGTTCAAACTTTTCATCCATCTTGGACTCGCCGCTGGAAAAATGGGCCTCCCAGACCATATTTTACATCCATCCGACGCTAAATAGCGCCGGATTTCGGCCTGGGGAGACCCAACGGCTGGACATATGCTCTTAGACCGAACTTCATTAAGGTAGAAGAGAAAGTTTTTTTCAAGAGAGCCATAGCTTGACAAATGACGGCCGAGATGGCCGAGCAAAAGAAGACCTATCCTGGTCCCAACAGAACTCTACGTGAATAGATAGAGGCCACAAACTACATCAACAGCAAGAAAACCTCAGGAGCCTAAAACTCAGAAATACAGCCGGCAGCCTTCCAGGAATGAATATCCTCAATGATTAGCTCAAACACACGGTCAGCCATGCTACACTCCTGCTGGAAGATGCGTGAATTCCGCTCCTTCCAGATCGTCCAATGCACCAGAACTGCCACAGCTTCGAAGTCGCGATGTATGTTCTTCGGCACCCTCTTTCTTGCCATAAGCCACCATTCCTCGGTGCTGCCAAAAGTATCGTCAGAAATTGGGAAGTTGGCCCTGGACCAGGTCCGAACATGCTCCCAGACTTGCTTGGAGAAACGGCAGTGCAAAAAAGAGATGGGTGCAGTTTTCATTAGCCATAGTGCACAACGGGTAGAAGGTATTATGTGGCCACCCTCTGCAAGCAAGATTGTCTACTGTGAGGCAGCGCTTGTGCACCACTAACCACATGAAGAACCTGCATCTCATGGGGGCCTTGGACTTCCAAATAGGTTTTGCACAAGCGAATTGCATGTTCGCGATGAAGAAGAGCTTGTAGGCCGAGTTGACGGAGAAAGCACCATCGTACGAGGGCCGCCAAACCACCTCATCTTGTTGGCCGATAGTTAAGGTGGTGCTCTCTAATAAATCCCAGAGCTGCAAATACTGAGCAAGCGACGGCGAAGAGAGACCCCCTATTATGTCTCTAACCCAACGATTGTTTTGCAGTGCTGCCACAATGATGTTTGATTTCTTGATGAAGGAGTGCAGAATAGGGACCACATCCTGCACTGATTTTCCTCTAGGGAGCCATGCGTCAGCCTAGAACAACGCCCTTGTCTCATTGCCAATGTGAATGAAAGTTGCAGCTCTGAAGATGGCCAACGCTTCCAGGTCATCCTCAGCCGGAATCAGCGCCCATGGACGTGGTTCCGAGGCCCATCGCAGCCAGGGCCAGCGGCAACGAAGTGCGGTGCCGAAGAGCTTCAGATTAAGCACGCCAAGGCCGCCGTTCTCTGTGGGCTGGCATACCCTGGACCAAGGGAGGAGGCAGTGGCCTCCATTCACCTCCTCCTCCCCTTTCCACACGAAGCCTCTGCATCGATGGTTGATGATATCCAACGCCCATTTGGGTAGAGGCAATACCGAGAGGAGATGGAGAGGGAGGGAGATGAGCACTCACAGGGTCAACGTAAGGCGGCCACTAATTCTCAGAAACCTTGGTTTCCATCCCTTCATCTTGCCTGAGTACTTGTCGATAAGTGGCCATACATCGGCTCGGCGAAGGCAGCCAGTGGGGAGGGGCAAGCCAAGGTACATGACATGGAAATCTTTCCTGAAGAAATTAGCCACTCCTTGCGCCGTGTCATCATCGCAGCGAATGCAGGTTGCGTGGCTCTTCTGCATGATCACTTTTAGGCCAGATGCACTTGCAAAGAGATCAAGGATCGACGCCATGGTCTCCAAATCAGTCACACAGGTCTGAAGAAAAGGACAGTGTTGTCTGCGTAGATAGAGATCTCTTTCTTTTCAGCGCATCTCCAGCGGGCGGATCCAAAACGACGACCCATTAGGTTCATTTATGTCCGTTTAGGTTGGCGGCGGACCTTCGCATACACTTTAGTTTTTCTCTCTCGTGTGTTCCTAACAATCGTAGGCACTGAATTTAAGTTAATGGCGTGCATTACTAGAATTAGCGCAAACGTTTTCTCACAACCTACATACCAAGTTGTACCAGTAACACATGCAACATTTCATCAAATTACAATATCAACTTCATTATATTTAATCATAATTTGATACAACACATGCATACATGCATTAGGACATACATTCGATTGCTAGCTACATAAATGAGTCATTCTTGGTTACATCTTTAACTCCTAGACAGGTTCCTCCAGAAAGATGTGCCACGGTCTTCCCAAGGCTCTGGTTTATAAGCTTCCTTAAACTTTGTCCACATGTTTCATTCTAGTGCATTGGAAAGGATCTTGGATGTGGTTCCCTAACCACACGTCAGCCCTCATGATCATGTCGTGTTATAGGAAAGAGAGGCACTTGGTACCTTACAACAGCCATATTAGACACCCTAAGCAGAATCCTGGAAAAATGAGCAAAACATTTATCGTGTGAGAATAAAACAAAAAATATAGAATAGCATGTGAGGATAAAAACAAATGCCACGAAATTATTAGACTTACTCTTGTATCAAGGGTATGTGGAGGCCGTATCAAGTGCCAAGTGGAGTGGAAGTCGCACTACCTTTCCTCTTGGTTACTTTTTTATCTATTTGTTCTTAGATGATGCTAAGACCGTGACATAATATCAGTAATCAACTCTTCTTTATGCAGTGTTGCCAAAATAATATCCCTATTAGAAAATGCTACATAGATTTAAATATGTGAAACACAAAAGTAGCAATATAAACACATTTGTACATCAACACTAGTTAGGAATATAAAATGCTAGCTTGAGATATGACGTAAATACAAATGTAAACACATTTTGTACATCTAATTAACATATTAATACATAGACATCAGTACATGGTAACATATCATGTCAACGTAATACAATAATGTAGTTATAACTAACACATTAGTACTGCAATAAACACCATCGTTTGGAGCTATAAATAACGAATCTAATTGCATGAATAAAATATAGATCTAAGTTACTATATAATCCGATCTTGCCACCAAAAACACTAGCGATTAGATCTATAAATAAAAGGTAAGCATGCAATAGCTAACAACGTGAACCCACGTTAGGGCAAGGGCGCAGTGTCATGTCGTTGTAGCCACGGTGGAGGTCAAGGATGAGCAGGTCCGGCCAACAAATGCGTGAATCGGCGCGGCTCCACAGCCAACGTGTCGCACGGGTGTTCATGCACATTATAGCGAGGAAGATCTCCAGACAAAATCTAGCTCCGCCACGCAGAAGATTCGTGGTCTAGAGACTGGGTAGATGTGGGGTGGAGGAGAGTGGAGTGAAACCATATAAGGTTACTGGTTCTAATTTATATACAAGAAAGTTGCAAAGGGTTGGGTCAGTTGGACCAATGGATCTATATTTTATATTTTGCACGCACTCTTCTCAAACAAAAGCATGTGTTTTTGTGGAGTGAGTCCGGTTGGGGACCTGATTTTGACACACAGTATATCTAAAGCACATGTCTTCCTCTCAGCAACTATTTGAGCATAAATAAAATGAAACAAATTGGCTGCACAACTAGCACATAGTTTATCTCGAAGAAGAGTTTATAACACATTTGAGCTTAGACTTGAATGTAACCAGTTAATCAAACATGGTTTCCCCTTTTTCACAAAAGACCGTCAATAATATTTGGGCATCGAGGGCACCAATCAAACATGGTTGCCCTTCTTGTTACAAAAGATTGGCTTCAACTGCACATTACATACATATATAGGGTCTAAAAAAATGTAAATACTAAACATCCTCCTCGTCACCATAAGAGACGTTGATGCTGTCGTCGGAATTGCCGGTGTCTGATGCCTCTGCATCATCGATGGCTACGCCCTCTCCAGAGCCTGATGGCTCCGCATTGTCAGCAAACTGACAACTAGAGCCCGATGCCTCTGCTTTCAAGGCAGCCCTGCGCCATGCAAGCGTGGTCATCCACGGCTCCTCAAGCTTGTCGGCGGGAATCTGCAGAACATTCATTGTGCGATCAGCCTTCTTACCTTTCTTCGTGGCACATAGCCAACCACGTTCCTCGCGGAGAGTCTCGAAGGAGTTCTCCACCATGCGATGCTCATGTACTTCCTCCCGCCGTGCCGACACGATGGAATCCTCCACCACCATATGCTCCTCCAGATCCTCCTCCTGAATTCCGGCCAGCTCCTCCTCCTCTAGCCCTTGAGCATGATTTTCCTTCGAGTCAAACCCCGTGAGGTCGATGATGCTTCTCCCAACACTGTTATTCTGTGAGGAGTTCTCCTCCGTTGTATCCAACGACGCGAGGTCGATGCAACCTAGAGTGGCTTCGTAGGAAGGCATGGTATAGATGTGGGGATGTCGGCGGTGGGAAGAGTGAGAGACACATTTTAAAGGCGAAGATGTAAATGGCGCCAAGCTTTAGAGTTTGCATTTCAAACGAAAACGGTGAACTTGCGGGAATATTTTACGACCAAAATATTCACAAATGATTTCCTACAGATACAATGTTTGTGATAAATATGGTAAACTGTGTGTGACAACTATCGTTGCATGCGATTTGGATGTAATAAATCGTGACGAATCTTCGTAATCCTCCAATTTCCTTTATTCTTCATCATCGGAGGACCGACCGGAGTACAAGGAGGAGACAACTTGGTGGTCAGTCGGCGGGAGGGACAGCTCCTCCTCCGTGACCAGAGATACTTGTCCCTCCTCCACCACCAGAGGTGCCTGTTCAACATGGCGACGCTGCGCTGACAATCGGAGGTGTCTACCGTCATGGTGGTGTGTTCTGCATCTACCCTTGTCTCTACCGTCATGGTCCCTGCTCTCTCCAATTGTTGCGGCAAACGGAGGCGGTTTCCCCGTTGCCGAGATTAGTCTTCATATAGGCGTGAAAGATGGCCATATCTAAGTTGTCGGAGGGTAGCTTGGACTCAGCCCAATTGCGTTCTGAATCCATCGATTGCATCGAAGACCAGTGGAGTTTGATCGCCAAGCCAGACCGCTGAAAGTCTAGCATCCCAAGGCCTACATGATCCTTGAGTCTGCACACTGCCTTCCAGTTAACCAGCGCACACCCTCCCAAAGCATGCTCACCCTCGTCGATGGCCCATGTAGAGTATCTTGCGATCTTCACAATCTTGTCACGTGCCCATTTTGACAGCAGAATGGCAGTTGTACACCATTTTGGGACATAAGCGTAGTCTTTGCAAGAGTGATCCTTCTTGGCAGAGCGAGATTTTTGCTGATCCACCACAGGAGCTTTCTGGCTATCTTACCAATGAGGGGATGAAGAGCAACCTTGCATAGGCGGTGGAAATGAAGAGGCAGACCCAAATATTTTCTGAGTAAGGATGCAAGCTTGGGAAGACAAATAAAATGTTAGGGAGAGATCAATATTGTTAGGGCAATATGCTTGTTGTATTACCAGGGGGCCAAAGGCCACAATATATAGTACATGTACAGGTGCACATATGCGGAAAGCCCCCTAACATATGGGAAAACTACAATAGACAGATATATACATCTAACACCCCCTCAAACTCATGGTGGATCCACAACACTGAGTTTGGAGAGTAAGAAATCATGCTGCGCTCGAGTCTGTGCCTTCGTAAAGAAATCCGCCAACTGCAAATCTGAAGGCACATAATGAACCGCAACAACATCATCCTGTACTGTGCACGTGTAAAAAACATCAACACCGATATGCTTGGTCAGCTCATGCTTGACCGGATCACGTGCAATACTGATAGCACATGTACTGTCAGACAAAAGTGGAGTGGGTGTCGTAACAGACCCCAAAATCTGCAAGCAACCACCGTAACCAAGTCACCTCAGCAATCAACAAAGCCATAGCCCGCAACTCAGCCTCAACACTCGAACGGAAACCGACCTGTTTCTTCGTCTTCCAAGCAACAAGCGAACCACCAAGAAACACACAGCAAAGCGAACGACGATCCGTAGGATCACGCCCACGTAGCATCCGAATAGCACTGGAGCTGGAGAGAGCTGGAATGGGGAAAGAAAAAGCGATGAGTGATCGTGCCACGAAGATAACGAAGAACACGGAGAAGATGACTATAGTGAACAGTGGTAGGAGATGAGACAAATTGACTCAGAATATGAACAGGATAAGAAATATAAGGACGAGTGACAGCAAGATAAACAAGACTCCCAACAAGATGGCGATAACGGGTGGGATCTGGAAGAGGATCACCATCAGTAGGACGAAGCTTAACATTAAGCTCCATAGGAGTATCGACTGTGCGCTCATCCCTGATGTCTACGGGTGCTTCTATTCTTGTAGACAGTGTTGGGCCTCCAAGAGCAGAGGTTTGTAGAACAGCAGCAAGTTTCCCTTAAGTGGATCACCCAAGGTTTATCGAACTCGGGAGGAAGAGGTCAAAGATATCCCTCTCATGCAACCCTGCAACCACAAAGCAAGAAGTCTCTTGTGTCCCCAACACACCTAATAGGTGCACTAGTTCGGCGAAGAGATAGTGAACTACAAGTGGTATGAATGAATATGAGCAGTAGTAACGGCACCAGAAAAGTGCTTGCTGGCGTGCATTGATGGTAGTAATATTGCAGAAGTAAAGATGCAGTAAAACAGTAAACAAGCAGCGATTTCAGTATTTGGGAACAAGGCCTAGGGATCATACTTTCACTAGTGGACACTCTCAACATTGATCACATAACAGAATAAATAGATAGATGCTAGACTCTACACCCTCTTGTTGGATGATGAACACCACTAACTGTGTAGGATTACACGAACCCTCAATGCCGGAGTTAACAAGCTCCACAATATTCAATGTTCATATTTAAATAACCTTAGAGTGCATGACAGATCAACATAACCAAACCAAGTACTAACATAGCATGCACCCTGTCACCTTCACACTACGAAAGGAGGAATAGATCACATCAATACTATCATAGCAATAGTTAACTTCATAATCTACAAGAGATCACAATCATAGCCTACGCCAAGTACTACACGATGCACACACTGTCACCATTACACCGTGGGAGGAATAAACTACTTTAATAACATCACTAGAGTAGCACGCAGATATATTGTGATACAAAACACATGCAATCATAAAGGGATATAAATAAGCACTCACTATGCCATTCATAACAGTGAATAAGTATTCGTGAAATATAGCCTAAGAGACCCACACGGTGCACACACTGTCACCTTTACACACGTGGGACAAGGAGTCTCCGGAGATCACATAAGTAAAATCCACTTGACTAGCATAATGACATCTAGATTACAAGCATCATCATATGAATCTCAATCATGTAAGGCAGCTCATGAGATTATTGTATTGAAGTACATAGGAGAGAGATGAACCACATAGCTACCGGTACAGCCCTTAGCCTCGATGGAGAACTACTCCCTCCTCATGGGAGACAGCAGCGTTGATGAAGATGGCGGTGGTGTCGATGGAGAAGCCTTGGGGCACTTCCCCGTCCCGGCGGCGTGCCGAACAGAGACTCTGTCCCCAGATCTTGGCTTCGATGGCGGCGGCTGGGAAGGTTTTCTCTGGTTTCGTCGAACGTGGTAGGGTTTTCGCGACGGAGGCTTTAAGTAGGCGGAAGGGGAGGTCAGGAGGCCACACGAGGGCCCCACACACCAGGTCGGCGCGCCCAAGGCCCAGGCCGCGCCGCCCTAGTGTCTGGCCACCTCGGCCCCACTTCGTCTCCTTCGGACTTAAGCTTCGTGCAAAAATAAGGCCTGGGCGTTGATTTCGTCCACCCGAGAATATTTCCTTTGTAGGATTTCTGAAACCAAAAACAGCAGAAAACAGCAACTGGCTCTTCGGCATCTCGTTAATAGGTTAGTGGCGGAAAATGCATAAATACGACATAAAGTATGCATAAAACATGTAGATATCATCAATAATGTGGCATGGAACATAAGAAATTATCGATACGTCGGAGACGTATCGCATCCCTGCTTAGTTCTGCTCGTCCGAGCAGGTAAACGATAAATACGTATAATTTCTAGAGTGACATGCCATCATAACCTTGATCATACTATTGTAAGCATATGTAATGAATGCAACGATCAAAACAATGGTAATGACATGAGTAAACAACTGAATCATAAAGCAAGACTTTTCATGAATAGTACTTTCAAGACAAGCATCAATAAGTCTTGCATAAGAGTTAACTCATAAAGCAATAAATCAAAGTAAAGGTATTGAAGCAACACAAAGGAAGATTAAGTTTCAGCGGTTGCTTTCAACTTATAACATGTATATCTCATGGATAATTGTCAACACAAAGCAATATAACAAGTGCAATAGGTAAACATGTAAGAATCAATGCACACAGTTTACACAAGTGTTTGCTTCTAAGATGGAGAGAAATGGGTAAACTGACTCAACATAAAAGTAGAAGAATGGCCCTTCGAGAGGGAAGCATTGATTGCTATATTTGTGCTAGAGCTTTGGTTTTGAAAACAAGAAACAATTTTGTCAATGGTAGTAATAAAGCATATGCATTATGTAAATTATATCCTACAAGTTGCAAGCCTCATGCATAGTATACTAATAGTGCCCGCACCTTGTCCTAATTAGCTCGGATTAACACGGATTATCATTGCATAACATATGTTTCAACCAAGTGTCACAAAGGTACCTCTATGCCGCCTGTACAAGGGTCTAAGGAGAAGGTTCGCATTGGATTTCTTGCTTTTGATCATTCTCAACTTAGACACCCATACCGGGACAACATAGACAACAGATAATGAACTCCTCTTTTAATGCTTAAGCATTCAACAACAGTAAATATTCTCATAAGAGATTGAGGTTTTATGTCCAAACCTGAAACTTCCACCATGATTCATGGCTTTAGTTAGCGGCCCAATGTTCTTCTCTAACAGTATGCATACTCAAACCATTTGATTGTGAAAACCGCCCTTACTTCAGACAAGACGAACATGCATAGCAACTCACATGATATTCAACAAAGGTAAAAAGTTGATAGCGTCCCCAGAAACATGGTTATCGCACAACAAGCAACTTAATAAGAGATAAAGTACATAAGTACATATTCAATACCACAATAGTTTTTAGGCTATTTGTCCCATGAGCTATATATTGCAAAGATAAAGAATAGAAATTTAAAGGTAGCACTCAAGCAATTTACTTTGAAATGGCGGAGAAATACCATGTGGTAGGTAGGTATGGTGGACACAAATGGCATAGTTTTTGGCTCAAGGTTTTGGATGCACGAGAAGCATTTCCTCTCAGTACAAGGCTTTGGCTAGCAAGGTTGTTTGAAGCAAACTCAAGTATAAAACGGTGCAGCAAGACTCACATATAAACATATTGTAAGCATTATAAGACTTTACATCGTCTTCTGTAATATCCCAGGTTTAGAGGCTACAAAATGAGAGAACACCAAAGTGTGCATTGCATTCATGCATAGAAAATCCGGGGGATTTTCGCGCTTTCAAATAAAACTTACCACAGTAACTGAAGTTTCACTTGACTTGCTGGAACTGAAGTAGATCATCATGTCAAGCGCTATAAACTTCTCTGTGATCTTTGCTAAAACCTAATTTTTGGTAGAGATGATTTGATCTATGGATTAGATCAAATGGAATTAGATTTACAACAACACATTCCTTAAGAATCAAACCCTAACTTATTAAACACTTAAAAGTTAGCAACTACCTTTGTGTGTAAATTAATTCACTTCTAAACTTATTACCAAATAAGGTAAACCACAGGGTCTAAAGTGCATAAAAGCCACACATTCTTATTTAAATCATAACTTATTAAGTATATGGAATATCATAAAACTAAATCCATTTACATTACAAATTATAGTTCAAACTATTTGAATAAAACTAACTATGGGTATTTTGAAACTCATATGATCATGCCTTGGTGAAATCAAACACCAACTATCCAAATTTGAGGAATAACCTTCAACCTTGATATTTTGATCAATATTATAATATAAATCCAATCCAATATGATATAGTGACTCATCCACAATAATAAAACCATCCACAAGATATTTAGTAACAAATGCCACTTGGCTATCCAAAAATAAATCATATGAGAGGATAATGATCTTGCCACATAGGATGAAAATATCTACATGACTTGCTTTCCAAGCTATGCCACCTCATGCTCAAAGGATTGCTATGGATGAGGGCATGACAACCAAGCACCTTACTCATCTAACCAACACAAGAGTCACCACCTATGTGTCATGATACTAGAGCTTGCCCAAGCCTATAAATAGAGCCACACCCTTCATCCATTTGCTCATCAAGTACCATGATACATGGGAACAAACACATAGAGCCACTCCATGTGAATTAGCTAGGATCAAGATGAAGAAGCTAGGAGGTGTAGGCATACCACAAGATGCAGGTTTATCAGATTTCATGAAGAACAAGCTACAGAAGATACCAAGGTAGAATTCCTAGGAAAACCATATATTTATAGGATCATATCATCATATCCTAAGTAGGACCTTAGGATATTACAAGACATTTAGAAGTGAGAGAGAATTCTAACCATAGCCATGTCTATCCTAGAGAATACTAGGGTAGTATTACATCTTACTTGTTTAAACCAACCTTAAATCTTGTAGATGAGAGCCATGTTCTATTAGTAAAACATAACCAAAGCTTATGCTCATATTCTAATCCTAGTTGTGTATCACATTGGTGATCACTACTTAAACCCTAAACTACATTTGAATTCCAACCCATGGATTAATTTGGATTATAACTAGAACCCTACCATACCTCATGCCTATTTATACTTCAATTTAGTGAAGCTTATGCAAAACCCTAAACCTTTCAAGTAGAATTCACACCACATAGAATATTATGTCCTAACTTGTGTATCATGGATCACAAGTATAAACCAATCCATATACACTTATAGACTAAATGCCATTTGGTGAGTAGAGTGAAACAAACATTCAATTCTATTTGGCTTTCCAAGTACTTGCTTTGGGAACCAAATGAAATAGTATTTTTATAAAATAGAATCACCACAAGAGCAATTGAATTAACTATGAGGATTATAGGATTCATCCTAAATAATTTAAGTCAAAGCTTGATTGATGATTATAGAGGTTATATCACCACTCTTCTTAAACTCTAAGAACCATCATTCACATAAAATCATGAACCAATCCCATTTCCTTTACCATTTGTTAAACCCTAGCCATAATTAAATAATATGTGAGTAATCACTATGGTTAAGCACTAGAAAAATAGAATATGTTCATCATGCACATGTTCTAAATTTCAAATCAATTAAAACATGTTTAATTCCTTAATTAACAAAGCAATTGAGATAAACCCTAAAATCATATCTATTAGAAAATTTGAATTGTGTCTCATAAGAACCCCAAATTAATCAATTATAAAGTGGTTGTTTATAAACAAAACAATACAGTAGGTAGCATTATCAAATTGTTTTGATATTCAAATATTTTATAACCTGTAAAACAAAACAGAATTCAAATTTGAATTCAAACAACAAAATAGAAAACAGAAATTCGAAAGAAAAGAGAGGGAAACCTACCGGCTTACCCGACCGCAGCAGCCCGAAGCCAACCCAGAGCAGCCCATGTCAAAGCCCAGGAGCAGTCCAGCCCACGTCCAAATACCGTTTCGCTTGCTTTAAGAATCGTGCGTGGAGAAATAACGTCACCGTCGTCGTCTCCGAGCTCGACAGCGCGGCGGAGCCAGTAGGCCACGACCTCGTCGTCGATAAGCATGCCCCGGACGTCGCCAGACACTCAAAACCATGCCCAACCTCTCTCGCGTCCGAGCTTATCCGCGGACGAGGAGATCCTTGCCAGCTAGAAGTTTCCAGAGACCGCCACCTCTCCAACCATGGCCGTCGCCGTGTCGAGGCCACAGGGCTTCCCTTGGCCTATAAATAGGTGGAGGGCATCGCCGTGCACACCTTGTTCGCCTCCGCCACTCCATTTCTTCTCAGACAGCCTCTATGTCACACATTCATCCTCATCTGTTCGCCGGAGTCGAAGACGAAGCCGATGAAGGAGGCCACCCCAGCCTCCGGCGCGTGGTCCAGGAGGAGCGCCTGGACTCAAGGAGCATCTTGGAGGAGCCCAGCATCCAGGGGAGCCGTGTGGAGGATCAATTTCCTTGTTCCCTTCTGCAGCACATCGTCGAGAGATCTCCAATCGCCGCCGTCTCCGTCAACCATCGCCGGAGCCGACCACACCTTGAGCTTCAGGGTGAGCATACGCGTCTATAGCACATACTCTCGCTTCCTGGCATCGCCTGTAGCCCTAGTTCGCATGTTGGCCGGAGTAGCACCGCCGCAGCACCCATCGCCGGCGATGCTCCGGTGATCCCCTCGCTAAACAATCATCACCATTCGATTCGCCTCGTTGAACTCGTTCAGTAGAGCCTAGTCGCGCATCTCGGGAGGCCGTAAATCGGCGGCGCCACTAGCTACTGACCGCCGGCGTTTAACCGCCGGTGAGGTCAAGGGTCCTGGTCAACTTTGACCGGTCCTCGCTTGCGTGGCAGCCGACGTGGAGACAAGCCCCACCAGTCAGTGTCTAGGGCTAGATCTGTCTCGGTACATTTAGTGTTTGTTGTTTAATTTAAAAACCAGTAAATTGCTGAAAACTTTGTAAAACCATATAAAATCCATTTCAACTCAGAAAAAATATGAATAATATATCAAAATACTCACAAAAATAAACTCTATTCAAATAAAATATAAAACAAAAATGTGTGTCAAAATAAAAATCCATTTATTTTTAACTTCTTTAATTATGCCTTTTCATTTATTTAAAATGCAAATTGAATTCAATAAATAATTAAATTCCAAAAATTAAATTTTAACTATTCAGTAACTAAATAAAATGATAAGATTAATTTTCTTTATCATAGTTGCATTAACTTAATTATTAGTGGTAATTCATAAACCCTAATTTGAAAATTCTAAGTTACTATTTTCTTAAATAATAATAAATCAAGAAAATACTAAAACCAATCTTAATTTAGTAACTTAAATATTGTGAACTTAAATAATTTTAATTTGCAAGTTATTATTTTTAAAACCTAGTAATAATTGTTAAACCCTTATCTCTGAATTAAATCTAATTAGGAGTTACCCTAATTATTAATTCTTGTAGAAGTTAATAAAATGCCAAACCATTAATAATTATGCTTCAAAGTAATTAGTTACCACACCTATATTTCCAATCATCATTTTAGGAGTTGTACCATAATTTAGAAACCCTAGTTTCAATTTGAGTAAGACCTTGATCCCATTATTTTATGTGATCATTTGAAAATACTTTAACCCTAAAACCCTAGTTGCTTATCACATGTGATCATGTGAATTTCACCTTACATAGAAACCCATATTATGTGACCAATGAATGCATGCTTATGAACCATTAGCATAAACCAAGTCACATGAGATTATCAATTCATGTTCCTATTCTTAATTAAAACCTATATGATTCACTAGTATCACTCAGGAGCAAACCCTAACTTATTAGAGTAGTTCAATTGATCACCACTCCTATATACCATACCATTAGAATCAACCTCAAACATCAAACCCTAGTAGAGCCATAATGATAAACCCTAGTACCAACCTTGTGTAGCAATTCACAACACATGCTCTTATTCAACTAAACCTTACTTAGGAAATGATAAACCACTTAGCTTAGAGGCCATTAGAGATTATTTAGTGAAGCAATTGTGAAACCATAGTAAACCCTAATAGCTAATTATAGAACCATCTTAATAACTATCCTTTGATATGATACCATAATCAACCATAGTAATAAACCTACCAATACTTGTTGTATATAGAACCAATTCAACTTAAGAACCCAACTAGTTCCTATTAGTGGAACTAAATAAATTCAATAGTAAACCCAAGAAAGCCATAGCACCTATATATAGTAGTTCATATTCTTATTTTAACCTGTTCTTCAAAAGTTATTCTTTTGAAGTACAGATGTCAATCAAACCTTAGAAGCCTAATCCTTCTTTGAAATACTAAATATTTCTTAATTAACATGTTCTTCAAAAGTTATTCTTTTGAAGTATAGTATAAGTAATCATCAACCATGTTCTGTAGAACTTAAAATTGACAACTGTTCTTTACATATTATTCCACCACTATTCTTTATGTGTATGATTATTATGATGTCTTATATCACTTGGATGTGATGCTAATATAACCAAACCCTAATAAGAACCTTGTTTGAGAATCATTCTAAAAGTGCAACACACCCTAAAGAAATCTTTACAACTCATCCATCTTAAATCATCGAGGTTAGGTTACGATCGGGACGATTGCATCTCATACTATGCATTATAGCATCTTTGCCAGTTCTTTAAACATTGTCCTTACCAGACGATGATGGTATTTCAGAATTTGGAGTTATCACGTATCGAAGCTTTTGCCTGCATAATCTTGCAGTCAAGAAAGGAAAGTTCATCGCTTGCTCATGTCATTTGATTATTTGTATCAAACTATATGCAAAGTACTATACTTATCACTCATGCATTGAAAAGCAAACTATTATTTTACAATTATGAATATGACTATGTGGTGGGCAATGGAACCATGGTGTGTGTTGATATGGTGGAGGTTCCATTGCATGGGTTATATCACCCTAGGATTAATTACCAATGCCGTCCAGTGATTCTAGCGCCGTACATATCGCGTTATCCATAAGATCTATAATGGCTCTGGGGAAGTCAGCTGTATCTTTTCCCTTCTGCACGCCAACGGATCGGAGAGCCGGTGGGGTGTTGGAGGCACTGCCGCAATAGGTTGGGAAATCCTTTTAAATCCCCATCCATTAGTGATGATAAGCTCTACGATCTATGATGGATTGTCCGGAGTACACCATGAGTAAAGCCGTATTATCGGGGGAAGTCTACTGGAGGTGTACGGTTGGACAAAAGGGTGGGTTTGCAGGGTCGCGGAGAAGGCAGTGATTGGCTTGGATCTTATACTGGGCCTCACACCAAAGGAAGTGTGGACGAGCCGAGGACATACTCTCGGCCGGCAACATGGTTAAGATCTCTTGTGGGGTAAAGTAACGCACCTCTGCAGAGGGTATCAAGAATTGTGACTGTCACTCCCTGTTCCGGAAGGGAACTGCAACGCGGGGAAAGGAACTCCACGAAGTTCTAGTCAACCCGTGAAGACGACGGGCATAGTTTTCAGAATAAAATAAACCTTTTGAAGAAATGATTACAAAAACTTGCATTGGCCTATGACTTTCTGGTCTATGGCTGTAGCTAGTGCATGATACACATATTTCCTAATATGAACTTGCTGAGTACGCTCGTACTCATTCTATCCCATTTGAACCCCCTTCTTAGATCAAGGCGCCGAAGGAGAAACTACCGTGGAACTCGAAGACAGAGGAGTCAATTGCAACCAGATGAAGAATTCAATCAAAGAAGTCAATGGAGTCAACTTCTGCACCAACTATAATGGAAACCTAGACTAGTAATAGAAGGGAACCTTTCCCTAATCATAGCACCTAAGTAGCTAGATTCTATATAGCCAATTAGCTCTTAAGCCTGGGTTAGCAACAAGTTAGACTACGAGTCGTTCTTCTGGAGCTTTATTTGAAGTTTTACCTCACTGTAAAGTAGGAGGCTGTGTGGATCTTATGTAAACAGTTCGTGTGTACTTCTATAGACATACCTTGGACTCGCATATGTTTCCGTTGTACCACTCTGAGAGATGTAATATGGGTGGAACGGTGTTTCACTTGTGTTATGTCAACGACTTGTGTACTACACCATGCAGTGGTACGTTGGGTCACCACAGCTGGTATCAGAGCAAATGCTTTGACCCTAGGATTAAAACCCTTTAAAGGAGACCTATAGGTTTGGTAGTGTCTATAGGAAGGGATTTAGCTAAGCCAACTATGCTAAACCAACTATTCTTTTGACTTGAGATGGGTATTCACTTGAGAATAATCCTGACACACTTGAGTCAATCTTTCTTATCTATCTTTCTTAAGTTAGTTAGTTATCTTGCTTCATTCCAAATAATTAGAACACCATTGAAGCTTAAGATAATGGGTGGTAGTAGACCACAGTTGGTATACAATACATGGTAGTCCAAAGAGAGGATACAACCATAAGGAAGATATCCTATTGGAAGAAGTATACCAATGCAAGTTATAGTTAAGTAAGAGTCATTAAAAATGTCAAATGGCTGATGTTAAGTAAGGGAGATAAGTTATATAAGGTAGTATATGTCTATGATGAGTCAATCATAGGAGGTAAGGAAGAGTGATAGGAGTTACATGAGTCTACTTTCAATAATAAACTAGGTACTCATATATGATTCACTTGAGAATCATGGTATGATGGAGTAGAACATCATAAGTACGATAACAAAAGGATGATAAGGAGTAGGATTTAGGGAATAGTTCGAAAGCTTAGGCCTTAAAATCCTAATAACTGTACCAAGTATGTTAGAACCTTAATCCTTAATTTGAAGAAGGCTTATTTAGAGCATATCACATAGAGAAATCCTAGAGTTATAGGTGGTATATTCTAAACAATCATGTGTTTAGAGTAGACATGTTAGAACTAATTGTATTATAGGAAGTAGTCCTCAATAGCACATATATATGGTATACTATTCTGTTAGTACTTCTAAAGAAGACTAGGTTAACTTCAACTATCCCAAGCCTTTTTGTTTCAAGTTTGTCTCATTGCAAATGTGCAATTAAGGTAAATGTTGAGACCACTAGTAGAAATTCACGTATTGTGCTAAGTATCACGACCTAAACCTATCTTATGTGGTGTTATATACTACACATCTGATCCTGATGTTTAGGGATGTCTTACCCAACTACTATATTCAGGCATATAAGGATGTGTATTATAAGCACAAAGCTGGATTTTCTTGGATTTTATTGGATTTTCATTGTTTGACTAGATCCATACATGAAGTTTGATTTTGATATGCAAATGCATGTTGCAATATCAAGCTCTTACTTGATGTTATAGGTCTAGAGGGTAAAGGTATTCATGTAAGGAAGTGACGAATCCTGAAGATTTTGAAGATAAGATGAAGGTTCACTAGAAGAAGGAAGTAAAGTTGTGAGAAGCAACCACAACAATCTGAAGGAAGGACTAATCAAAACTCACTTCTATCCTTAAATAAGGAGTACTTCAACATGGAAGTATCATGGAAGTGAGAAAAATAGTGAATATGGAGCAGTAGAAGTGGAGCCATATTCCTTATGGAAGAAGGGAATGCAAGTGAAGTCACTTACAATACTATTTTCATAGTGTCAACAAGTGGTTATCTTGCAAAACAAACCCTAGAAGAAGGAAAATAGACAAGAGAAGTCGCAGCTGGTATCATAAGACCGCAGCTGATATAGGATAACCATGAAGAGAAAGAATGTAAAGTGAGATATATCTTAACCAAAACTTTGTAAGTAGCCACAACTGGTAGGTAGATATTGCCTAAAACCATAACATAGCCACAGCTGGTATCCAATAAGCCACATCTGGTACTAGGTAGTCTGCTGGTACCAGATAGCCACAGCCTGAACAGTTCTTTACTCTAAAAGAAAGGAGGATTCCGAAGCTAGTATTTCGCAGCTGGTATTCCATAGCTGGTAAATATTTAGTTGGAGGATTCACATCGGATATCCACAATTGTGTGGATACACCACAAAGAATTCTTCGTGAGACTCTAGAAAAGTATAAACCTAAACCAGACTTAAATCAACTACCAACCTTGGAGTTTACTGATTAGAAGAAGGGAAGTTTGAAGATCATTAGTAAACTCCAAGGGGGAGAGGAAAGATGAAGGAGAAGTATTAAGATATTGTTTGTAGTATGATAGATGAAAAAAGGTCTGAACTGAAAGGAAGTCCGATCTTATTTTCATAAGGTTGTTGGGAACTATCCATATAATGGTACTCTCAGGAGGTTGTCAGACCAGAAGCCGAGGTTCATATCTCGAGGAAGTAGGGGTTAGACCTTAATTAGAGTGGGTAATTGTAATTACTCGAAACCAAGAGAGCTCAAGTAAGTCTAAGAAAATGAAGTTGGATGAAGAAGTTATCGGAGGACAATCAAAGCCTAAGAAAACAAAAGACCGAAGGGTTTGACCATACCAAAACTAATGATTATTAGAAAGATTCCTTTCATGGAACCTAAAGAAACCAAAAGGAACATAACTAATATAGACTAGAAGCCATGATTGGATGGACTAAATGAGTCTAATCCATTCATAGGAGAAAACAACCAGGACCATGCCTACTGTAAATACCTTACCAAGTACCAATACTTTCGTTATGGTAGTAAGGGAAAACAATACCCTACCTTAAATAAATCTTTTAGAATTAAGGTTTGGACATCGCAGCTGGTACACCATAGTGCCATATTACATCGCAGCTGGATTACCGCAGCTGGTAGAACCAAGCTTTGAGTACTCAAATAGGAAGATGTCACCACAACCATTAGTAAAGTCCATTAACACAATAAGATGTCTTAATCCAAGAATCTTTGGAGAGTAAGCCTATAAGCTTAGAGTGTTGGAAGAAATCATAGAATAGAAGAAAGTATCAGTGCCAAACGGTAGAGGATTCCAGTAAAGATCTGGACAAGGGATATATCCAACTATATCTAGTGTGATCACCATGGAGTTGAAGGATGGTGATCTGTTCAAGACATTTCAACATTCCGAAACATGAGAGCGTTCGAAGTTCAGTTTAAGGGGGAGAGGCTGTAATATCCCAGGTTTAGAGGCTACAAAATGAGAGAACACCAAAGTGTGCATTGCATTCATGCATAGAAAATCCGGGGATTTTCGCGCTTTCAAATAAAACTTACCACAGTAACTGAAGTTTCATTTGACTTGCTGGAACTGAAGTAGATCATCAAGTCAAGCGCTATAAACTTCTCTGTGATCTTGGCTAAAACCTTATTTTGGGTAGAGATGATTTGATCTATGGATTAGATCAAATGGAATTAGATTTACAACAACACATTCCTTAAGAATCAAACCCTAACTTATTAAACACTTAAAAGTTAGCAACTACCTTTGTGTGTAAATTAATTCACTTCTAAACTTATTACCAAATAAGGTAAACCACAGGGTCTAAAGTGCATAAAAGCCACACATTCTTATTTAAATCATAACTTATTAAGTATATGGAATATCATAAAACTAAATCCATTTACATTACAAATTATAGTTCAAACTATTTGAATAAAACTAACTATGGGTATTTTGAAACTCATATGATCATGCCTTGGTGAAATCAAACACCAACTATCCAAATTTGAGGAATAACCTTCAACCTTGATATTTTGATCAATATTATAATATAAATCCAATCCAATATGATATAGTGACTCATCCACAATAATAAAACCATCCACAAGATATTTAGTAACAAATGCCACTTGGCTATCCAAAAATAAATCATATGAGAGGATAATGATCTTGCCACATAGGATGAAAATATCTACATGACTTGCTTTCCAAGCTATGCCACCTCATGCTCAAAGGATTGCTATGGATGAGGGCATGACAACCAAGCACCTTACTCATCTAACCAACACAAGAGTCACCACCTATGTGTCATGATACTAGAGCTTGCCCCAGCCTATAAATAGAGCCACACCCTTCATCCATTTGCTCATCAAGTACCATGATACATGGGAACAAACACATAGAGCCACTCCATGTGAATTAGCTAGGATCAAGATGAAGAAGCTAGGAGGTGTAGGCATACCACAAGATGCAGGTTTATCAGATTTCATGAAGAACAAGCTACAGAAGATACCAAGGTAGAATTCCTAGGAAAACCATATATTTATAGGATCATATCATCATATCCTAAGTAGGACCTTAGGATATTACAAGACATTTAGAAGTGAGAGAGAATTCTAACCATAGCCATGTCTATCCTAGAGAATACTAGGGTAGTATTACATCTTACTTGTTTAAACCAACCTTAAATCTTGTAGATGAGAGCCATGTTCTATTAGTAAAACATAACCAAAGCTTATGCTCATATTCTAATCCTAGTTGTGTATCACATTGGTGATCACTACTTAAACCCTAAACTACATTTGAATTCCAACCCATGGATTAATTTGGATTATAACTAGAACCCTACCATACCTCATGCCTATTTATACTTCAATTTAGTGAAGCTTATGCAAAACCCTAAACCTTTCAAGTAGAATTCACACCACATAGAATATTATGTCCTAACTTGTGTATCATGGATCACAAGTATAAACCAATCCATATACACTTATAGACTAAATGCCATTTGGTGAGTAGAGTGAAACAAACATTCAATTCTATTTGGCTTTCCAAGTACTTGCTTTGGGAACCAAATGAAATAGTATTTTTATAAAACAGAATCACCACAAGAGCAATTGAATAACTATGAGGATTATAGGATTCATCCTAAATAATTTAAGTCAAAGCTTGATTGATGATTATAGAGGTTATATCACCACTCTTCTTAAACTCTAAGAACCATCATTCACATAAAATCATGAACCAATCCCATTTCCTTTACCATTTGTTAAACCCTAGCCATAATTAAATAATATGTGAGTAATCACTATGGTTAAGCACTAGAAAAATAGAATATGTTCATCATGCACATGTTCTAAATTTCAAATCAATTAAAACATGTTTAATTCCTTAATTAACAAAGCAATTGAGATAAACCCTAAAATCATATCTATTAGAAAATTTGAATTGTGTCTCATAAGAACCCCAAATTAATCAATTATAAAGTGGTTGTTTATAAACAAAACAATACAGTAGGTAGCATTATCAAATTGTTTTGATATTCAAATATTTTATAACCTGTAAAACAAAATAGAATTCAAATTTGAATTCAAACAACAAAATAGAAAACAGAAATTCGAAAAAGAAAAAGAGAGGGAAACCTACCTGGCTTACCTGGACCGCAGCAGCCCGAAGCCAACCCAGTAGCAGCCCATGTCAAAGCCCAGGAGCAGTCCAGCCCACGTCCAAATACCGTTTCGCTTGCTTTAAGAATCGTGCGTGGAGAAATAACGTCACCGTCGTCGTCTCCGAGCTCGACAGCGCGGCGGAGCCAGTAGGCCACGACCTCGTCGTCGATAAGCATGCCCCGGACGTCGCCAGACACTCAAAACCACGCCCAACCTCTCTCGCGTCCGAGCTTATCCGCGGACGAGGAGATCCTTGCCAGCTAGAAGTTTCCAGAGACCGCCACCTCTCCAACCATGGCCGTCACCATGTCGAGGCCACAGGGCTTCTCTTGGCCTATAAATAGGTGGAGGGCATCACCGTGCACACCTTGTTCGCCTCCGCCACTCCATTTCTTCTCAGACAGCCTCTATGTCACACATTCATCCTCATCTGTTCGCCGGAGTCGAAGACGAAGCCGATGAAGGAGGCCACCCCAGCCTCCGGCGCGTGGTCCAGGAGGAGCGCCTGGACTCAAGGAGCATCTTGGAGGAGCCCAGCATCCAGGGGAGCCGTGTGGAGGATCAATTTCCTTGTTCCCTTCTGCAGCACATCGTCGGGAGATCTCCAATCGCCGCCGTCTCCGTCAACCATCGCCGGAGCCGACCACACCTTGAGCTTCAGGGTGAGCATACGCGTATATAGCATCTTCCTGGCATCGCCTGTAGCCCTAGTTCGCATGTTGGCGGAGTAGCACCGCACACCCATCGCCGGCGATGCTCCGGTGATCCCCTCGCTAAACAATCATCACCATTCGATTCGCCTCGTTGAACTCGTTCAGTAGAGCCTAGTCGCGCATCTCGGGAGGCCGTAAATCGACGGCGCCACTAGCTACTGACCGCCGGCGTTTAACCGCCGGTGAGGTCAAGGGTCCTGGTCAACTTTGACCGGTCCTCGCTTGCGTGGCAGCCGACGTGGAGACAAGCCCCACCAGTCAGTGTCTAGGGCTAGATCTGTCCCGGTACATTTAGTGTTTGTTGTTTAATTTGAAAACCAGTAAATTGCTGAAAACTTTGTAAAACCATATAAAATCCATTTCAACTCAGAAAAAATATGAATAATATATCAAAATGCTCACAAAAATAAACTCTATTCAAATAAAATATAAAACAAAAATGTGTGTCAAAATAAAAATCCATTTATTTTTAACTTCTTTAATTATGCCTTTTCATTTATTTAAAATGCAAATTGAATTCAATAAATAATTAAATTCCAAAAATTAAATTTTAACTATTCAGTAACTAAATAAAATGATAAGATTAATTTTCTTTATCATAGTTGCATTAACTTAATTATTAGTGGTAATTCATAAACCCTAATTTGAAAATTCTAAGTTACTATTTTCTTAAATAATAATAAATCAAGAAAATACTAAAACCAATCTTAATTTAGTAACTTAAATATTGTGAACTTAAATAATTTTAATTTGCAAGTTATTATTTTTAAAACCTAGTAATAATTGTTAAACCCTTATCTCTGAATTAAATCTAATTAGGAGTTACCCTAATTATTAATTCTTGTAGAAGTTAATAAAATGCCAAACCATTAATAATTATGCTTCAAAGTAATTAGTTACCACACCTATATTTCCAATCATCATTTTAGGAGTTGTACCATAATTTAGAAACCCTAGTTTCAATTTGAGTAAGACCTTGATCCCATTATTTTATGTGATCATTTGAAAATACTTTAACCCTAAAACCCTAGTTGCTTATCACATGTGATCATGTGAATTTCACCTTACATAGAAACCCATATTATGTGACCAATGAATGCATGCTTATGAACCATTAGCATAAACCAAGTCACATGAGATTATCAATTCATGTTCCTATTCTTAATTAAAACCTATATGATTCACTAGTATCACTCAGGAGCAAACCCTAACTTATTAGAGTAGTTCAATTGATCACCACTCCTATATACCATACCATTAGAATCAACCTCAAACATCAAAACCTAGTAGAGCCATAATGATAAACCCTAGTACCAACCTTGTGTAGCAATTCACAACACATGCTCTTATTCAACTAAACCTTACTTAGGAAATGATAAACCACTTAGCTTAGAGGCCATTAGAGATTATTTAGTGAAGCAATTGTGAAACCATAGTAAACCCTAATAGCTAATTATAGAACCATCTTAATAACTATCCTTTGATATGATACCATAATCAACCATAGTAATAAACCTACCAATACTTGTTGTATATAGAACCAATTCAACTTAAGAACCCAACTAGTTCCTATTAGTGGAACTAAATAAATTCAATAGTAAACCCAAGAAAGCCATAGCACCTATATATAGTAGTTCATATTCTTATTTTAACCTGTTCTTCAAAAGTTATTCTTTTGAAGTACAGATGTCAATCAAACCTTAGAAGCCTAATCCTTCTTTGAAATACTAAATATTTCTTAATTAACATGTTCTTCAAAAGTTATTCTTTTGAAGTATAGTATAAGTAATCATCAACCATGTTCTGTAGAACTTAAAATTGACAATTGTCCTTTACATATTATTCCACCACTATTCTTTATGTGTATGATTATTATGATGTCTTATATCACTTGGATGTGATGCTAATATAACCAAACCCTAATAAGAACCTTGTTTGAGAATCATTCTAAAAGTGCAACACACCCTAAAGAAATCTTTACAACTCATCCATCTTAAATCATCGAGGTTAGGTTACGATCGGGACGATTGCATCTCATACTATGCATTATAGCATCTTTGCCGTTCTTTAAACATTGTCCTTACCGGACGATGATGGTATTTCAGAATTTGGAGTTATCACGTATCGAACCTTTTGCCTACATAATCTTGCAGTCAAGAAAGGCAAGTTCATCGCTTGCTCATGTCATTTGATTATTTGTATCAAACTATATGCAAAGTACTATACTTATCACTCATGCATTGAAAAGCAAAGTATTATTTTACAATTATGAATATGGCTATGTGGTGGGCAATGGAACCATGGTATGTGTTGATATGGTGGAGGTTCCATTGCATGGGTTATATCACCCTAGGATTAATTACCAATGCCGTCCAGTGATTCTAGCGCCGTACATATCGCGTTATCCATAAGATCTATAATGGCTCTGGGAAGTCAGATGTATCTTTTCCCTTCTGCACGCCAACGGATCGGAGAGCCGGTGGGGTGTTGGAGGCACTACCGCAATAGGTTGGGAAATCCTTTTAAATCCCCATCCATTAGTGATGATAAGCTCTACGATCTATGATAGATTGTCCGGAGTACTCAGGGTGGGCATAAAAACCGTGAAACCGAACACCGAACCGAAACCGAAACCGAACTAACCGAAATCTCGGTTTTTTCCATTAACCGCTATTTTTTCGGTTTCCATTTATACTAACCGAATTAAATTTGGTAGAATTCGGTTTTTAGCCCCACCAACCGAACAAGACCGAATTGACCGAATTGAGTAACCTACCCTCAATTTGTGCATAAACCGATCATTCCATAGAAGCCCAATTGCGTTTGATGTGCCAAAAATTGTTCATTCAATGTATGACTTTGGTCTTTGATGTACTAGCTTTTCTAAATATAGCGTGAAGCCTGCATAATAGAACACGTCGCTCGAAGTCTTAGCTACCCCTTTTAATCGCTCATGAGTGATGCACCTGTACCACGAGTGCCGCAGCCTACCAAATAGCATCCCTCCACGATTGGTGCTCATTTGTCGATTTCTTGCGCAGTTGATGCTTTTTCTGTTGATATGTCAATCACTATTTGCTTTCTTCGGTGATGCCTACTATTTGTTCAAGTGAGTAGGTTCATTCGGTTTTAACCGAAAACCGAACCGAATTTGTCGGTTAACCGAATCTTCGGTTTCCTAAATTTTCATGCCAATTTCGGTTACCATTTTTGAAAACCGAATTTGTTCAAAAACCGCAAAAACCGAACCGAAATTTCGGTTAAAACCGAATGCCCACCCTCACGGAGTACACCATGAGTAAAGCCGTATTGTCGGGGGAAGTCTACTGGAGGTGTACGGTTGGACAAAAGGGTGGGTCGCAGAGAAGGTGATTGGCTTGGATCTTATTGGGCCTCACACCAAAGGAAGTGTGGACGAGCCGAGGACATACTCTCGGCCGGCAACATGGTTAAGATCTCTTGTGGGTAAAGTAACGCACCTCTGCAGAGGGTATCAAGAATTGTGACTGTCACTCCCTGTTCCGAAGGGAACTGCGAACGCGGCAGAAAGGAACTCCACGAAGTTCTAGTCCTGTGAAGACCGACGGGCATAGTTTTCAGAATAAAATAAACCTTTTGAAGAAATGATTACAAAAACTTGCATTGGCCTATGACTTTCTGGTCTATGGCTGTAGCTAGTGCATGATACACATATTTCCTAATATGAACTTGTGAGTACGCTCGTACTCATTCTATCCCATTTGAACCCCTTCTTAGATCAAGGCGCCGAAGGAGAAACTACCGTGGAACTCGAAGACAGAGGAGTCAATTGCAACCAGATGAAGAATTCAATCAAAGAAGTCAATGGAGTCAACTTCTGCACCAACTATAATGGAAAGCTAGACTAGTAATAGAAGGGAACCTTTCCCTAATCATAGCACCTAAGTAGCTAGATTTCTATAGCAAGCCAATTAGCTCTTAAGCCTGGGTTAGCAACAAGTTAGACTACGAGTCGTTCTTCTAGAGCTTTATTTGAAGTTTTACCTCACTGTAAAGTAGGAGGCTGTGTGGATCTTATGTAAACAGTTCGTGTGTACTTCTATAGACATACCTTGGACTCGCATATGTTTCTGTTGTACCACTCTGAGAGATGTAATATGGGTGGAACGGTGTTTCACTTGTGTTATGTCAACGACTTGTGTACTACACCATGCAGTGGTACGCTGGGTCACCACATCTTCCTTGTTGTTCAAACACCTTAACCAGAAAATATCTAGACTCTAGAGAACAATCATGCAAACCAAATTTTAACAAGCTCTAAGTAGTTCTTCATTAATGGGTACAAAGTACATGATGCAAGAGCTTAAACATGATCTATATGAGCACAACAATTGCCAAGTATCAAATTATTCAAGACATTATAGCATCTACCACATGCAGCATTTTCTGTTTCCAACCATATAACAATTAACGAAGCAGTTTCAACACCGTCATGAACATTAAAGATAGAACTAAGAACACCAGTGTTCATATGAAAAAGCGGAGCGTGTCTCTCTCCCACATAAGCATGAATTTATTCAAACATAAACAAAAACAAAAGCAAACAGACGCTCCAAGTAAAGCACATAAGATGGACCGAATAGAAATATAGTTTCAAGAGAAGAAACCTGATAAATTGTTGATGAAGAAGGGGATGCCTTGGGCATCCCCAAGCTTAGATGCTTGAGTCTTCTTGAAATATGCAGGGATGAACCACGGGGCATCCCCAAGCTTAGACTTTTCACTCTTCTTGATCATAGTATATCATCCTCCTCTCTTGACCCTTGAAAACTTCCTCCACACCAAACTCGAAACAAACTCATTAGAGGGTTAGTGTAATCAAAAATTCACATGTGTTCAGAGGTGACACAATCATTCTTAACACTTCTGAATATTGCACAAAGCTTCTGAAAGTTAATGGAACAAAGAAATCCATCAAATATAGCAAAACAGGCAATGCGAAATAAAAGGCAGAATCTGTCAAAACAGAACAGTCCGTAAAGACGAATTTTAAAGTGGCACCAGACTTGCTCAGATGAAAATGCCCAAATTGAATGAAAGTTGCGTACATATCTGAGGATCACGCATGTAAATTGGCAGATTTTTCTGAGTTACCTACAGAGAATTCTGCCCAGATTCGTGACAGACAGCAATGCTGTTTCTGTGCAGCAATCCAAATCTAGCATCAACTTTACCATAGAGACTTTACTTGGCACAAAAACATGATAAGGAGAGGTTGCTACAGTAGTAACAACTTCCAAGACACAAATATAAAAAAAAGTACTGTAGTAAAATAAACACATGGGTTATCTCCCAAGAAGTTCTTTCTTTATAGCCATTAAGATAGGCTCAGCAATTTTAATGATGCTCGCGCAAGAAATAAGAGTTGAAGCAAAAGAGAGCATCAAAAAGCAAATTCAAAACACATTTAAGTCTAACATGCTTCCTATGAAAAGGAATCTTGTAAATAAACAAGTTCATGAAGAGCAAAGTAACAAGCATAGGAAGATAGAACAAGTGTAGCTTCAAAAATTTCAGCACATAGAGAGGTGTTTTAGTAACACGAAAATTTCTACAACCTTATTTTCCTCTCTCATAATAATATCCAGTGGCATCATGAGCAAACTTAACAATATAACTATCACATAAAGCATTCTTATCATGAGTCTCATGCATAAAATTATTACTCTCCACATAAGCATAATCAATTTTATTAGTTGTAGTGGGAGCAAATTCAACAAAGTAGCTATCATTATTATTCTCATCATCAAATATAGGAGGCATATTGTAATCATAATCAAATTTATCGTCCATAACAGGCGGTACTAAAAGACCAATATCATTATAATCATCATAAATAGGAGGCAAAGTATCATCAAAGTAAATTTTCTCCTCAATGCTTGGGGGAGTAAAAATATCATGCTCATCAAAGCCAGCTTCCCCAAGCTTAAAATTTTCCATATCATTAGCAACAATGGTGTTCAAAGCGTTCATACTAATATGTTCCATAGGTTTTTCAATTTTCGCATCAAACCATCCATGTCTTAAATCAGGAAATAGAATAAGAAGCTCATCGTTGTCCATTATGCCAAACTAGTGTAAACAAGAAACAAAAAGATGCAATTGCAGGATCTAAAGGAAATAGCTTCGAGCACACACACAACGGCAACAGAAAAGTACTTAGTTACCTGGGAAGGGAGTGTGAGTGCCTTTACCTTTCCTCCCCAACGGCGCCAAAAATAGCTTGATGTCTACGGTGCTTCTATTCTTGTAGACAGCTTGGGCCTCCAAGAGCAGAGGTTGTAGAAGAACAGCAAGTTTCCCTTAAGTGGATCACCCAAGGTTTATCGAACTCTGGGAGGAAGAGGTCAAAGATATCCTCTCAAGCAACCCCGCAACCACAAAGCAAGAAGTCTCTTGTGTCCCCAACACACCTAATAGGTGCACTAGTTCGCGAAGAGATAGTGAAATACAAGTGGTATGAATGAATATGAGCGGTAGTAACGGCACCGAAAAGTGCTTGTGGCGTGCGCTTGATGGTAGTAATATTGCAGAAGTAAAGATGCAGTAGAAACAAGAAACAGCAGCAATCGCAGTATTTGGGAACAAGGCCTAGGGATCATACTTTCACTAGTGGACACTCTCAACATTGATCACATAACAGAATAAATAGATAGATGCTAGACTCTACACCCTCTTGTTGGATGATGAACACCACTAACTGTGTAGGATTACACGAACCTCAATGCCGGAGTTAACAAGCTCCACAATATTCAATGTTCATATTTAAATAACCTTACAGTGCATGACAGATCAACATAACCAAACCAAGTACTAACATAGCATGCACACTGTCACCTTCACACTACGAAAGGACGAATAGATCACATCAATACTATCATAGCAATAGTTAACTTCATAATCTACAAGAGATCACAATCATAGCCTACGCCAAGTACTACACGATGCACACACTGTCACCATTACACCGTGCAGGAGGAATAAACTACTTTAATAACATCACTAGAGTAGCACATAGATATATTGTGATACAAAACACATTGCAATCATAAAGGGATATAAATAAGCACTTCACTATGCCATTCATAAAAGTGAATAAGTATTCTGTGAAATATAGCCTAAGAGACCCACACGGTGCACACACTGTCACCTTTACACACGTGGGACAAGGAGTCTCCGGAGATCACATAAGTAAAATCCACTTGACTAGCATAATGACATCTAGATTACAAGCATCATCATATGAATCTCAATCATGGCGGCTCATGAGATTATTGTATTGAAGTACATAGGAGAGAGATGAACCACATAGCTACCGGTACAGCCCTTAGCCTCGATGGAGAACTACTCCTCCTCATGGGAGACAACAGCGTTGATGAAGATGGCGGTGGTGTTGATGGAGAAGCCTTCCGGGCACTTCCCCGTCCCGGCGGCGTGCCGAAACAGACTCCTGTCCCCCGATCTGGCTTCGCGATGGCGGCGGCTCTGGAAGGTTTCTCTGGTTTTCGAACGTGGTAGGGTTTTCGCAACGGAGGCTTTAAGTAGGCGGAAGGGGAGGTCAGGGGGCCACACGAGGGCCCCACACACCAGGCCGGCGCGGCCAGGCCGCGCCGCCTAGTGTCTGGCCACCTCGTGGCCCCACTTTGTCTCTCCTTCGGACTTCTGGAAGCTTCGTGCAAAAATAGGACCCTGGGCGTTGATTTCGTCCAATTCCGAGAATATTTCCTTTCTAGGATTTCTGAAACCAAAAACAGCAGAAAACAGCAACTGGCTCTTCGGCATCTCGTTAATAGGTTAGTGCCGGAAAATGCATAAATACGACATAAAGTATGCATAAAACATGTAGATATCATCAATAATGTGGCATGGAACATAAGAAATTATCGATACGTCGGAGACGTATCAATCCCCAAGAGCAGCACGAGCAAGAAGATCCTGAATGTACTTTTCCTGAGAGATAGAAAAGCCATCAGAAGTGGAGGAAACCTCAATGCCAAGAAAATAGCGAAGAGGACCAAGAACAGTCATAAGAAACTGATCACGAAGACGAGCCTTGACGAATGCAATATACTCAGGATCATCACCAGTAATGATCATATCATCAACATAGAGAAGAAGAAGAGTACGTCCACGAGGAGAAGTGTGAACGAAAAGTGCTGGATCATGAAGACTAGGAGAGAAACCAGCAGCAATCACCATAGAGGCGAAGCGCTCAAACCAGGCATGAGGGGCCTGTTTGAGACCATAGAGAGAACATCGAAGACGACAAACCATCCCATCGGGAACAGAATACCCAGGAGGAGGCTGCATGTAAACCTCCTCACTCAACTCGCCATTAAGAAAAGCATTCTGAACATCAAGCTGGGAGACAGACCAGCGGTGAACAAAAGCAACAGCAAGAAGGGTACGCACAGTAGTCATATGAGCCACAGGGCAAAAGTCTCATCATAGTCACGGCCGTGCTCCTGCTGAAAGCCACGAGCCACAAGACGCGCTTTATAGCGCTCAAGAGATCCATCAGAGCGAGTCTTAATTTTATAGACCCACTTACACGTGATAGGACGAACACCATAATGTGGAGAAACAAGATCCCAAATGCCAGTGCGCTCAAGCGCAGCGATCTCCTCAGCCATGGCAAGCTGCCATTCAGGATGACGCTCCACATCCCGATAAGAAGTCGGCTCGGAAACGACAGAGAGACCATACCGACTAGGGAGTAACGAGCTAGAGCACGACGACGGACAGGCCATGAAGGGGGAAGGTCATCAGCAGAGGACAACTCATCAGAAGAAGCGGAAGAAGGGACAACATCGAAGGATCCGGCCGGAGAACGAGGAGTACTAGGTTGACTAGACAGAGGAGAGGATGACGCCGAAGGGGGCGCATCGACTAGGAGGGGGAGGAGACGGGATAGCAGGGGGTGTATCCGGAAAAGAAGAAAAGAGATATCATCCACCGGTAAGTACCCGAGGTGGGACGAGGATAGAAGGGACGCGTCTCATCAAACGTGACATCACGAGAGATGCGCATCCGACGACCAACGGGGTCCCAACAGCGATAGCCCTTATGCTCATCACTGTATCCGAGAAAAACACACTCAACAGACTGAGCGGTCAGCTTGGTGCGATCGCGAGGAGGGAGAAGAACATAGCAAACACAACCAAATAAACGAAGTGTCGAGTAATCTGGAGAGCAACCAGAAAAACGCTCGAGAGGAATGCCGCTTGAAGGGCAGCGTAAGGCTGAATGTTAATGAGACGTAGCGACTCTCCCAGAAATGCGGCGGAAGAGAGGAAGCAATCATCGTAGCACGGTAGTCTCAAGAATATGACGATGCTTACGCTCGGCGACACCATTTTGAGCATGGGCGCCGGGACACGAGAACTAGGCAAGGGTGCCCTGCTCAGCAAGAACACCACGCAGGTGCTGGGAGATATACTCTCCTGCAGAGTCAGCACGAAACACACGAATAGGCGTGAAATACTGAGTACGAACCATGGTTGCAAAACGCTGATAAATAGAAAGCACCTCACTGCGAGAGGGCATAAGAAACAACCAGGTGTATCGCGAAAATCATCAATAAACAAATATAGTATCGATGACCCCCTTTCGAAGGAAAGGGAGCCGGACCCCAAACATCCGAATGAACTAAATCAAAAGGTCGCTGAGATACAGACGTACTAGTAGGATAGGGAAGCTGAATCTGTTTGGTAGAAAGCACACCCCAAAGACGAAGACCGTGCATGTGGACGCGCATAAAGGCAACGAAATCAGGGTAATTCACGCCATCGAAGATCACCGGGCAGCAAGGGATCGCAACATAGCCCGAGGAAGACATAGCTCTTTTTTTTGCTTTTTTTTTGGCTGGAAGTCAACTGCACGGCCACGCAAGGAGATCGATCTGATCTCAGTACGCACGGGCCGATCGGCCAGGGAGCAGGAAAAACCGGATCAAGCTGGGAGCCTGGCGCGAGGAGATCGAGCGGGCAACGGGAAGAGTCCTGGCGCGAGGCGGCAGAAAACGGATCGAGGCGGAAGAGCAGCGGCCGGCGCGGTAGAGCAGGTGGCGCGACGGGGCCAGGCGCGGGAGAGCAGGGGCCGGCGCCGATCGGGAGCGACGGGAGGCACGCGGGCCGATCTGGCCGGAGAGGGGCGGGCGAATCTGCTGGAGGCTGGAGGAGAATCGGCCGTCGGCCGGGGCGAGCGGAGCAGGCAGAGATCGAGCGGGAAGGAGAATCGGCCGGGGCGGGCAAAGCAGGCAGAGATCGAGCGGGGCAGGAAGGACAAGTACGAGGGGACGGGCGACGGACAAGCAAACGTCGGCCGGGAATAGAGAATCAATTTTGCTCTGATACCATGTTAGGACAATATGCTTGTTGTATTACCGGGGGCCAAAGGCCACAATATATAGTACATGTACAAGTGCACATATGCGGAAAGCCCCCTAACATATGAGGAAACTACAATAGACAGATATATACATCTAACAAATATCATCACAGCGCACAAGAAAAATCTCAGTCTTGGACAGACATGTTGTTGACGAGGCTTCTTGCTTTTCGAAAGCAATCGAGGGATGGAGGAAATGGCGTGGAGCTCCTCTTTCGACGTGCTCACGAAAATATCAGCATTGTCAGCATAAAGAGAGATTCTGCAACCAGTTACACGTGATTGTATAGGCGACATGATACCGCACTGAGTGGCTAGGGTAGGATGCACGGTAGGGGGTCGATGGCCAGAATGAATAACATGGGAGAGAGTAGATCGCCTTGTCGCAGACCGTGGGCATGCTAGAAGGAGCATCACGGCTCACCGTTTAAGAAGGACTCTTGAGGTGGCCAAGGCGAGCGAGAGACATACCCAGTCACACCATAATTGTCCAAAACCAATAGCCTTCATGACATCTTGAGGTGGTCTAGACTCCTCAGCTTGGAGGAGACACCAGATGATTTCATTATTTGCAGCAATCTGAACCGAGGTTCTCCAAAACATTGTCTTGCCATTTCTTGAGAGCCTTTGCCGTATGTTCGGGTTTAGGGTTTAGGAGATTTCCCTTGCTTCGTTTGTTCTTGTGAAAACTTAACTGTCAAAATTGCATTTTTATGTATGGAGTTTCGTAGATAGCTTGCGATCGACGGGTACCGTCAATATATGCTCCGGGTATGTCGACTGCTAATTAAGTTTTTTTTAACTTCCAATCTATCTACTATAACGAACTCTACTTCAACAAGTTTTGCACGGTTTTGGTGATGGAGGGGCGAGGATGGCGGCACGCCTTTGGCTCAATCGAGTGTTCGTAGTCGTTGCTAGGTGGTGCAAAAACCTTTTTTTTGACGTTTTAGTGTTCTTTATACTGCTATTACGGTGGTCCTTTTTGCTAAAATAGAAAAGTTCTTGGACTTCCCTCTTGTGCACGCAGCACTAGTGCTAAAACTGAAACATCAGCTTAGCTGTTTTTTGACTGAACTTCAACCGTTTTTTTTTTTTTGGGTTGGTTTGTCTCTAGGCAATTGAGCTGTACATGCCTGGCCAAGACGACCAAAAAGGCGCCGTGTGTATTTATCAACCTAGCAACTGATGGATTTGTCCAGAGTTTTCGTCCGGGACTTGTTTGGACATCGGAGATTACCCTCCAAATGGACAGCGAATTCCCAGCCCCGAGTGTCGTCGCCTCGTGCTCCAAATGTGCAGTTTGAGACTGCATATATGTGGACAACAGACGGCCGCTGAAGTACGCGCATCTTGCAGTTCACACACGACCCAATATCCGTTGCAATTATAGGCTGATTTGTTTTTGCGTGCTATGAAGTACTCCATAGCACGCAATTATCCGCTGGAGTACTAGTATAAACCTGAACTAATAAGGGACTTATAAGCTATTCGTTGCGAATTATCCACATCTCCGATGCTACTAATTAATTGCCGCATCATCTTGATGCATGAGGTGTGACTGCCGGCCGGAGAAGGGAAGAAGAAGCCCCCACGCTGAACTACTACAATTCATATAGCTGATGAAATGTCGTGGAAGTGGTCAGGGGGGTTTTGTCTTGTTAGATGGAACCTCCAGTGGGGCAGTAGGCCGAAGATGCCCTTTGTTTTATTTAAAAGATGCCCTTTATTGATCAGAGCTAGCTTGCGGGAAAATATCACATGATAACATCCTTCAAATAGCCTACGCCAAGATTAACTAGGTTGGACGGTTCCTAAAATATCCAACCATGATACCACTTACGAAAATTTAAATTTACATGTTTCTATATTGTTTTGAAAAAATATTGAGAGTGTTCATAAAATCTGTGTTTATTACTCTTATAATTTTTAGAATCAAATTTAAAATACACAAAGAGAAATTGATATGTGAATAGTGTCATTTGTGCTTTTATATTTTTGTGACGCCGTTTATGTTGGATTTGTCATTTTTGTTTCTTTATGTTTGTCTCATTTGGAAGGTTCTGAAAATTCTAGAGTGTAAACACACATCTTGTGTGTTCACAATTGTTTGCGAAATTTTTAGAATCTTGTATATTTGAATTTTGACAAATGATATCGTGGTATCATTCAAAGGGTAGTATCATGTGATACTTTTCAGCTAGTATGACCTGTGCTGATGTGCATGCACGGCAACAGGAGCCACTGAGCCAGTATGTATGACAGTATAATTATAACACGTCAACCTCACGATTACCCAAGACCTATCGCTGTACCACCTTCCCGTAACCTCCTCTTCGTCTCGGAGGTCATCTTCAAGGGATGTCCTATCTCTCCATATTACCTACATACAATTGTGCTTCACCAGAGGCCATCATCATCATCATCATCATCATATAAAACCAGCACCGGTGTAGTGCTGTAACACGAACCACACCGAAAGCAAAGTAGTAGCAGCACCTCGCTCGCTCGTTCCGGCCATAGCTAGCCTCATACTCGGTTCAAGCAAGCTAGCTGAGAGACCGATGGGAGATATGGAGCGCACGGGCGCGCCGCGGCGAGGAGCCCTGCGATTCCGGATGCCGAGGCGGCCGGCCTTGGCGACGGCCGCGCCGTTGCTGCCGGCAGCTGGAGGCCGCAAGAAGAAGAAGATGGCGGTGGCACAGCTGGGCGGCGGCGCACCGAGGAGCATTTTAGGGGCGGCCCGGCGGCTGCGGATGCGGTGGGTGGCGGGGGCGTACCGGCGGACGCTGCGCCGGTTGCGCGCCTTCTACGCCAGGGTGCTCCAGGACCTCCTCGACGGCGCCGTTGTGGCCGACACAGTGCGCGCACAGGCTGGCGCCGACTGGTCCTTCGGCAGTGCATTCCCGCCCGTTGTCGCCGTCGGCGGCCGCTACTGAAGCATGTCCCGACGCGGCAGGAACCGCGGGCTTGTATTCATAGATCAAGTTATCAACCCTACCAACCCGGCTCCTGCAGCGTGTAGGTGTAAGCCACCTGTTTCGCTCCATTTGTTGCACACTCATACTCCCTTCGGACGAAATTAATCCATGCGAGTGATTCAAAGGGAGTAGTATATGCATGTGACTAGATCGCGTCGAGTAATCATGACCAGAGCGAGTATCTCTTAGTGCAAAACCTATCGAATAACATTTATAACATAGATTATCTCAACATATAAGCAATTCACATGATGTGATGTAATTTTAATCATTTTAGTTCCCACATGATGTTTTTTACTATAATTTTAACTAAAAGCACGTCAAACATTATGAAACGGCGAGAGCAGTCTACATCTGGTTGTAACCTATATCCATATCGCTCATCACTTTATCAATCTAATTATCTACACCCTCCATTTCTAAAAAAAAAAAAGCTAAGCTTCACAACTTTTTTTTTAGATATGCGTGAATATAAGATAAAATATATCTATATACTTTTGTATCTAGAAAAAGTTACACTAGTAGAAAAATGGGCTATAATCCCGGTTGATAAGGGCATTTAGTCCCGGTTTTGCAACTGGGACTAGTTATTCGGGACTAAAGCTCCTCCCTTTTAGTGCTGGTTGCCCGCCACGTGGCCTGCTAGCGCGCGTCGGGGCAAATAATCTTTAGTCCCGGTTTGTAACACCAACCGGGATTAAAGGCTATTTCGTTAATTTTCTTAATCCATTTTTATTTTTATAATTATTTTTCAATCCCTCTTTTTTTTCTATTTTTTTCAGAATTTCTAGTATATCAGTTATTTGACAAGTTTAGCCTGTAACTACACTTAATCTCTAGTCAAATTGTTTACTCGTCGTCAAACTTCCCACTCGGTCATCCATCCTCCCACTACTCCAGCACTAGTATGCTTAACTTCCAAGTTCCTTCTCATTTCGCTTCCAAGTGCTTCGCGCGCATGTTGTTGATAGCAGTATCATATCAATCCTATTAACATGTTGGTCGATGTTACACTTATTTATTGTTTGAATTCCAATAATTGTTTTAATAAACAAAACTAATGATGTAATAATAATCTTGTGTTATAATTGTATTATAATTTTGATTTTTTATAACTATTAACTTTTTAATTTGTATTATAATTGTTTTTTAAAATATTTTTTTGCCAAACCTGAAAATTTGAAAATCTAAAAAATGGCTAACTTTATGGTTAAGTAATAGTACTCGTTATGCAGGATGCAATTATTAATTTAAATTTTTTAAAAATAATAAAATCCTGAATTTCTGGCAAAAACTAAAATCTTCCTACTTTCATATTTTCATTTGGAATTTTGAGAATATAAAAATTGTCTAACTTTATGTCACACTTCTTTCATTTGGAATTTGGATGTAACTTTTTCTCACGATCATTTTGATATATTATACGTTTTTTCCCCACGTCGTATGCAAAAGTTAATGCCATTTAACCTTTTTCTAAACTTTTTATGCAAAAAAAGTCAAAATTCAAATTTGTTAATTTTCTCTAATAGTAGGTTGCATAACATACAGGAATCTCAAAATATTTTATTTTTTGAATTTTCTATCATTTGTTTTGTATTTTACAGAGCTAAAAAAGGCGATCCACGGGGAGCGGGGGAGGTGGAGGTGCGTGTGGAGCCAAAAAACCTAAAAATCCTTTAGTCCCGGTTGGTGTTACAATTGGAGTACTTCATTAATTTTTAGTTGTGGGACCAATGGCCGAGATTATATCAACCCGCTATGAAATTACATAACTAAATCATGAGTAACTTAAATAGCACAAATTGTTGCCGTTCTGTGTCATTTTAGATAACCAAGTGAATGTTCTACCGTTTTAATGAGAAAATCATTTAACTAATAAACGATATTATGTGTTATTCTATATGTATCTGCCAAAGATATAATTTAACATATTATCTCTTCATGCAAGTTACTCATGCCATTTGTTTCTTCAGCCCGACTTTACCTAATTTGCAAGCAACATCAACCGAGAATATTTCTAAATCTTAACAACCTTTATTTGGGTTCACGTCGACCACATTTCTCATCTCGGTTACGGTGATCAACATATACCTGCAGACAATTTTATGTGTCATGTGTATTATATTTTCATAGTTATTCACATTCTTCTATTTTATAACAAGAAGCTGAGGTAAGCTCTCATGCATGCATGCAAACTTCATACTTGGCCATTCATAGATGAGAACATAGTTGTGAGTATCCCAATATGCATCATAATATCTTATGATTCTATGATACGATCGCTGCCAATCGATAAGGATCAATGGTATATTAATCTTGGTAGTATATTACTCATATTGTGATACGTATTGCCGTATTTTTTTGTATCCCAATACAAATTTGATACCATGGATCTCACGCTTACACAAAAAAAAAAAGGACATAATAGCGTGACAAGCTGAAGAGGAAAAATTATCTCAGAGTCACAAGCTGAACTAAGTATTTTGATCACATGGCTTCCATTAGTTTTGTGCGAGATGGGTATACACGCTTCTACATCAAAGAAAGTAGTCAACTAGTCATATGTACTAGGCTACTAGCTTCAAAGTATATGACACCACTCTTCTTTTACCTGAGTTTGTAATTAGTTATGTTCCTATCATGAATCAGATGCCGATGTATATTTTTAATATATTTTTTATTTTAAAATAAAAATCGCATAGTATCATGTTACTAATATACGATACTGCTCATAAGAAAACGGTCCTACCTAGTACATATCTCGATGCTAATAACCTTGGAAGAGAATGTACGATGATGACCCTTCTTTAGTTCACCGTGAGGGCTCGTTTGGCATGGGTATTTTCTAGTGTAGACCTATGTATTGTACCCAGTGTTTTTGGTGAAACCACCCACGTCACATAATACACTTCCCCATCAAATACTCTTTCCATACCACCAACTCAAACTGTTTGTCCAAGGGGTTTGCCAAGAGGTGTATCATCAATTAAAACATGATATTTTCACAACTTAAACAATACTTTTGATTGAAGTATACCATCAGTAAAAATTGAGTCTTTATAGCACTTCAGCACACAGTATGAGCAATACTTTTTTTTTATCATGTCATGTAGAATTGCAAAAATATCTTACTAGTATATTACAAAAAGAATGGAAGTCCAATAATATAAGAAATAATTTATTTTCCTTTGCCAGGATGAGGTACACAGTTCCAAGGGTTAGGTACAGGATCCCAGCCGGGTGGAGGCTGCTCTTCTTCGAGTCCTGAAATCCAATAAGGCATGGGTCCCCGAACAAAAGCGAGTCATAAATTGTAAGTTGGTGCTTGTCCAATCGACTGCATGACTAAAAACCCTCTCTTCTCTCCTTCCCCCTCACGTGCCCGCCGCCTCCTTCAGTTCCCGGCCAACCCATTCCCCCCATCTGTTTGGCGGCCACGCCGGCGGATAGAGGAGGGGGGGCCGTCCTCTTCATCGTCTGTTTTTTGTGCGTCTGTTTTTTTTCTGGGTTTGTGTCCCTAGCGGCATCGGTGAGGTAGAGGTGGCGATGTCGTGTTGGAATAAGGTCTCTTAGGCCTGTCTCTACCCCGTGGGCATCCGATTCAGAGTCAACAAAGGGCCCGTGAGGGTTCGCGTTCCCGGAATTTTTTTTATTCTTTTCGGATCTTGGCAATTGACGTGTCTATCAAGGGTATTTTTTCTGGTTGTGGGGATTTCCGGATCGTCATGTACTTTTATCGATGGTCACTTCTTCTTCATCCTCGGGAAGGGTGTGGTCTTCTAGAACGGTTCGGTGACTTTCCATCCGCAACAAACAACATCAGGCAGGTTCAGGGAGGAGAAACAACGGCGGTGGGCTATCGACATGATCTGGAGGTTGAAGATGAAGGGTGTCTCAAGAATTTGTTGTAATTTTCATTTTTCTTGTGGTCTTTGTATTGTCGTATGTTTCTTTCAATTTCAAGGTCCCTTTTCTCAAAAAAAAAAGGGTTGTTCACTGTTAGTTAACTGGCAATGAGTCGTTGTCATGATTGTAGTTTAAATTTAAATTATATATGTGATAAGAATTGTGGAACAGGGAGAATACCTTTTACTTTTTCCTCAAACCTGTTTGGATGATGTCCCGTTGTCCTACCCGCAAACGGGATCCAGCCATTTCCGTTCTTATAGCAAAAGAAAGAAAGAAAAAAACTAGTAGGTTCAAGCACGAGCACGGTCAATAACAGCGCACTCTCATGTCGGCTTGTTTCGCTTCAGGCTTTGAGCTGAATATGCATGGCCAATAACATCCCTTTAGAACCGTGACTGCACATGATTGCACAAGCTAACTAGCAGCCGATGGATATATGTCCAGATGGTGATAACAGTTAGTACCATCCATCCAAATGGACGCCGATTTCACGATCGTGCCCTAATTAATCCATTGAATTGATGGTGTGCATGTGGCGTCAACGAACGGCCGGTGCACGAGCGACCTGTTCTCCACACCATATCCATTGCGAATATATCCTGAACCTTTTAAAGGTAATTACGTGTCAGCGTCAACCAACTTGAAGTTGCTTGTCTTGAACCGAAATTAGTTTACTATCCATGCATTTTTCGTCAATGTACGCTCTGGATCCGCGGGCTGCTAATTAAATTCTCCGAGTTCCATCTTCCGCACGCACCACTGATCAAACTGAAGCATCAGCTTAGCTATTTGTTTGACTCAACTGAACTTCGTTTACTTTTCCAGAACCTCATAAGCGCTGAGGTGGAGAACAGATAGATGATCCATTAGGAAAAACAAGTACATGTGCAGTCTTCCCCTGAATCATCCTCTGGCAGCTAGAAATGCATGTGCCGTAAGCACTTAAGCCCGAACCGATTGGGCGTCATGCAATTTCGTGCATGCATGGAGCTGCCAACCACCTACACGCTAAGAGCAAGTACAATACTAGTAAGACTTAGTTAGCAGGCTCTAAGGATTTAAATATTATATTAATACTTAATTTTTTTGAAGTGCATTTATGCTTAGTTGGATGAGAGAGAATATGAAAGCAAGTTCAATAGTAGAGCCAAGGATAAGTGGGCTCACACAAGAGTTGGCTCTAGCATGTGCTCCTATGTAGCTTGTGAGACTGAGAAGTAGACCACGTATTAGTAAAGTAGTACATATTTATATCTAGCTATTGTACATATTAACTATAAGGCTAGCTCTACATGACATGGCAATGTCTTGTACCTCTAAAAACTGACCCCCGCGTCGTCTCCAGGGGCGGCTCGGGGGAAACCTAGCCCGCCGCCGCCGCCACCCCAGCCCCCAGGCTCCAACCCCACTCGCCGTCGCCGGATGACTTCGCCGGGCAAAGCCCGTGCGGAAGACGGCGGCGGCGGGGCCTCTCCCGCGCGGCCGCGCTGCAATCGCGGATCGGGGCGGCGGCTCTGCTCCGGTTGGGGAGGCTCGGCCCCCTGCGGCGGCGACGGTCCGGCGGCTCCTGGCGGCCCGAGCCCTCGCGCCGTGGACTCTGCGCCTCCGGTGGCTGAGCTCCGGCTCCCCTGCACCGGCCCGGCGGCGTCGACGCCGGCAGCCCTGTGGCTGCGGCTCGTCGCGTTGGGGTGGGGTGGCGGCCCCCCTCCTGCTTGGTGGTTCCTTTGTGCGGGGTGGCGGCCTGCTGGCTGTTGCTGGTCGTCGGCGGCGCCCTGGAGGTGGTCGCCAGATCGTGCAGGATCTGGCCCGTCGACTTCGTCGGCGGCGAGGTCTGTGGTGGCCCTGCTTCGCGATGGCGCGGTCGTGGTTGCAGGTGTGTGCGGGCCAGTGGAACTGCAGGCTGGCTTCGGCCAGTTGCGTGGGGATGGTGGCCTTGATGTTCCGGGCGAAAGTCTGCCCGGCTATGTCCGGCCGGCGGTGGCTGCGCCTGCGGGCGTTGTTCCCTCGTTGGAGGCACTGCCGTGGAGCTCCCTCGGCCTCCAAGCTCGGATCAGGCTCTTCGGGTGAAAGCTTTGGCCCTGTTGGGTAGGGCGACGGGCGTCGTCTCACGTCGCTTACCTCCTTTGGGGCGTCGTCTAGAAGACCTCGATCACATCTGCTCTTCCTTTGGGCTGGACGCACACATCTTCGCGGTTGGCAGGTGTCCAACCGGCGATGTCGGTGTTCCGTGTGGCGGCTTATGTGGCAACGATGGCGTTGAAGAGTGATGGTTTGGTCGCGGCAAGACCTTGTTAGTCGGCTTGGCCCGGCGTGTCCGAGTTTCCTCCATGCTGGTCTTCCGTTGCTGTGGAGTCGGAGCTGCCATGTTCTTCGAGGTCTTCTCTTGGGCGGCGTACGATGACCTGCAAGGGGCGGTCCAGGTGAAGTTCACCTTCGGCGCGGGTCTTGCGCATCCCCTCGCCGGAGCTCGTCATCCGAGTCGGAGCTGCATTCCCCTACACGAGGAGCCACCTGTTTGGCGTTGGCCAGCTTGAACCTCGCGGTGCCGCTTCGGCAAGGTCTTCTTTGTTGGTCGCTTCTTCGGGGAAGTCGGAGTCGCTGCGGGTGCGGAGTGATGACGATGACGCCGGTGAGCAACCTCGACGACGATCTTCGCCTAGGTGGTGTTTGTGCAGCTTCGGTGGGTTGCCAGGGTGGTTGTGTTTGCCCATGCGACGGTCGTGTTCCATGACGGTCGGTGACAAGGTATCAACTTGTCAATGCCTATGGATTGTAGGCTAGGGTTTAGTTGGAAGTAGAGGGTAAGTAGATCTCGAAGGTTTCAGCCGGAAAGTACTCGACGATTATGAAAACTAGGGTTTGCGACAATGATTCGATTGATTCTTCGTCCCTCGACCCCCCTTTATATAGGAGGTGGAGCCGAGGGATTCGTGCTATACAAGTTTACAGAGTCCGGGACGGTTTCTAACTCATCCCGCCAGATTACAAACAACACTTCCTATTACAACTCTATCTTTCCTTAATAAATCTTGGACTCCCGAATCTTCTTATTCTTCGGGTATTGGGCCTCCAGTAAACCCCGGGTACCATCTTCGGCAGGCCATTTGGGATGCCTATGTCAGAGCCCCCGAGATTTTGCTTGAATCGTAGAATCAGGAAAATCTCCACTTTATTTTTATTCGGAAGCTTTAACTTTTTTATGCTTCTTCACATAAAATTCTATATTGTACAGGGATAATGGTAGTTGGGGCTAGTTCATCTGACGGATCAGGTACTAGTTAACTGCTCTAGTGGCAATCCGCAAAAACCTACTTCAAAATCACGTCCCCGGACATGATCTCGGATACTGGTAAACTTCGACAGTGCCGCTTAAGGTCTTACCATTCTGTCGAGTCCCGGAATTTATCGGGTACCTAACGCGTCCGTTAGATTTTTCTTCGTGGATAAAAGTAGCTAGCGCAGTCTTTGGCGATGCCACGCCCAGAACGGATCGGGTCTTACCTTCGCAAATTTGCGGCATTCGAAATTGATCGCAACTTCGGCGTTCGAGAATATATTGTCGAGTGCTTTTCCGGCTGTTGGAATGGCACATTTTATCGAGTCAAATATGACTTATACTGTCTTCCCGATGGGAGTATATGTAGAGTTAATTATAACTCGAAATATACTCTCTTGCTTTTCTATTTTTCCTTTGTTAATTTCATCGGGCACGCGAACAGCGTTCCCGATGGGAGTAGCCCCCGAGGCTACAACCAAGAACTTGTGCTTGGTTGTAGGCTCAACATTTTAGTCCACCTTGTCGCCATATTGTCATTATTTCCCAATATGATCTCTCTTTTTTATCTCTCGGGTGCGCGAACAGCGCTCCCGATGGGAGTAGCCCCCGAGGCTACAGCCAAGGACTTGTGCTTGGTTGTAGGCTCCCGGAATTTCTATATTTATCATACTCGAAAATTTACTTTTTCCCGAAGTAGCCCCCGAGCATTTGGGCAAAAACTTGTATTTGATCAAAGGCTCCCGAATTATTGAATAATTCTTCCTGTCGCCAATCTTCTTTAACTTTCCTTATCGACATGCTTCTCTTAACCAAATTTACTTCATCCCTCTCGAATAGTCGTGATCTTTCTGCCCTGTGGGTCCATTGCTTCCACCACGTTAACACGTCGTGCAAGTGGGGGACACACGTCCTCCGCTTTTTCTGGCGCACGTACAGTAACGCCTATCTCAGTAAAAATACCTTTTTACCCTTGTATCTAGAAGATCTATTCTCACCACACGATTTCTTCATCCAACGGCACACTACTTCACCCGATTCTTATATAAACCTTTCTTCAACCTCCGTTCATCCCCTCGCTTGCGCCGCTCACCTGTTCCTCTTCGCAAAACTTCTCCTGCGCCCAATCTCTCTCTGATTTTCCGCACCACACACATTGCTCTGTCATTGCCATTGATGCCACCGCGCGCGCGTCTGACTCGCCACAAGACTCCGGAATCCAAGATGGCCGCCGAGGATCTTGAGTGGGAGAGATCCAAAATCTCCAACCAAGACACCAACATGCTGAAGAGGCTTGGCCTCATGAAGAAGGAGGACGCCATCCGCTTCCCTAGCGAAGAAAGCTACCCCAAGCCTCCAATGGAGTATCGGGTTAGTTTTGTTGATCATCTCATCCGCGGCCTCTCGACCCCAATCCACGATTTCCTCCGCGGTCTTCTTTTTGTTTATGGGATTCAATTGCACCAATTGACTCCCAATTCCATCCTTCACATTTCTATTTTCATCACACTTTGCGAATGCTTCCCGGAATCCCTCCCAATTGGGCTCTGTGGAAACGCATCTTCTGCCTCCGCCGCAATGGCTCCCACAACGTCACTTATAACATAGGTGGCGTTGTCTGTGTTCGGACTGATGTCGACTATTTCGACGTCAAATTTCCCGATTCTGTCCAAGGATGGCGCAAAAAGTGGCTCTACATTCACGAAGAAAGCGCCAACTCCGTTGAGCACAACATAGTTCCTTTCGACGGAAGTGCCAAAATTCAGCGCCGCCGCTCCTGGGATGCCGAAGCTTCCGAGGAAGAGAAAAAGGCGACAGAAGCGCTCATGTCTCGTATTCGCCAGCTTCAAAATACTCGAGGCAAAGAGCTCTCTGGTGTTCAAATCACTGCCTATTTCCTAGGATTAGAGTGCAGCTCTCCAGGCTCGCAAAATCCCCTTTGGACATATTGGTAAAAATGACGCCAACAGAATCTCCGGTGACCTTTCCACCAAGGACTTGGAGAAGTTGATTCGAAGACTTTCTCGCCTGGGTAAAGACCCAATTCCTTCCTCTTGTCGCGTGGAACCGTACAGCGCCGCCAATCCACTCCCCGAGGTATTTTATCTTGCCGAGTTTTTACCTTATTTTGCACTTTCTCTGCACTTCATTATATTGTCATCTCTTTTAATTTTCCTTCTGGTCACTATTTTTTACAGAACCATCCTACCATGACTTCCCTTCCTCCTCTTCCGGAGGGTGGAGAAGTCGAAGAACAGCCATCGTTGCCGAAGATACTCAAGGTTCTTTATTCGTGAAAGTGAAGTCGCGGGTTCTCACAAATCTGCGGCTTCTCATGAAAAAGAAATTGAGTCTGAAGCCAGTGAATCGACGCAATCCCTTCCTCCCGCTGTTTCTCCCAAGAACAAAAGGAAAAGGACCGATGTTGAAGATTCTGGCACCTCTAAGGCTGAAGAAGTTGTTCCTTCTCATCCGAAGGCAACTTACGATCTTTATGCTGAATCCCTTATCAGCTCGTAAGTCGTCTTTATTTCTTTCTATTTTTGTACTCGAAATATTTAGCTTATCTTGCTTTTTATGCTGCCGATTTTTTGATTATTAGCGATGACGAGGAAGAAGTTCCAACTACTGACGTGGCTCCTCGGACAAGCACGTCACGTACTGTACTTGCCTCAGACACGCTAGTTGAAGGAGAAGAAACCTCGCCTCCTCAACAAAACGTCGTCACCACTACTCCGCCATCAAGCCCCCTTGCCCCTTCACCAAAAAGGGCAAGGGTTGAAAAGATTATTGAACCTGCCCCTCAGTTGGGCAGTTCGTCGACTCTGCTCCTAGATGATGTAAGCTTGTCGACATCTATATTTTCCTTATTTTGTTTTTTCACACCTTTTCTCTTTTTCATGCCGATGTTTTTCTTTTGTGTTCACGTTGAACAGCCTATGATCAAGGATCTTCTCCGCATCGGTTCCCAATTTGTTGGGTACCGTGAATATGCTAATAGAGCCGAAGGTAACGACTTTTGTACTTGCTATTTTTCCTTGATTTTTTACTCTTGGTGCTTGTCGCGATTTTTGATCTTTCTCCCTCTTTTTTCATATCTCGACAGAGAAACTTGCAGAGGCTAACGAACGGGCCGACGCACTTTCTCGAAAACTTGAGCAAAGTGAGGCAGCTCGCAAGAAAGCGGACCTCGCTGCTAGCAAAGCCAAGACCGAAGCTGATGAAGCCAAGGCGAAAGCTGCTGGTGTCGAGGAACTGCAGAAAAAGCTTAAGGATGCTATAGCTGCTTTAGATGAGCACAAACGCAAGCTTCTCGTGAAGAAGGAATCCTCAAGCGCCTGAAGACTCGAGTCGCCGTACTTTGTAATTGTACTGCTCCCTTCTATTTTTAGGAGAATCTTTGTTTCTTGTCTTTTCACTAATACTTTGTTTCCTTGACAGTCCAAACAAACCAGGATTTTGACCTGACGAATCCTGTCGATGATCCGGTCCTTGACGCACTTTCCTATCTGGAGCTTCATGGGTCCGAGATTCGTGAAGGTGTATCGAATGCTAATGCAGTATTGTCGGCATTGTTCCCTTACTTTTTCCCGAAGAAGGAGGAGCCTGCGACTTTCCTCAACCTTGCCAAGATGTTCAATACACCAGAAGACCTTGGACTGAAGATGCGCCAAGAGAATATGAAGGTTGCCGTTGAAAACACTGTCGCTTTTGATAGTCGACAGACTATCGACTGGATGAAAGTTGGCGACACCGAGCAAATAGAACAATCAAGGTGGAAGTCGCTGATCAAGGCGGCCAAGCCCAACACGAAGAAGATCTTGGCCTATCTCGGGATTAAGCCAGCGTCGACTCCTAGCTCGTCAAGGCCGGAGGTCTAGTTGCATGCCTCTGTTTTTCTTTGTTTCTTTTGCTTTTGTCGCCAAAGTAGTCGTTTAGCGACACGTATTTCCTTAGCTCCACTGTAATGCCCTTGTAATTATTCCAAGAAATTAATGAAAAATTCTATCTTTGCTTGTCGTTTGATTTTATCCTGTTTATATTTCAGTTGATATTTGATAACTATACTCCAACTTCCGCTCCTTCCAATGTGTCGCCTTCTTCTTCTCACGCGAGGAGAACTTTTGCTGATACTGCACCTGTCGACGATACCTTGTCGCAAGAACTGGACGAACTTCGACAGCAGCTTCAGTATGCAAAGAAGCAAACACTTGTGATGATGGAACAATCTCGCAAGTCATCTGAAGCCGAAAAAGTTGCTCCCAGCAAGCTCGCGAGGCCGTGGCTGCCAAGGAGTTTGCTGCTTCCGAGGCTGAAAAGGCGACTACTCGAGAAAATTTCATGCTCGAATTAATGAATGAAGCCAGTGCAGATATGTCGGGTATGCCTGTTTCATCCTCTGATATCTTTCATCTTCATGCTATTGTCTCTTAAAGGTTTCCACTTCTTTGTTTTGATAGGTGCCTTTACTGATGCTGCTGCCGAGGAAGAGAGAGTAAGTGCTAGGACAAACCTCCTTGTTAATCTTTCCCTGGATCATGGTTCTTTGTTTTGGGCTACCCCAGAGAGGACCCGCCAGATTTCAAGATCGCACCTCTCAAACTCGCGATTTCCTTGACTTCTGCACCAAGACCTTGTCCATGGTTTACAACTCCATGTTTCCTCGGAACGTCCAACCAAAAACTCTTCCTGAATTGATGGAAAGGTTTAAGGATGCTCGCAGTATCCATGATTTTGTCAGAGCTCAACTAGTAGCTAGCGCCAGATTTGCTCTTATCATGCTCCAGATCTGCCACTCGAAACTTGACCTTACCCAGGTTGTCGAGAAAGTTCACCAAAAGGTAAAACGTCGGAGAGTTGGTGTTGACAGGATTAATACGAAGGTTACGCCCATAGCCGAAGAAATGATTGAGGACCTGCTTCGGATGGATGCCGACTTTTTTGCCGATGGCCATTATGCCGATTTTCTTGGTGCTGCTCCTGAGGAAAACAGAGTTACTCTTGATGACATACTGAATCAAGACTAGTTATTTTCTTCTTGTAGATATTTCTTCTTTGTAATCCATGACTATATTGTAAAGCAATCATTATATTTCTCTGCTTGTCTAGCCCCCAGTGTTTCGGTGACTCTTTATTATATTTGTATATTTGCGAGGTTTTAAACCAAGGCATATATATACTTAAGGTGAATATGAGCCCCCGAGCTTCTTTATTGAGTACTATTTTGTATTTTTATTGACTCACGAGGTATTTGAATACCAAGGCAAGGTTTTTCTTTTGTCGATGAATATATTGAAATTCGTCGGAGCAAAGATTTTGGTCATGTCGATAAAGAAGAAAAGTTATATTGTCACTATCTTTATTATATGTGCAGCACCGCGAGCCCGCCTCATTAAAAACCTCTCCGGCCCCACTCGGTGCCCCGAAAAAGGAAAAGAGTGCGTCTGAAACTCTCGTTGGCGTTTCAGTACATTGAAGTTTTACAAGGACTATATTTCGACTCTAGGCGTAGAACCGCCTAAGTTGCGCCACGTTCCAGGGGTTTGGCTCCTCCACCCCCGTCTTCTTGTCCTTTATCCTATATGCTCCTCCTCCAATTACTTCCGTGACGATGTAAGGGCCAAGCCATGGTGACTCGAGTTTTTCATGACTTTTTTGCGTGAGCCGAAGAACTAGGTCGCCCACCTGAAAGATCTTGGTGCAAACGTCGACTGGTAGTTTTTCAAGTCCTGTTGATATTTGGTTACCCGAGATAATACTTCATCTCGAGCTTCATCAAGTGCGTCGACGTCATCCTCTAGCGCTCTTCTCGATGTTTCTTCATCATATTCAGCGACACGTGAGAGTTGTGCTCATCTCGATTGGTAGTGCCGCTCCATGAACCAGTAAAAACGGAGTTTCCTCGTTGCTGTGTTTGGTGTTGTTCGGATGCTCCACAACACGCTGGTAGTTCTTCTGGCCGTATGTCGAGCTTTTCTGTGGTCCTAACAAGCGCTTCTGATGCCATTGCAGATGATACCATTGGCTTTCTCGACTTGCCCATTGGTTTGAGGATGTGCAACTGACGCAAAGTTCAGCTTGATGCCCACCTCTTCGCAATAATCTTTGAATTCATGGGATGTGAAGTTACTGCCGTTGTCTGTGACGATGCTATGGGGCACTCCAAATCTGAAGACGAGGCCTTTTACGAATTTTACTGCGGATGCTCCATCTGGTGAATTTATCGGCTTCGCTTCTATCCATTTTGTAAACTTGTCGACAGCTACTAGCATGTACTCCTTTCCTCCTGGCCAGGATTTGTGTAACTTACCCACCATATCAAGTCCCCATTGAGCAAAGGGCCATGACAATGGTATTGGTGCTAGCTCTGCTGCTGGAGAGTGAGGTTTTGCGGCAAACCTTTGACACGCGTCACAAGTTCTTACTATGTCCTTGGCGTCTTCGATTGCTGTCAACCAGTAGAATCCTGCTCGAAAAACTTTGGCTGCGATAGCTCGACTACTTGCGTGGTGGCCACATATTCCCTCGTGTACATCCTTCAGAATTATTCTTCCTTCCTCTGGTGTGACGCACCTTTGCAAGACGCCTGAAATACTTCGCTTATACAATTCTCCCTTGACCACCGTGAAAGCTTTGGAGCGTCGAATTACTCGCCTTGCTTCAACTGGATCGTCGGGTATTTCTTTCCTCAGGATGTATGATATGTACGGCTGCATCCACGGTATCTGTATCACCATGACCAGGTCCTGATCTTCTTCCTCGTCCTCTTGCTTTTCCTTGGTAGCCCCCGAGGGTTTCTTCTCCTTCTTTTTTGATTTTGTCGACTTAGTGGATCTCTCTGTTATTTCTTCCCAGAATACACCTGGCGGGACTGCAAGGCATTGCGACCCGATGTTTGCAAGAACATCGGCTTCATCGTTGCTCAATCTGCTAATATGGTTTACTTCGCATCCATCGAACAACTTCTCGAGTTCTTATACACCTCCTTGTATGCCATCATGCTATCATTGACCGCATCACATTGGTTCATAACTTGCTGTGCCACCAGCTGTGAGTCGCCAAAGATTTTTAGTCGAGTTGCTCCACAAGCTTTCGCCATCTTCATTCCATGTATGAGAGCCTCATATTCTGCTTCATTGTTAGATGCGGGAGGGAACGTCATCCGGAGGATGTACTTCAACTTGTCGCCTTCAGGTGATATGAGTACTACCCCTGCGCCAGCTCCTTCCAGTCTTTTGGACCCGTCGAAGTTCATGGTCCAAGTTCTCGATAAATCGAGGTCCTCGTATTTTGCAACTCCATCCACTCTGCGATGAAGTCCGGCAGTATTTGCGATTTTATTGCTTTTCTTTTTCATACGTGATGTCCCGAGGGGAAAGTTCTATTCCCCAAAGGAGACACGACCCGTAGCTTCCGGGTTGTTCAATATATTTGACAAGGGAGCTTCATTGACCACTATGATCGGATGTGCCGAAAAATAGTGGCGCAATTTTCGTGCTGTCGTGAATACTCCATATGCTATCTTTTGGTACTGCGGATACCTTTGTTTAGATGGCGATAAAACTTCGCTGACGAAGTATACTGGCCTCTGCACGCCGTGGAGTTTTCCTTCTTCTTCCCTTTCGACAACTAGCACCGTGCTCACCACTTGGGGTGGCTGCGATATATAGCAGAGGGGTTCCCTTTCTTTGGTGCCACCAGACTGGCCGTCGAATTGTGCGCCCAAATCCTCAAAGCCTCAGCTTCTCTGCTCCACTGAAATTTATCTCCTTGTTTTATCAAAGCGTAGAAGTGCCTTTTCTCCCAGCCTAGCGACGAATCTACTCAAAGCTGCAACTCCCGTTAGCTGTTGTATCTCCTTCAACTTTGTTGGCTTCCTCATTGTTACGGCTTGTATTTTGTCGGGATTTGCTTCAATCCCTCTTGCTGAGACTAGAAAACCCCAAAAGTTCTCTCGCTGACGCCAAAGGAACACTTCGTCGGTTCAGTTTGAGGCAGAACTTATCAAGGTTGTCGAAGGTTTCTTGAGATCCTCGATCACGTTGCCCCTTTTTTGATGTTATGACGACATCATCAATGTATACTTGCACGTTCTTCCCAATCTGTGTCGCCAAACACTTCTGCATCATCCTTTGATATGTTGCTCCCGCGCATTTTTTAAACCAAAGGGCATTGTTCTATAACACAACACGCCGTAAGGTGTAATAAATGCGGTCTACTTCATCTTCTTCTTTTCAATCCGATCCGGTTATAACCATAATATGCATCCAGGAAGGAAAGACGTTCACAGCCACCGTGGAGTCGATAATTTGATCGATCCTCGGGAGGGGAAAGTGATCCTTTGGACAATGTTTATTGACACACGTAAAGTCGACGCACATGCGAAGGACCTTAGTGTTTTTCTTCGGCACCAGCATTGTTAGCTACCCATGTGGCTTCTGTGAATATCTCTTTAATAAAACCAGCTTCTTTGAGTCGATTTCTGATAGCATGGCTTTGCGGTTTGGTTCCGAAAACGCCGCAAAGGTTGTTTGATTGGTCTTGCTAGTGGATCCAAGTTTAGGTGGTGCTCTGCAAGTTCCCTGGTACTCCTGGCATGTCACCTGGACACCATGCGAAGATTTTCCAAGCTCACGGAGGAACTCGACGAGCGCGCTTTCCTATGCGATATCCATGTCGTTTGCGATAGATGTCGTCTTTTTGGGTCTGTCGGGTGAATCTGCACCTCTTTTGAATTTTTCTCGGTACTGAAAGTTGATTCTTTGTTTGGCCTTCCAACGTCTGGCAGTACGTCGTAATCAGTCATGCTTTTTGACGCCAAGTACTCAGCTTGCATCCCGAAAGTTTCTAACAAATCCTTGTCGCACTTATCGGCTAAGGCAAAGCTTCCTTTAACTGTGATTGGTCCCTTTGGTCCAGGCAACCTCCACAACAAGTATGTATAGTGTGGCACTGCCATAAATCTAGCATATGCTGGTCGTCCCAACCGTGATATTGCGACGGAAAATCCACGACTTCAAACTCGAGCCTCTCGATTCTATAATTTTCTCGGGTCCCAAACTGAACGTCGAGATTGATCTTTCCCAATGGATAACTCGCTTTCTCCTGTGATGCCGTGGAAACGTGTCAGTTGGTTTTGGATCTTAGCTTGCCTCCTGTATTGCATACATAAGGTTTAAGCTGCTGCCAGTCTATGAACACTCGAGAGACATCAAATCCCGCGATAACTGCTGGCAGGATAAGTGCTGACTGCCCCGGTCGAGGAACTTGCTGCGGATGATCTGCTATTGTGAAGCCGATATCTTGTCCTGACCAATTAAGGTACTCAACTGTTGGTGGAGGCATTTTCTCTGCCATAAACACCTGTCGTGAGATTACTTTCTGAGCTCTATTGGACGGCCTTCCCTTTTGAATCATCGACACTGCTCCATTGGAGTTAGGATCAACATAAGGTGGTGGTGCAGGTGCTGCCATTCGGAGCTGATGCCGATTGTCGTCTGAATCGCGGGAGGAGGCGGCAAGTGAATCTCGCTTCTGGGTTCTCGAGGATTTCTTTGTTGCGCATTAGCGTTCTCTGCATACCGCAACATTGCTTGAAAATTTCGACAATCTTTCGCAATGCCTGACCGTCTTTTTCCGTTGCTCGTCGAGGAAAATGCATCTGGCACGGTCCGTTCATCATCTCTTCAGGGGACACGAAAGGTCTTGGGAACCTAGGCCCGCTATTTTGCCTCGTTGCGTGAATCATCCCCGTTATCACCTCGCTGCTCACGCTCTCTCCGGTAATCATCTCTCGTTGCTTCCTCCGTGTTTGTCCGAAAACCTGCCGAAATTTGTCCTGGAGCGTCGTAGTTCGGTACGTCCGAGGAAATTCGCCTGTTGATAGTTTCGACCGCGGTCCTCCTCTCGCGACCTGTGTCGTTTGTTGTGGACGGCGTCTTCTCCATCTGCCCATTTATTTGCTATCTCCATTAACGCGGATACTGTCTTTGGATTGGTCCTTCCCAAGTCTTCGACGAAATCTCCACGCTGACTCCGCGACAAACGCATCTATTGCTCTCTCGTCATATATTTTCTGCTGAGTTTTTAATGATATTCCACCTCTGGATGTACTTCCTCATTGGCTCATCTGGCTTCGTCGACACGCTCTCAACTCCTCTAACGACGCTGGTTTTTGCACGTGGATCTAAAGTTCTTGACGAACACATCCTCGAAACTTTCCTAGCTTGGATTCAAGGGAGCTTCTTTATCCAAGATCGTGCGGCTCCACTCAAATGCACCTGGATGCTTTGCATGGCTGTTGCCCTAGTTCCTCCTGTGAGCTTCACTGTCTCCAGATAGTCGACTAGCCAATCCTCTGGATCTTGAAGGCCGTCGAACTTTTTGAAATTATCGGGTAACTTGAATCCTGAGGGGACTCGAGTTTTCCGGACTCTCCTTGTAAAGCATGGCAAGCCACACATATCTTCGTCGGTCAATTCCGGAGATTGCCGATGATCCCTTCTGCTTTGCCGCGCTCTGTCGACTCTTGCTGTGCTGCTGTGTTTTTGCTCCACTTGGCCCTTCAGGTGCTGCCGCTGTTGCTGCTGCAGGTCGTGGACTATTTTGCCTTGCCACTCCTTCGGGAGGCGTTGATACAAACGCTGTCCCCATAGCTCCAACTCCTGCTACCGCCATATTGTACAATGTTTCCCTTGGATCACCTGGAGGTGGTTTAGACGCAAGGATAAAAGCATGTGTCGCCATATACCAGCCTCCGGTGTCTTAGGGATGATGTTTCCTCTTGTATCTATCGACATGAAGGACATGTCGAGGTTCTGGACCAAGTGCTCTCTGCTTCGGGTATGTGTTGCAGCCTTGATCTTGCTCGCCGCGCCTCCCGGTGGCTATCACCCGTAGTTCTAGATTGTCGACTTAGATCTGCCTTCTCTGCTGGATGAGAAAGCTGCCTCCTTTCTCCTGTTCAACTCCAACTGTTTTTCCAATTCCCTGGCAGCTCGTGCGAGCCTATATTGGTATGCTTGCAATTCTTCTGGCGTGGCTGTGGTAGCCATTGGTTCTGTGCCGTTCATAGCTCTCGCGGCTCTGTCCCACGCTGCTTGTGAAAGTTGAACTCTATCTCATGCCTGGCCCGACGTATTTGTTGCCCAGGCCTTGTCGCAGATTGGAGGGATCGACGTATGGATTTCCCAAACTGTCGAAAGCCTCAGATGTCTCCTCTTGATCTTCAATGGCGTAAATCTGGTGATACTTTGTACTCAGATCTACGTTGGGTTTGGTGACATCATCGTTGAGATTGATGAAGACCTTGCCCACTGTGAGAGATTTGTCGATGAAGTCGTAACTGTCGACATCGCTTGAGCCATCGCTTATATATGAGTCCGGATGACTCAAACGACATGTCGTTGAAGATCTTGGCGAGTTTCTCTCTTGCTCTGTGCTGACGTAGCGTGTCGCCGAGGTTTCTTCTTCCCTGACTCGGTTGACGATGCATAGTTTGAAAAATCTGAATCGATCACCGACGATCCCGACGAAATCGGAATCTCGACACGATACGATCCTTCCTTCTCGCGCAAGTGAAACCTTCCGAACGTCATCTCCATGGGCTCCGCCAGATACGCATATGCATCCAAACGGGAGGGTGGGTGAGGAACAAAATCGACAAGACCAGCAGCGATCCGTTTACCTCGATCCATTGTGTTGCTTGCGGTTGACGATGTCGAAGATCTTGAGCGTGCCATCGAGATCAGCTCCTTACGCCTAGTTCCCACAGACGGCGCCAATTGACAAGGTATCAACTTGTCAATGCCTATGGATTGTAGGCTAGGGTTTAGTTGGAAGTAGAGGGTAGATCTCGAAGGTTTCAGCCGGAAAGTACTCGACGATTATGAAAACTAGGGTTTGCAGACAATGATTCGATTGATTCGTCCCTCGACTCCCCTTTATATAGGAGGTGGAGCCGAGGGATTCGTATACACAAGTTTACAGAGTCCGGACGGTTTCTAACTCATCCCGCCAGATTACAAACAACACTTCCTATTACAACTCTATCTTTCCTTAATAAATCTTGGACTCCCGAATCTTCTTATTCTTCGGGTATTGGGCCTCCAGTAAACCCCGGGTACCATCTTCGGCAGGCCCATTTGGGATGCCTATGTCAGTCGGCATGGGTGTTTGTACTGGTTTTTGGTCGGTTTTCCGTTAATAAACTGACCACCTATTCTTCTCTATTAATGAAAATGGCAAGTCTTGCCTCGTTTCAAAAAAACATGGCAATGTCTTATAGGTAGTTGTTGACTCTATTATTGAACATGCTCTAAGGCTGCAATTACATTATCTATAATGAAGGTGTTATAAGCAGTATTATGTATTCTATACATGCAAAAAGGTGATATGTCACTGAAATCAATGACAAGAGCGATCATGCTCATAGGTCATAGCACAGATAAATATTGTATCATATATATCACGTAGAACTGAAAAAAAAAATTCTAATAGATCTTGCAAACAATTTGGTATTGAAATTTTATAAATCATATATATAATAAGAGTAGTATCCTGCATAATACTAGTCTAGGGTACTCTCACTATAACCAGCATGGCTGGTTTATAATAATTATGATAACTAATACACCTGCCTACGGCGCTTTGCGTTTGACTGAACACCGTTTACTTGCTGTACAACCACTGACCGTATCTCCAACATGTGTACTACTTGATTTGTTGCCAATATGTATGCTTATACCTAACTGCAGATTAGATGTGCTTGATCTTCAGGAGTATACCATAATGGTCCCAGTTTTGCGGACGATTTGCGTGGGAATGATTCGAGATGCCCTTGGCTGATTAAATAACTGATTCGGCGTATCTCCGACCAGTAGCTTGTTGAGCATGTTGATAACCTGTGCTTGCCGATGATCGATGCATGCCGCTGTGTGTGTAGGAGGTCAACGTCCTCTGACATGATCACCGTTCCCAAGAGCCAAGACCTATCTGTTAAGGCAATATGCTTGTTGTATTATTAGGGGGCCAAATGCCACAATATATAGTACATGTACAGGTGCACATATGTAGAAAGCCCCCTAACATATGGGGAAACTACAATATACAGATATATACATCTAACACCCCCTCAAACTCATGGTGGATCCACAACACTGAGTTTGGAGAGTAAGAAATCATGCTGCGCTCGAGTCTGTGCCTTCGTAAAGAAATCCGCCAACTGCAAATCTGAAGGCACATAATGAACCGCAACAACATCATCCTGTACCTGAGCACGTGTGTAAAAAGCATCAACACCAATATGCTTGGTCAGCTCATGCTTGACCGGATCACGTGCAATACTGATAGCACCTGTACTGTCAGACAAAAGTGGAGTGGGTGTCGTAACAGAGACCCCAAAATATGCAAGCAACCACCGTAACCAAGTCACCTCAGCAATCAACAAAGCCATAGCCCGCAACTCAGCCTCAACACTCGAACGGGAAACTGCGACCTGTTTCTTCGTCTTCCAAGCAACAAGCGAACCACCAAGAAACACACAGTAAGCAGAAAGTGAACGACGATCCGTAGGATCACTCGCCCACGTAGCATCCGAATAGCACTGGAGCTGGAGAGAGCTGGAACGGGGAAAGAAAGGCGACGAGTGATCGTGCCACGAAGGTAACGAAGAACACGGAGGAGATGACTATAGTGAACAGTGGTAGGAGCTGAGACAAACTGACTCAGAATATGAACAGGATAAGAAATATCAGGACGAGTGACAACAAGATAAACAAGACTCCCAACAAGATGGCGATAACGGGTGGGATCAGGAAGAGGATCACCATCAGTAGGACGAAGCTTAACATTAAGCTCCATAGGAGTATCAACCGTGCGCTCATCCCCAAGAGCAGCACGAGCAAGAAGATCCTGAATGTACTTTTCCCGAGAGATAGAAAAGCCATCAGAAGTGGATGAAACCTCAATGCCAAGAAAATAGCGAAGAGGACCAAGATCAGTCATAAGAAACTGATCCGAAGACGAGCCTTGACGAAGGCAATATACTCAGGATCATCACCAGTAATGATCATATCATCAACATAGAGAAGAAGAAGAGTACGTCCACGAGGAGAAGTGTGAACGAAAAGTGCTGGATCATGAAGACTAGGAGAGAAACCAGCAGCAGTCACCACAGAGGCGAAGCGCTCAAACCAGGCACGAGGGGCCTGTTTGAGACCATAGAGAGAACGTCGAAGACGACAAACCATCCCATCGGGAACAGAATACCCAGGAGGAGGCTGCATGTAAACCTCCTCACTCAACTCGCCATTAAGAAAAACATTCTGAACATCAAGCTGGGAGACAGACCAGCGGCAACAGAAGCAACAGCAAGAAGGTACGCACAGTAGTCATATGAGCCACAGGGGAAAAGTCTCATCATAGTCACGGCCGTGCTCCTGCTGAAAACCACGAGCCACAAGACGCGCTTTATAGCGCTCAAGAGATCCATCAGAGCGAGTCTTAATTTTATAGACCCACTTACACGTGATAGGACGAACACCAGAAGGGGGGAAACAAGATCCCAAGTGCCAGTGCACTCAAGCGCAGCGATCTCCTCAGCCATGGCAAGCTGCCATTCAGAATGACGCTCGGCATCCCGATAAGAAGTCGGCTCGAAAACGACAGAGGGACCATACTGACTAGGAGAGTAACGAGCACGAGCACGACGCACAAAGCCGTGAAGGGGGAAGCTCATCTGCAGAAGACAAGTCATCAGAAGAAGAGGAAGAAGGGACAGCATCGGAAGGAGCCGAAGCCGGAGAACGAGGAGTACTAGGTGGACTAGACGACGAGAGGATGGCGCCGAAGGGGGCGCATCAGAAGTAGGAGGGAGGGGAGGAGGGACAGCAGGGGGTGCATCCGGAAAAAGAAGAAAAGAGATATCATCCACCGGGTAAGTACCCGAGGTGGGGCGAGGATAGAAGGGACGCGTCTCATCAAACGTGACGTCACGAGAGATGCGCATCCGACGACCAACGGGGTCCCAACAGCGATAGCCCTTATGCTCATCACTGTATCCGAGAAAAACACACTCAACAACAGCGGTCAGTATGTGCGTTCGCGAGGAGGCAGAAGGACATAGCAGACGCAACCAAATGAACGGATAGTCGAGTAGTCTGGAGAAACACCAAAGAGACGCTCGAGAGGAATGCCACCCTATAGAGCAGCGGAAGGCTGAATGTTAATAGGGTGGGCCGACGTAGCAACAGCCTCAGCCCAGAAATGTGGCGGAAGAGAAGAAGCAATCATCATAGCACGGGTGGTCTCAAGAAGATGACGATGCTTACGCTCGGCGACGCCATTTTGAGCATGCGCGCCGGGACAAGAAAACTGAGCGAGGGTGCCCTCCTCAGCAAGGACACCACGAAGGTGCTGGGTGATACGTCTCCAACGTATCCATAATTTCTGATGTTCCATGCTTGTTTTATGACAATACTTACATGTTTTGCTTGCACTTTATAATGTTTTTATGCATTTTAGGAACTAACCTATTAACAAGATGCCACAGTGCCAGCTCCTGTCGCTGTTTTTGGTTCCAAAGGCTGTTGGCAACATTCTCGAATTCGACGAAATCAACGCCAAAGATCTTATTTTTCCGGAAGGCTCCGAACACCGGGAGTCGGAGAGAACCAGGGCCCCCACACCATAGGGCCGCGCGGCCCCCCCTGGCCGCGCCGGGGTGGGCGCCCAGGTGCCTCCTGCGCCGCCTCTTCGCCTATATAAGCCCTTTCGACCTAAAACTCGATACCAATCGACGAAACTCCGAAAGACTCGGAGCGCCGCCGCCATCGCGAAACTCCATTCGGGGGACGAACTCTCTGTTCGGCACCGGGACGGGAAGTGCCCGGAAGCCATCTCCATCAACGCCACCGCCTCCATCCTGCTCCGTGAGTAGTTCCCCCATGGACTACGGGTTCTAGCTGTAGCTAGTTGGTATTCTCTCCCCATGTACTTCAATACAATGATCTCATGAGCTGCCTTACATGATTGAGATTCATCTGATGTAATCGGTGTTGTGTTTGTTGGGATCCGATGGATGATACATTATGATTAGTCTATCTATAAAGTTTGTGAAGTTATTGTTGCTGCAATCTTGTTATTCTTAATGCTTGTCACTAGGGCCCGAGTGGCATGATCTTAGATTTAAGCTCTATACTTATTGCTTAGATTGTATCTACAAGTTGTATGCACATGTCATTGTCCGGAACCAAAGGCCCCGAAGTGACAGAAATCGGGACAACCGGAGGGGATGGCGGTGATGTGAGGATCACATGTTTTCACGGAGTGTTAATGCTTTGCTCCGGTGCTCTATTAAAAGGAGTACCTTAATATCCAGTAGATTCCCTTGAGGCCCGGCTGCCACCGGCTGGTAGGATAATAGATGTTGTGCAAGTTTCTCATTGCGAGCACGTACGACTATAATTGGAAAACATGCCTACATGATTAATGAATTGATGTTCTTTCTTAATGCCTGATGACCCACAAGTATAGGGGGTGTATCGTAGTATCTTCGATAAGTAAGAATGTCGATCCCAACGAGGAGCAGAAGGTGTTGACAAGCAGTTTCGATGAAGGATTCACTGTAAATGCTCACAGACAAGTATTCAGGGGGTTTGATGTAACAGTTGAATAAAGTACGAGTATGTAAAGTGCGAGAGTAATAAAGCGAGTGGCCCAATCCTTTTTAGCACAAAGGACAAGCCGGTTTGTTTACTTATAATGACCAAACGTTCTCGAGGACACACGGGATTTTAGTCTAGTGCTTTCGCTACATACGGCTAAATAATCTTCATTGTTGTGATAAGTGTTGTGTGGGTGAACCTATGCTAATGTACCGCCCTTCCTAGGACTAATACATACTTGTGATTATACCCCTTGCAAGCATCCGCAACTACAAGAAAGTAATTAAGAATTAAATCTAACCACAGCCTTAAACTCTGAGATCCTGCGATCCCTCCTGCATCGATATACCAACGGGGGTTTAGGTTTCTGTCACTCCGGCAACCCCGCAATTGGCAAACGAATACAAGATGCATTCCCCTAGGCCCATAAATGGTGAAGTGTCATGTAGTCGACGTTCACATGACACCACTAGAAGAATAACACCACAACTTAAATATCACACCATTGAATATTACTCAACCATAGTTCACTACTAACATTTAGACTTCACCCATGTCCTCAAGAACTAAACGAACTACTCACAAGACATCATACGGAACATGATCAGAGGTGATATGATGATGAATAACAATCTGAACATAAACTTGGTTCAATGGTTTCACTCAATAGCATCAACAACAAGTAGAAATCGATACCGGGAGAGTTTCCCCTATCAAACAATCAAGATCAAACCCAAATTGCTACGGCGGTGGCGGTGTCCAGCGGTGATGACGGCGGTGATGATGGTGGAGATGATGATGATGGTGATGGCGATGATGTCCAGCTCGATGACGGTGTCGATGGCGTCGATTTCCCCCTCCCGGATTTCGGCGGATTCCTGCCCGCCGGAGAGCTCTTTTCTCTCTGGTGTTCTCCGCCCCGCAGAGGCGGCTGTAACTCTTCGCGAGGTACCCTCTGTGGCTTAGGTCTTCGGGACGAAGGGTTTGGCGAAGAAAAGGAGGCGAAAAGGGCCCGGCACCACAGGCCATGGCCGGCGGCCTGGGCCGCGCCGCCCTAGGGTGTGGGCCCACCCTGGCTGCTCCTGGCTCCTCCTTCTGGCTTCCTTCGTCATCTTGAAAAATAGGATTTTTGGTATAATTTCCTTCCGAGTTGATCTTCCGAAATATTGCGTTCTGACGGTGCTTTTTCCAGCAGAATCCTGGCTCCGGTGTTCGATCCTCCAATAATGATGAAACATGCAAAATAGATGAAATAACATAAGTATTGTGTCCCAATATGAAATATATCAATGAATAACAAGCAAATTATGATATAAAATAGTGATGCAAATTGGACGTATCAACTCCCCCAAGCTTAGACTTCGCTTGTCCCCAAGCGAAACTGAGCTCGATAGACATGACCACATGTTTATGGAGTAAAGAGTCGATAAATAAAATACGGACAAGAAGCATCATATTCATTCACACAGGACATTATAGTAAACAATCTCTTATAACTCATATTGAAACAAGTATAAGGTAATCACAAGTAAAGGTGCATGAGAAATCATGATTGGTGATGGCAAACTTCGTTCTTGGTCAGAGAACAATTAACAGATTATATTTATCTCATTGAGCAGCGCTCTCATGTTAGAGTTTATAAGGCACAACTTGCATACTCAATCGTAATGGTCTACTCATAATCATTGATAACTTGCAAAGCTATATTCATTCAAATAAAACTTGTACTAAACAAAGAAGAATAAAAGACATGATGTAGCAAATCACAATATAATGGTTTGATCACAACTACTCAAATGCTTGCTTGAGATGGAGGGAAATAGGTTTACTGACTCAACATAAAGTAAAAGACAGGCCCTTCGCAGAGGGAAGCAGGGATTAAATCATGTGCTAGAGCTTTTTCATTTTTGCAATCATATAAAGAGAATAAAAGTAACATTTTGAGAGGTGTTTGTTGTTGTCAACGACTGGTAGCGGGTACTCTAACCCCCTTGCCAGACAACCTCCTAAGAGCGGCTCCCATATTATTTTCATTTTGTGTGGCACTCCTTCCAACCTTTCTTTCACAAACCATGGCTAACCGAATCCTCGGGTGCCTGCCAACAATCTCATACCATGAAGGAGTGCCTTTTTATTTTAGCTTTATTATGATGATGACACTCCCCCAACCTTTGCTTACACAAGCCATGGCTAACCGAATCCTTCGGGTGCCGTCCATCAATCACATACCATGGAGGAGTGTCTATGTAGTTTAATTAATTTGGGACTGGGAATCCCATTGCCAGCTCTTTTTGCAAAGTTATTGGATAAGCGGATGAAGCCACTAGTCCATTGGTGGAAGTTGCCCAACAAGATTGAAAGATAAAACACCACATACTTCCTCATGAGCTATGAAACATTAACACAAATAAGAGATACTAAGTTTTGAATTGTTTAAAGGTAGCACATGAAGTATTTACTTGGAATGGCAGAAAATACCATGTAGTAGGTAGGTATGGTGGACACAAATGGCATAGGTTTGGGTTAAGGTTTGGATGCACGAGAAGTATTCCCTCTCAGTACAGGTCTTTGGCTAGCAAGGTTAATTAGCAAGCATAAGAGTCGAGGGAAACAAACAAATATACATGTGATAGAAACAATCATGCATCTTCCTTGTAAGTACAAACAATTTTAACTTCAGAATAATAAGCTATGAGCTAACAAGAAAGAAAGACAATGAAACATCTACATGTATTTCTCTTTTCTATTTAAACCTCAAAGTGTTGTTGCTATTGACCAATGCTAAGTTTGCCAAAACCAAATAGATTTATTCAATGCTCCCAAAGTGATACCAATACTAACAACAAGGTGAATCATATAATAGAGATTGCAAACTAAAATAAGATGTGCAATATGTAAATGATAAGACTTCTCATTAATATTCCATAACGATAACTCACACCAAGGGATACATAGATAACCAAATAAAGGAGAGATACTTCCAAACGCAACCCATCTTATATGATAACTTCCCTACTCATGATATGATACTACTTGACAATAAAAGTAAAAGGTAGTGATAATGTGATACCGCGGCACTCCCCCAAGCTTGGAACAAACCAAGGGGATGCCAATACCGATGATGAATTACTCCCTTGGTGATGGTGGTGATGAATTCCTGACAAGCTTCTCAATAAGCTCCTGAAGCTCGTCAATCCTGTATATGAGATTGCGAATCATCTCTGAGTTGTGCTCGACGCGGTTAAAGAGTCTGTCCGATGGCGAGTCCCAGCTCTTGGAGTTATTTCCCCACTCTTCAGCCTCAGGCTCCTTCTCTCCTGCAGTGTTAGAGCGATCTATATCCCATTGGCTAGGCAATGCTGCCTTGGGAGTCCCTTCAATTTGATTATTGAAAATTAGATTGTGGAAGGGGTGATGAGTGCCTGATGGAGATGTTTTCGGAGCTAGGTAATGACGTGGACCGCTCCTCCAGTGCGAATTCTTGCGCTCTTGTTTGCACTAAAAGGGTTGTCCACCACCTTGATGCTTGCGATGGTAGCACGCGGGCGTGCGCGCGAGTCTTCCTCCACCTCTTCTTCATCTTCTTCCTTGACGTCCTTGTCTTCCTCTTTCCACCCGAGATCTCGATCATCTTCATCCGGAAACTCCTTGCCCTTGTTCTTGGAGACCATGGTGCTTCTAAACCAAAAACATCCTGGCAGAAACAGCTCGAAACAAAATACGTAGAGAAAACGATATACGGACCTCCAGGGGTCCGGGGGATTATATAGCAAAATTTTTCACGACAAACGGAAAGCACCAGATCGAACCAGAGTCGGAAAGGGGTGACGAGGCGGCCAAACCATAGGCCGGCGCGGGCCCAGGTCAGGCCGCGCCGCCCTATGGTGGCACCCTCGTGCGTCCTTTCCACTCCGTTTCGAACTCGTAATTTCTCATATTTTCCAAAAACAGCAAAAATATAGTTCGGAAAGTAAATTGCGTACTTTTCATTACCAGTACTGTTACCTATTCGAAGTCGAGTTCGCGGACTGTCAATTTGCCCTTTGATGTAGGCCTCCGGTGTTTCCACTTGAATAATATCAACATCAACATTATAAGAATCACCCGAGATATAATGCTTGAGTCTTTGTCCATTCACCACTTGCGTAGCATTGCCTTGGAGAGAGCTAATTTTGATTGCTCCTGAACGATACACCTCCTCGACAACATATGGTCCTTCCCATTTCGAGAGTAATTTCCCTGCAAAGAATCTGAGACGAGACCGATACAATAGGACTTTATCCCCAATATTAAATTCTCTTTTGATAATCCTCCTATCATGCCATTTTTTAACTTTCTCTTTAAAGAGTTTAGCATTTTCATATGCTTCACTTCTCCATTCATCTAGAGAACTCAATTGCAACAACCTCTTATCACCGGCAAGTTTAGGATCTTTATTTAATTCTCTAACAGCCCAATAAGCTTTGTGCTCTAGTTCTAGAGGTAAATGACAAGCTTTCCCATAAACCATTTTATAAGGTGACATTCCCATGGGATTTTTATAAGCAGTTCTATAAGCCCAAAGTGCATCCTTCAATTTACTAGCCCAATTCTTTCTAGTTTTATTAACGGTCTTTCCCAAAATAGATTTAATCTCTCTATTTGATAATTCTACTTGACCACTAGTTTGAGGATGATAAGCGGAAGCAATTCTATGATTAATACCATACTTAGCAAGAGTTTTTCTAAAACCTCCATGAATAAAATGAGAACCTCCATCAGTCATAATATATCTAGGTACTCCAAATCTAGGAAAAATAATATCTAAGAGCATTCTTAAAGAGGTCTCACCATCAGCACTTTTTGTAGGTATAGCTTCCACCCATTTAGTAACATAATCAACAGCAACAAGTATATGAGTGTTACCTTCCGAAGACGGAAAAGGTCCCATGAAGTCAAATCCCCAACAATCAAACGGTTCAATAACAAGAGTATAATTCATAGGCATTTCATTGCGTCTGGAGATATTACCAACCCTTTGGCATTCATCACAAGATAAAATAAACTTTCTCGCATCTTTGAAGAGAGTTGGCCAATAAAAACCTGATTGTAAAACCTTTTGCGCGGTTCTTTCTCCAGCGTGATGTCCTCCATAAGCACTACCATGACATTTACTCAATATTTCTTGTTGTTCATACTCAGGAACACATCTTCGCATAATACCATCCACTCCTTCTTTATATAAGTGTGGGTCATCCCAGAAATAATGCCTCAAGTCATAAAAGAATTTCCTCCTTTGCTGAGCTGAAAAGGTTGGAGGCAAGTACTTGGAAACAATAAAGTTAGCATAATCAGCATACCAAGGACTGTCTCGCGAGCTCACCTTTATTACAGCCAATTGTTCATTTGGAAAACTATCATTAACAGAACAGGATCATAAGCAATATTTTCCAATCTAGACAAATTATCAGCAACAGGATTATCAGCACCTTTCCTATCTACAATATGTAGATCAAATTCTTGCAAAAGAAGTACCCATCTAATAAGCCTCGGCTTAGCATCTTTCTTTGTCATTAGGTATCTAATTGCAGCATGATCAGTATGAATAGTAACTTTTGAATCAACAATATAAGATCTAAATTTATCACAAGCAAAGACTACAGCTAATAATTCCTTTTCAGTTGTAGCATAATTTCTTTGAGCAGCATCAAGAGTTTTACTAGCATAATGAATAACATTCAGTTTTTTATCTACTCGCTGTCCAAGAACAGCGCCTACAGCAAAATCACTAGCATCACACATAATTTCAAATGGTAAGTTCCAATCAGGAGGTTCAACTATAGCAGTTGTTAAGGCTTTCTTAAGAGTTTCAAAAGCTTCCTTACAATCATCATCAAAAACAAATGGTACATCTTTTTGAAGAAGATTAGTAAGAGGCTTTGAAATCTTGGAGAAATCTTTAATAAATCTCCTATAAAACCCAGCATGACCAAGAACACTACGAATACCTTTAACATCCCTCGGATAGGGCATCTTCTCAATTGCTTCAACTTTAGCTCTATCAACTTCAATACCTCTCTCAGAAATTTTATGTCCCAATACAATTCCTTCATTAACCATAAAGTGGCATTTCTCCCAATTAAGAACAAGGTTAGTTTCTTCACATCTCTGCAAAACTTTATCAAGGTTTCGCAAGCAACTATCAAAAGAATTCCCATAGACGGAAAAATCATCCATGAATACCTCTACAATACTTTCACAAAAACCATGAAAAATAGCAGACATGCATCTTTGAAAAGTAGCAGGAGCATTACATAAACCAAAAGGCATGCGTCTATAAGCATAAGTTCCATAAGGACAAGTAAAGGTGGTTTTCTCTTGATCTTTAGCTTTAACAGCAATTTGTGAAAACCCAGAATAACCATCAAGAAAGCAAAAATGAGTATTTTTAGACAATCTTTCTAGCATTTGATCAATAAATGGTAAAGGGTAATGATCTTTCTTAGTAACTTTATTAACTTTTCGAAAATCAATGCACATTCTATACCCTACAACTACTCTTTGAGGAATGAGCTCATCATTATCATTAGGCACAACAGTCATACCTCCTTTCTTGGGAACGCAATGCACAGGACTAACCCATCTACTATCAGCAATAGGATATATAATACCAGCTTCAAGAAGTCGTAATACCTCATTCCTTACCACTTCCTTCATCTTCGGAATTAGACGACGCTGAGGTTCAACAACAGGCTTTGCATCATCTTCCATATTAATAGCATGTTGGCATATAGACGGAGAAATCCCCTTCAAATCATCAAGAGTGTAGCCAATAGCGCCTCGATGCTTCTTCAATATTTCCAATAACCTTTCTTCCTCAATCTCTGAAAGCTTAGAACTAATAATAACAGGATATATTTTCTTATCATCAATATGAGCATATTTAAGATTATCAGGTAAAGGCTTTAAATCAAAAACAGGATCTTCCTTTGGTGGCGGTGTTGTACCCAAATCTTCCACCGGTAAATCATGCTTGAGAATAGGTTGGCGAAGAAAAATTTCCTCAAGCTCATCTCTTTCTTTCCTAAAAATTTCGCTCTCGCTATCCTCCAAATGTTGCTGCAAAGGATTATTAGGAACAAGAACAATAGATGCACATTGCTCCATTTTAAAATCATTACTAGGCAAATCAGCTTTATAAGGAGTTTTAGTAAATTTAGAGAAGTTAAACTCATAAGATTCACCAGCAAATTTAGTCAAAATTTTCTCTTTCTTGCAATCTATAATAGCTCCACAAGTATTTAGAAAAGTTCTACCAAAAATAATAGGACAATAATCACTAGCAGCAGAACCAAGTACCAAAAAGTCAGCAGGATATTTAATCTTACCGCATAAAACTTCCACATCTCGAACAATACCAATTGGAGAAATAGTTTCTCTATTAGCCAGCTGAATAACCACATCAATATCTTCAAGTTCACAAGAATCAATTTCGTGCATAATCTCCGTGTAAAGCTCATACGGAATAGCACTAACACTTGCACCAATATCACATAATCCATAATAACAATGATCACCAATTTTAACAGATATCATAGGAACACTAGCTTGTTTGGGTTTATTAGGATGTGAAACAATATTAGAAGCATCTTCACAGAAAATAATATGACCATCCTCCACATTTTCAGTCACAAGATCTTTAACTATTGCAACAGCAGGTTCAACTTTTATTTGTTCTTCAGGTTCTAGGTTTCTTTTCACTTTTATGAACCGCACTATTTATAACAGAGTACTCTTTCATTTTAGCAGGGAAAGGAGTTTTTTCAATATAAACTTCAGGAATAACATGATCAGCAGTTTCAACTACAACGCATTTATTAATAGATGAATCAATTTTATCTTTATACGGTTCATGATACTTATCAAAATTCTTCTTTGGCAATTCATAATGAGAGGCAAAAGCTTTATAAAGATTTACAGCAACTTGAGAATCAAGACCATATATAGCACTCATATTACGAAATTTATCAGTATCCATAAAAGCTTCAATGCATTTATAATCATAAATTATACCTGATTCTCTATCCTTGTCGTTCTCCCATCCTTCAGTATTTTCTTGGATCCGATCAAGAAGGTCCCTTTTAAACTCTTCTTTGTTGCGTGTAAATGATCCAGAACAAGAAGTATCCAGCAAGGTCTTGTCTTGAAAAGAAAGTCTTGCATAGAAATTATCAATAATAACATTACCAGGAAGCTCATGAATGGGGCATTTGAGCATTAAAGACTTCAATCTCCCCCAAGCTTGGGCGATACTCTCTCCATCATGAGGCCAAAAATTATATATGCGATTCCGATCCTTATGAATTTCACTTGGAGGATAGAACTTAGAATAAAACCGGGGCACAATATCATTCCATTCAAGAGAATCCCCATTATCCAGTAATTTATACCAATGCGCCGCTTTACCGGACAGCGACAAAGAGAATAGTTTCTTCCTCACTTCATCCATAGCAATACCTGCACATTTGAATAACCCGCATAATTCATGCAAAAACAGTAAATGATCACCGGGATGGACAGTTCCATCCCCTTCATAGCGGTTATCCATAACACGTTCAATAATTTTCATAGGTATTTTATATGGTATTACTTCCTCACCTGGCGCCTCATCCACTACCGTTGCAGTAGTAGTAGATTTCCCAAATAGAAATTGAAGAGAAGATCTCTCCATAATGACTTATAGCAGCAGGCAGAAATAAAATCAGCACAACAGTAAAGGTTTTCCTTACCAATTCCACTTACCAATAGCGCTTCACTCCCCGGCCACGGCGCCAGAAAATAGTCTTGATGACCCACAAGTATAGGGGGTGTATCGTAGTATCTTCGATAAGTAAGAATGTCGATCCCAACGAGGAGCAGAAGGTGTTGACAAGCAGTTTCGATGAAGGATTCACTGTAAATGCTCACAGACAAGTATTCAGGGGGGTTTGATGTAACAGTTGAATAAAGTACGAGTATGTAAAGTGCGAGAGTAATAATTGCAGCGAGTGGCCCAATCCTTTTTAGCACAAAGGACAAGCCGGTTTGTTTACTTATAATGACCAAACGTTCTCGAGGACACACGGGATTTTAGTCTAGTGCTTTCGCTACATACGGCTAAATAATCTTCATTGTTGTGATAAGTGTTGTGTGGGTGAACCTATGCTAATGTACCGCCCTTCCTAGGACTAATACATACTTGTGATTATACCCCTTGCAAGCATCCGCAACTACAAGAAAGTAATTAAGAATTAAATCTAACCACAGCCTTAAACTCTGAGGTCCTGCGATCCCTCCTGCATCGATATACCAACGGGGGTTTAGGTTTCTGTCACTCCGGCAACCCCGCAATTGGCAAACGAATACAAGATGCATTCCCCTAGGCCCATAAATGGTGAAGTGTCATGTAGTCGACGTTCACATGACACCACTAGAAGAATAACACCACAACTTAAATATCACACCATTGAATATTACTCAACCATAGTTCACTACTAACATTTAGACTTCACCCATGTCCTCAAGAACTAAACGAACTACTCACAAGACATCATACGGAACATGATCAGAGGTGATATGATGATGAATAACAATCTGAACATAAACTTGGTTCAATGGTTTCACTCAATAGCATCAACAACAAGTAGAAATCGATACCGGGAGAGTTTCCCCTATCAAACAATCAAGATCAAACCCAAATTGCTACGGCGGTGGCGGTGTCCAGCGGTGATGACGGCGGTGATGATGGTGGAGATGATGATGATGGTGATGGCGATGATGTCCAGCTCGATGACGGTGTCGATGGCGTCGATTTCCCCCTCCCGGAGGGAATTTCCCCGGCGGATTCCTGCCCGCCGGAGAGCTCTTTTCTCTCTGGTGTTCTCCGCCCCGCAGAGGCGGCGGTAACTCTTCGCGAGGTACCCTCTGTGGCTTAGGTCTTCGGGACGAAGGGTTTGGCGAAGAAAAGGAGGCGAAAGGGTCGTGGGCCCCCAGACCATAGGCCGGCGCGGCCAGGGCCTGGGCCGCGCCGCCCTAGGGTGTGGGCCACCCTGCTCCCTGGCTCCTCCTTCTGGCTTCCTTCGTCATCTTGAAAAATAGGATTTTTGGTATAATTTCCTTCCGAGTTGATCTTCCGAAATATTGCGTTCTGACGGTGCTTTTTCAGCAGAATCCTGGCTCCGGTGTTCGATCCTCCAATAATGATGAAACATGCAAAATAGATGAAATAACATAAGTATTGTGTCCCAATATGAAATATATCAATGAATAACAGCAAATTATGATATAAAATAGTGATGCAAATTGGACGTATCAATGCCTTATCAATCCTATCAATTGCCCAACTGTAATTTGTTCACCCAACACTTGTCACTTGTTATTGGAGAGTTACCACTAGTGTAGATCGCTGGGAACCCCGGTCCATCTCTCATCATCATATACTTGTTCTACATGTCATTAGAAGTAGTATCAACTATCTTCTGGTGCCATTGCCACTGTGTTACTATTACTGCTGTGTTACTGTTACTATTGCTCTCATATCACTGCTACTTTCACATCACCCCTGTTACTAGTGCTTTTCCAGGTGCAGCTGAATTGACAACTCAGTTGTTAAGGCTTATAAGTATTCTTTACCTCCCCTTGTGTCGAATCAATAAATTTGGGTTTTACTCCCCTCGAAGACTGTTGCGATCCCCTATACTTGTGGGTCATCAAGACTATTTTCTGGCGCCGTTGGGGAGGCATAGCTCTACTCATAAGTTCACCTGGGGAGTACACTCTACCTCTCTCTCTGTTTTATTTTATTTTGTTTTGCTTAGTTTACTTTTTCCTAGTTTATTTATGCTTAGTTTATTTCTGTCTAGTATTAGTTTGCGTAGTTTACTTTTGCTTAGTTTATTTTTGTCTTGTTTTATTTTCCTCATATACCCAAAAATCCATAAAAATTTGAAAAATCTAAAAATTAAAAACTGTTATGGGAGAACCAACAACCTACTTGGAGCTTATAGAATGTTATAATAATTATAGAGAATCAAGAACTGGTAAAATAATGAGTGCTATAATAGAAAAATTGAATACAATGGCTAGAATCTTGCTTAGACGCCATGATATAAACTGTTGCTCTCAACAGGATACTAAACATCTTAAATTTCAATGTGGCTTTAGTGAGGAATTTTTTATTAAGAGCTATAATCGAATTGCTATATTCATTATGGGTTCGAAGAGGTAGAACAATTTGTCTTATTTATGGGAGCCTCGAGATAGAATCCTTCATGGTTGAGAATTATGAAACTTGTGTTGTTTGTAAGGACCTTAAAGATTATGTCTCTTCTATCCTTAATTTTTTCAATGAAAGTTATAGTAATAATCCTTATATCATTGATTATAAAGAGAGACACATTAATGCACAAGAATGCACTCACAATTTGCAGGAACCTGTGGAAGAAGAAATTGATGAACCTGAAAGCTCATTGGATGAAAAAGAGGAGGAAATTGATGAACCTGAAAGCTCATTGGATGAAAAAGAAGAGGAGAGTGATGAACAAAAGGAGGAAGAATGGATTAGCTACCCATGCCAACCTTCTAATGAGAGTAACTCTTTATCTCTTACACTATTTGATTGTCCTCCATGCTTACCGAAAGAGGTTGAATGTTATGTTCCTGTGGATTCTCTTGAAATATTTTCTATAAGTAAAACTTGTGAGAATAATTATGCTACTGTTATATATGATAATCCATGCTACTTTGATAAATCTTATGATAATGCTTTGTTTGTGCCTGATGTCGAAATGCATGGTACTAAAGAATTTTGCTTGGCAAATGTTTATGATAAAGCTTTAGATGATGGTCATATGTTACTTGATAATATTAATTGTACTACTAATGAAAATGGGATTGAAGAGTTCTTGACATTATCTATGTGTCCCATATCTCTTGAGATTGATCATTCATCTTGTTATATTATTGATAAAAGTGTGTTCGAAAGTTTTAATTCCACTATTCTTGAACTTGATAAAAATTATGAGTTTGGAAATCATGAAAAGTATGCTGCATGTGATGGTTATATTGTTGAGTTTGTTAATGAAGCCACTGAAAATTATTATGAGAGAGGAAAATATGGTTGTAGAAATTTGCATGGTACTAAAACACCTCTCTATATGCTTAAAATTTTGAGGTTACTCTTGTTTTATCTTCTTATGCTTGTCACTTTGTTCTTCATGAATTTATTTGTGTACAAGATTCCTATGCATAGGAAGTGGGTTAGACTTAAATGTGTTTTGAATTTGCTTTTTGATACTCTCTTTTGCTTCAACTCTTATTTCTTGCGAGTGCATCATTAAAACTGCTGAGCCCATCTTAATGGCTGTAAAGAAAGAACTTCTTGGGAGATAACCCATGTGTTATTTTGCTACAGTACTTTGTTTTATATTTGTGTCTTGGAAGTTGTTTACTACTGTAGCAACCTCTCCTTATCTTAGTTTTGTGTTTTGTTGTGCCAAGTGAAGCCTCTAATCGAAGGTTGATACTAGATTTGGATTTCTGCGCAGAAACAGATTTCTATCTGTCACGAATCTGGGCTGTTTTCTCTGTAGGTAACTCAGAAAAATATGCCAATTTACGTGCGTGTTCCTCAGATATGTACGCAACTTTCATTAGTTTTGAGTTTTTTTATTTGAGCAACGGAAGTATTTATTAAAAATTCGTCTTTACGGACTGTTCTGTTTTGACAGATTCTGCCTTTTATTTCGCATTGCTTCTTTCGCTGTGTTGGGTGGATTTCTTTGTTCCATTACCTTCCAGTAGCTTTGAGCAATGTCCAGAAGTGTTAAGAATGATTGTTTCACCTCTGAACATGTGAGTTTTTGATTATGTACTAACCCCTCTAATGAAGTTTATGAGAAGTTTGGTGTGAAGGAAGTTTTCAAGGGTCAAGAGAGGAGGATGATATATGATCAAGAAGAGTGAAAAGTCAAAGCTTGGGGATGCCCCCGTGGTTCATCCCTGCATATTTCAAGAAGACTCAAGCGTCTAAGCTTGGGGATGCCCAAGGCATCCCCTTCTTCATCAACTTATCAGGTTTCTTCTATTGAAACTATATTTTTATTCGGTCACATCATATGTGCTTTACTTGGAGCGTCTGTGTGTTTATTTTCGTTTTGTTTTGTTTGAATAAAGATGGATCCTAGCAATCCTTGTTTGGGAGAGAGACACGCTCCGCTTTTTCATATGAACGCTTGTTCTTCGTTTTACTTTTAATGTTCAATGATAAAAGTTGGAAGCTACAATAATTATTTTTATTTGGTTGGAAACAGAAAATGCCTCATAATGTCTTGGATAATTTGACACTTGGCAATTGTTTTGAGCTCTCAAGTAGATCATGTAGTTTAAACCTATTAGTGGAGAACCACCGTAGAGCTTGTTGAAATTGGTTTGCATGATTGGTCTCTCTTAAGGTCTAGATATTTTCTGGTAAAAGTGTTTGAGCAACAAGGAAGACAGTGTAGAGTATTATAATGCTTGCAATATGTTCTTATGTAAGTTTTGCTGTACCGGTTTATACTTGTGTTTGCTTCAAATAGCCTTGCTAGCCTAAGCCTTGTATCGAGAGGGAATACTTCTCATGCATCCAAAATCCTTGAGCCAACCACTATGCCATTTGTGTCCACCATACCTACCTACTATGTGGTATTTCCTGCCATTCCAAGTAAATACTTCATGTGCTACCTTTAAACAATTCAAAATTTACTATCTCTTATTTGTGTCAATGTTTTATAGCTCATGAGGAAGTATGTGGTGTTTTATCTTTCAATCTTGTTGGGCAGCTTTCACCAATGGACTAGTGGCTTCATCCGCTTATCCAATAATTTTGCAAAAAGAGCTGGCAATGGGGTTCCCAGCCCCAATTAATTAACTTCATTAATAATTCTCTTCACATGTTTTGCTCTGATTCATCAGTAAGCAACTTAATTTTGCAAATAGACACTCCTCCATGGTATGAGATTGTTGGAAGGCACCCGAGGATTCGGTTAGCCATGGCTTGTGTAAGCAAAGGTTGGGAGGAGTGTCAACCATAAATAAAACTAAAGTACATGTGTAAACAAAAGAGAAGAGGGATGATCTACCTTGCTGGTAGAGATAACGTCCTTCATGGGAGCCGCTCTTTGAAAGTCTGTTTAGCAAGGGAGTTAGAGTGCCCACTACCATTCGTTGACAACAACAAACACCTCTCAAAATTTTACTTTTATGCTCTCTATATGATTTCAAAAACTTAAAAAGCTCTAGCACATGATTTTATCCCTGCTTCCCTCTGCGAAGGGCCATTCTTTTACTTTATGTTGAGTCAGTTTACCTACTTCCTTCCATCTTAGAAGCAAACACTTGTGTCAACTGTGCATTGATTCTTACATACTTGCTTATTTGCATTCATCATATTACTTTATGTTGACAATTATCCATGAGATATGCATGTTGAAAGTTGAAAGCAACCGCTGAAACTTAAATCTTCCTTTGTGTTGCTTCAATGCTTTTACTTTGAATCTATTGCTTTATGAGTTAACTCTTGTGCAAGACTTTTGATGCTTGTCTTGAAAGTACTCTTCATGAAAAGTTTTGCTATATGTTATCTATTTGTTAGCAACTATAGATCATTGCCTTGAGTCACTTCATTCATCTCATATGCTTTGTAATAGTATGATCAAGGTTATGTAAGTAGCATGTCACTACAGAAATTACTCTTTTTATCGTTTACCTACTCGAGGACGAGCAGGAACTAAGCTTGGGGATGCTGATACGTCTCCAACATATCCATAATTTCTGATGTTCCATGCTTGTTTTATGACAATACTTACATGTTTTGCTTGCACTTTATAATGTTTTTATGCATTTTACGGAACTAACCTATTAATAAGATGCCACAGTGCCAGTTCCTGTTTTCTGCTGTTTTTGGTCCAGAAAGGCTGTTCGGGCAATATTCTCGGAATTCGAAATCAACGCCAAAGATCTTATTTTTCCCGGAAGGCTCCAGAACACCGAAGGGGAGTCGGAGGAGAGCCAGGGGCCCCCACACCATAGGGCCGCGCGGGCCAGACCCTGGCCGCGCCGGCCTATGGGGAGGGCGCCCTGGTGCCCCTCCTGCGCCGCCTCTTCGCCTATATAAGCCCTTTCGACCTAAAAACTCGATACCAATCGACGAAACTCCAGAAAGACTCCGGGCGCCGCCGCCATCGTGAAACTCCAATTCGGGACAGAACTCTGTTCCGGCACCCTGCCGGGACGGGGAAGTGCCCCGGAAGCCATCTCCATCAACGCCACCGCCTCCATCATGCTCCGTGAGTAGTTCCCCCATGGACTACGGGTTCTAGCTGTAGCTAGTTGGTATTCTCTCCCCATGTACTTCAATACAATGATCTCATGAGCTGCCTTACATGATTGAGATTCATCTGATGTAATCGGTGTTGTGTTTGTTGGGATCCGATGGATGATACATTATGATTAGTCTATCTATAAAGTTTGTGAAGTTATTGTTGCTGCAATCTTGTTATTCTTAATGCTTGTCACTAGGGCCCGAGTGGCATGATCTTAGATTTAAGCTTTATACTTATTGCTTAGATTGTATCTACAAGTTGTATGCACATGTCACTGTCCGGAAACCAAAGGCCCCGAAGTGACAGAAATCGGGACAACCGGAGGGGATGGCGGTGATGTGAGGATAACATGTTTTCACGGAGTGTTAATGCTTTGCTCCGGTGCTCTATTAAAAGGAGTACCTTAATATCCAGTAGATTCCCTTGAGGCCCGGCTGCCACCGGCTGGTAGGACAATAGATGTTGTGCAAGTTTCTCATTGCGAGCACGTACGACTATAATTGGAAAACATGCCTACATGATTAATGAATTGATGTTATTTCTTAATGCCTTATCAATCCTATCAATTGCCCAACTGTAATTTGTTCACCCAACACTTGTCACTTGTTATTGGAGAGTTACCACTAGTGTAGATCGCTGGGAACCCCGGTCCATCTCTCATCATCATATACTTGTTCTACATGTCATTAGAAGTAGTATCAACTATCTTCTGGTGCCATTACCTCTGTGTTACTATTACTGCTGCTGTGTTACTGTTATTATTGCTCTCATATCACTGCTACTTTCACATCACCCCTGTTACTAGTGCTTTTCCAGGTGCAGCTGAATTGACAACTCAGTTGTTAAGGCTTATAAGTATTCTTTACCTCCCCTTGTGTCGAATCAATAAATTTGGGTTTTACTTCCCTCGAAGACTGCTGCGATCCCCTATACTTGTGGGTTATCACTGGGAGATATACTCACCAGCAGAATCAGCACGGAACACGCGAATGGGTGAGGTATACTGAGTGCGGACCATAGCCGCAAAACGCTGATAAAAATAGAGCACCTCACTGCGAGAGTGCATGAAAAACACCCAGGTGTACCGTGAAAAATCATCAATGAATAATATATAGTATTGATGGCCCCCTTTCGAAGCGAAGGGAGCCGGACCCCAAACATCTGAATGGACTAAATCGAACGGTCGCTGAGAGATAGACACACTAGTAGGATAAGGAAGCTGAATCTGTTTGCCTAACCTACAGCCCAGACAGTGTAATGACCCATCTCCAGAGACAGACCCTAGAAGGCCACGATGAACCAAAGACGACAGGCGAGAGTCACAAAGGTGACCAAGACGATGATGCCACTGCTGAAAAGAGCCGGTGACAGAGGCAACAACCGGAGGAGAACTGGCAGATGGAGTGGCAGCGGAAGGAACACGAAGCCAGTCTAACTCCCAAAGCCCCGGAGACTTACGGCTACGAGGGCCAGCTCCAACCAGGGCCTGTGTGCGACGATCCTGAACCGCACAAGACTCAGCGTCAAGAATGACGCGACAACTAGAATCGGTGAGCTGGCTAGCAGAGAAAAGGTTCATCTGAAGGCGAGAAACATGAGAAACATCAGGGACAGAGAAAGAGGGAGTAGAAAGGGTGCCTCTACTAGAAACAGGAATAGAGGTACCATCAGCCGTGACAACACGGACAGGAGAAATAAGAGACCGAAGAGCAGACTAGAAGACTCAGAGGTGATATGAAAGGAAGCTCCAGAATCCAGATACCACGGGGACGTACTGAGTGTAGAAACGGTGGTCGCGTGCCGAAGAGCCAATCACAGAACTAGCAGCGCCCGGCGAGGAAGAGTCTGTAGTAGCGAGCAGACCACGAAGACCCCGAGAATGTCCTGATCGAGAGTGCAACTGCAGAAGATCCTGAAGAGCCAGCCTGCTGACGATCCTGGAACAGCTGACGTAAACGGGATCCCGCGTCCAACAGGTGGAGGAAGTGTGGCCAACCTTGCCACAGTAGGTGCAATGAGGACAGGGCGGAGACTCGGACCGCGAGGCTGCTGACGTAAACTGGAATCCCAAGCATCAAGCGGCGGTGAAGCTGAGCTATCTCATGCGCGAGAGGGGCGCGACTGGAGAGGTCGACGTACAATCAGGTGCCGACGAGGAGCTATCACCCACACGCACAGAGGCCACCAAAGGGGGTGACGGAGAGCAACACGCCGATGAAGACAGAGTCGGCAAAGCGCGGTCATAACCACGTGAAGAGGCCGCGAAAGTCGATGTAGAGCGGCAGGCCGACGTAGACGGAGTCGACGAAGCGCGGCCATAACCGCGGGAAGAGGCCGCAAAAGTCGATGTAGAGCGGCGGGCCGACGTAGACGAAGTCGGCGAAGCGCGGGCAGAGCCGCATGAAGAGGCCGCAAAAGTCGGTGAAGCGCGGCTAGCCGTCATACACGGAGGCAGCGGACAAATACCAAGTACCGAAGGGAGGCCCAAAGATAAGGCGGGATCAGCGGAAGAAGACATCGGGTAACAACAGCCGACGACAGTATTTTTTTTTTTTTGCTTTTTTCTCAGCTGGAAGTCAACTCACGGCCACGCGCAAAGAGATCGAACCAATCTCAGCACACGCGGGCCGATCGGCAGGGGAAGAAGATGCGCACGGCAGCCAGGGAGATCGGGTCAACGAACTGGCCAAATCAGAGAAACACCAGGGGGATCACGGGCCAGCAGAGACCACAGGCTAGCAGGGGGCGAACGGGGCGCGCGGAGAGCGGGCGACGGCCTGGCGGAAGGCGGGCGGGGTCGGGCAGGGAGATCGGCGCAAGCAGGGGAGAGAGAAACTGGATCGGCCGGAACAAGCTTGAACGTCGGGCTACGGAGGAGGAGGAGGAATTTTTTGCTCTGATACCATGAGTACATGTACATGTGCACATATGCAGAAGCCCCCTAACATATGGGGAAACTACAATATACAGATATATACATCTAACACTATCCAACATCATATTTCATACATGGCTATTTTTGAGCATTTCCCTCTCCTGGCTGTGTCGATCAACCCAGAATGGAAATGGAGTGCTGAGATTTTCTCAAACTTGTTTTGGGATGTTGTCCCGTTATCCAGACATATATAGTGGATCCGGACGTATTGGGGAAAAAAGAACTCGCGAGCAGAGTAGCAGACACAACTGAGGAATCCCAGTACGCTGGTTTGGATTGAGCTCTACATGCCTGACAATGACGATTGAAAAGCTACTAACTGTATTTATCAAACTAGCGAGCAGCGATGAATTTGTCCAGAATTTTCGGCCGGAACTTGCTTGTTTGGACATCAACAGATTTCCCTTCAAATGGACAGCGAATTTACAGCCCTGGGTACCTCGTACTCCAAATTTTTGTGTGAGATTGTTTTATTCACACACAATATCCGTTGCCAGTAACAAGACAGCTATTATGACCAACATGTGCGCGTATCTGCATGCAAAGCCACAACCACACTGTGTGTATACGTCAACTTCAGAGAATGACAATCTGGCGTGTAGGCGACCTGCCGTGCATGCATGCACTCTTTATTTCTCTGTGATTTCTTTGAGATTTAGGATTATTACTACAGTTCATATAGCTGATGAAATGTTTGGGAGTGGATGCGTCTTTTGTTAGTGAGATAGAAGCTGAACCTCCTGTGGAGTACAACCTTCATCCCAAGGTTTAAGGCCTATATTTTTTTAGAAAGTCAAACTATGTTAAGTTTAATTAAATTTTTAGAAAAAAATATTAATATGTTAAATATAAAATTAATATTATTAGATAGATGATGAAATATATTTTATGTGCTATCTAAAAAATATTATATTTATTGATAGATTATTCTAAAATTTTGGTCAAATTTTACTTGCTTTAATTTTTTTTTTAAAATAAGCTTTAAGCCTTGAGATGGACGTAGTATTAAAGCAAGTACAATAAATTCTAGTGAGCTGAGAGAGAGGAGAAGAGAGAAGAGGAGTGGACCTCTCATGCAAGAGCTAGCTCTAGCACGTGCTATTAGACACTTTGTAAGAGTGAATGGTGGATCGTGCATTGATAAAGTACTAAATTTTTATAGCTCACTATTATACATGCTGGCTCTAGATTGACTATAGATGACATGACACTTAGCTTACAGCCAGCAGCTGGCTCTACATTAAACTTGCTTTTATGTAGAAGATGAGCTTCGTTGTTCGGAGCTACTAGTTAACTAAGTTGGCAGCTAGTATGACCTGTCCGTATCTGCATGCAAGCTCAACCTCACACGATTACCCAAGACCTATCGCCATGCTTGTGTGACCAATAGTAGCTGAAAGGCCGCTGGTGTGCAGCTGTTGTCTCGGCGCTGGCCCCACCAGCGACTCGAGTTGGTTCCCCTGTCGGCGACGGCGGCTTCGCCCGCTTCCCCACCGGCCGATCTCCTCGTCCCCGTAGTCTTTGTTTAGGTTAACCACGGATCTGGCTCGCGTGTGCGCCCTGTTCCCCGTGGTGCTCTCCATTGCTGCAGCAGTTCCCTCTCCCGTTCACCGAACCGGTTTTCCCTCTTTCTCTTTCCTACCACCATACAGCCTTCCAATCGCGGCGGCGTGCGGTCGTAAGACACTGGTTCCTCCTCCGCCGGGGCTGGCCCAAGTCTGGTGTGGGTGGTGGCGGTAGAGGTTGGGGTTGAGGATGGCGAAGGAGTTGGGCGTTGAGGGCATGATGCGGAACATGAAGCTGTCGGAGGCGGAGAAGAAAGGCGTCCGGATCGAGTGGGACAGAGGCAAGCAGGTCGGCGCCTCGGACCCTCAAGCCATTGGCAAGCTCTTCTCGGAAAAGCCGGCAATTGCGAGCGCCATGGCCGCCGCCCTCGGGCGAATCTGGTGTCCCCTCAAGGAGCTCCTCTGCAAAGACCTAGGTGATAATCTGTTCCTCTTTACTTTCAAGCAACACTCGGGGCACTCTCGCGCACTGAAGGAGGGGCCGTGGATGTTTGATAAGAGCCTGTTAGTGATGCGTGAGCCTGATGCCACTAAAGCTTTTGATGAACTCGAATTCAAGCATATCCCTATTTGGGTTCGGGTTTCGGGGCTGCCTTTTGGGATGATGAATAGAGCTGCTGGCGTTGTTATTGGGAATGAAATCGGTGAAACCATCCAGGTGGAAGTTGATGAAGAGGGTATGGCCATAGGAAAGGTCCTAAGGATTCAGGTGCGCCTGGATATAACACTCCCTCTGCGACGGGGAGTGATGGTGGAGATCGACGATGCAGGAACTGAGAAATGGTGCCCGGTTGCTTATGAGTACCTCCCAGATTTCTGTTTTGTTTGTGGCCTCATAGGACATCTGGAGACTGCCTGCAATGTCATATTGCCTCCCACTGAGCAAAAACAATATGGCTGTTGGTTAAAATTCATCCCACAACGCAAGAGAAGTGACGAAGGGAGCTGGAACAAAGGCTATGAAAGAAAGAACTCAGGGCCTTGGCGAGGCAGTAATTCTGGGGACTGGAGTGGGAGGAAAACCGGTAGCGACGCTGATGACTGGAGGAAGAACAAGCCAAAAGAGAGCAAAAAGGGGGAAGAAAAAGAGGTCACCAGCCCGCTAAAGCTCTCAGCTCCTGTGAGCAAGGGAGGGTCTCAAAAACAGCTTGTCTTTTCTGCTGAGGATGGCCTGCATCCTTCTAAGGACAACGCTGCGACCCCTGATGGTGCTCTCGGAGCACCCCCAAGCGAAGTGGAGATGTCTGTCCAGGGTCTACCGCTGCTGCCAGAGGCGAAGCAAGTGAAGGTAAACCCCTTGAAAGGTGATATCGCAGGAGTGCAAAAGCCTTTGTCAACGTTCAAACGCAAGGGTAGAGATGGTAGAGGAAACGGTGCCAAGGGAGGCCCTACTCTAACTGGTGAGAAACGTGGGGCTACTCCCATGGATGTCGATGCAAAGAAGGCTAAAAAGCTGAAGAATGTGGTGGCAATACAAGAAGACCAAACAAAAATTGTGGGGCTGGCGAACCAGTCCCAGGAGTCGCAATGAAATGTGCTTCATATAATTGCCGGGGTTTGGGGAATGGCCCGGCAATTAGAGGTCTCCTGGATTTACAGGAGAAGGTGGACCCCGATGTTTTGTTTTTATGCGAAACAAAGCTGGATACTGGTAGATTGCAATGGTTGAGGTGGAAGTTGGGTTTGACTAACATGGTGGCTATGGACTGTGAGGGTCAGAGTGGTGGGCTCGCTCTCTTCTGGCGTTCAAGCGTCAATCTCACCGCAGGGTTGAAGTCTAAATACCACATTGATGCAATTATTAAGGAAGATGATGGTTTTCAGTGGCGCTTCACTGGTGTCTATGGGGAACCCAAGACTGAGCTGAGGGATGCGACTTGGCAGCTGATGAGGTCTCTTAAACCCCAGAGCAATCTGCCCTGGGTATGCATGGGCGATTTCAACGAGATCCTTTTTGCCTGCGAGAAGGAGGGCGGGGCGGCTCGGCCCCAGGCCCAGATGAACAAGTTCAAAGAGGCCCTTGAATTCTGCGACCTACATGACCTGGGCTTCACGGGTGATCCTTTCACCTGGCGTAACAATAGCCATGAAGCCGTTTCTTACATCCGTGAGCGGCTGGATCGGGTGGTGGCCTCTGAATTATGGTGCACCCATTTCCCTGGGTTTAAAGTCATCAACGACAATCCTCGGCACTCTGACCACCGCCCTGTTGTGCTTGTCTTGGATGATGATAAAAGAACCAGAAGCTATGGTGAAAAACAATTCAGATTCGAAGCTAAATGGCTTGAGGAGGAAAACTGCAATGCTGTGGTGGAGAATGCGTGGCTCCGCGAGACCCGTGGGAGAGGTGGTGATGCGGTTACTGCCCTGAAAGGTGTGGCCTCTGACCTGAAAGACTGGAGCAATAACACCCTTGGGGACCTTGAGAAGAGAATAGCCAGAGTCAAGAAAGATCTTGAAAAATGGCGCCGGATGGAGATCTCGAAACAACAGGTCAACAGAGAGCACGTGCTGCGCTATAAGCTTGAGAAAATGGAACACCAAAGAGACATGTACTGGCGGCAACGGGCCCACGTCAAGTGGTTGGAGAAGGGGGATCGCAACACCTCCTTCTTCCACTCTCATGCCTCTGCTAGGAAGAAGAGGAATAAAATTAAGAAGCTGGTCCGTGATGATGGTGTGGTGGTGGAGGGGGAGTCGGAGATGGCGGCGGTGGTGACTAACTACTTTGATTCTCTCTTTACTTCCTCCACAGGTCACCGTCTTGAGGAGCTGCTCGAACATGTCTCGCCGCGAATATTCCAGATATGAACGAGCACCTCCTTAAAGACTTCACTACTGATGAGGTCAAGGAGGCCATGTTCAGCATTGGCGACCTCAAGGCCCCGGGCCCGGATGGCATGTCTGCAGTGTTCTACAAGCGATACTGGCACCTTGTTGGGGACCAGATCACTGCTGAGGTCCTGGCTATCTTGAAAGGCGGTGGCCTTCCGCCTGAATGGAACGATACTACTGTGGTACTTATCCCTAAGGTAACCAGCCCTGAAAAAATGAAAGATTTGCGCCCAATCAGTTTGTGCAATGTGCTTTATAAAGTTGTGTCGAAAATGTTGGCTAATAGGCTGAAGTTGCTCTTGCCTGACATCATTGCCCCTAATCAGAGTGCCTTTGTGCCTGGCCGGCTGATTACGGATAACATCTTGTTAGCTTATGAGGCTACTCACTATATGCAGAACAAGAGGACTGGCTCACAGGGGTTCGCTGCTCTGAAGCTCGATATGAGCAAGGCGTTTGATCGCGTTGAATGGCATTTCCTGGAAAGCATGATGGCCAAGATGGGCTTTGAACGAAGCTGGATCAATCTGATTATGGAGTGTTGCTCCACGGTGAAGTACAAGATCAATATCAACGGCACCTTGACTGATGAAATCTTGCCAGGTAGAGGTCTCAGACAGGGGGACCCCATATCCCCCTACCTGTTCCTTCTTTGTGCTGAAGCTTTCTCTTGTCTCTTAAATAGTGCTGATATTAGAGGTGACCTGGAGGGTGTGAAAATTTGCCCGGAAGCCCCGAGCTTTAACCATTTACTGTTTGCAGATGACTCGTTGATACTCATGAAAGTTACCCCAGAGAGTTCAACTCATCTGCAACATGTGCTACAGCTGTATGAGGTTTGCTCGGGACAGGTTGTCAACGTGGATAAGTCCTCTATCATGTTCAGCAAGAATACAAGGCAGGCTGACAAGGCTGCCATGATGGCTAGCCTTGGTGTGTCTACTGAGACTTGGAATGAGCGCTACCTAGGACTCCCGGTGTATGTTGGGCAGTCAAGATCAAAGGTTTTTGCCTATCTCAAGGATAGGATCTGGAAGCGCATCCAAGGTTGGATGGAGAGGATGCTTTCAAAAGTGGGCAAGGAGATCCTTATCAAGGCTTGTGCCCAAGCTATACCTATCTTTGCCATGACCTGTTTTGACATCACCAAAGGCCTCTGTGATGATATCAACTCCATGATCTGCAGACATTGGTGGGCTTACCAGGATAATGACCACAAGATGCATTGGCTTAGCTGGGATAAGCTAACTCTCCAAAAGAAAGAGGGGGGTCTGGGCTACAAAGATCTCCATGCCTTCAATATGGCTATGCTAGCTAAGCAGGCCTGGAGGCTGCTGACTGATCCCAGGTCTCTTTGTGGGCGGGTCCTGAAGGCCAGGTACTACCCTGACACGTCGGTGCTCCTGGCTACCCCTTTGGAGGGGATTTCATATTCCTGGAGAAGCATTCTCAAAGGTGTTGACCTGCTGAACATGGGAGTCATCAAACGGGTTGGTGATGGCTCCTCCATCAACTTGTGGCTTGACCCGTGGCTTCCCAGAAACTGGTGCAGAAAGCCAATTACCCCCAGAGGCCAAAATGTCCTCACCAGGGTGTCTGAGCTTCTTGACCCTGCCTCTGGCACTTGGGACGCGAGATTGGTGGACGACACTTTCAGCATCCAAGACGCGTCTCTCATCAAGGCTATTCCTGTTCATGAGGATATTGAAGATTTCTGGGCTTGGCACCCCTCTCCAAAGGGCCAGTTTTCGGTCAAGTCGGCTTACAAGCTTTTCAGGGAGGATAGAGAAAAGCCCTGCTCCTCCGGTGAAAACTCCTCCCCAGCTAATTCCTTTAGCTGGTCCTTGATATGGAATTCTCCTATTACTCCTCAAGCGAAGATGTTCCTCTGGCGCCTTGCTCACAACAGCCTGCCCCTCCGCTGGAACATTCTTAGAAGGGGCATTGACATTGATGCCCTGTGCCCTATGTGCTGCAGATTAAATGAAGATGGAGGTCACCTCTTTTTCAACTGCAAGCATGTGCGCGCCCTGTGGAAGGAGCTAAAACTTGAGGACTTCAGGCTCCGGCTTACCTCTTGCCTGGATGCCAAAGATGCTATCGCCTTGATCTTAACAGCTAATGACCATGTGAAGTGGAGGTGTGTTGCTCTGCTGTCTGTTTGGTGGCGTGTGAGAAACAAACGCAATGCGGGCGAATCAATGGCTTCGTTTTCCTCAGCCTATCACCAGATTCTCTCACTTGCTGCTGACTTTGAGCATCACTGTAACAAGCTCAAGAAGCCTGTGGCCCCTGCGGGGGAAATCAAATGGAAGCCCCCGGAGCAAGATTTGCTGAAGATCAACACTGATGGAAGCATGGACCTGGTGTCTAGGACGGGCGGCTGGGGTTTTGTGGTCCGCGATGCGCTTGGCGAGGTGGCTGGAGCTGGCGCTGGATACATGGCACATGTGCAGGACGCCCTGCACACTGAAGCTGAAGCTTGCCTTCATGCGCTGCTCCTCTCTCAAGCCTGGGGCATTTCCCGTGTCCACATCGAGACCGACTCCCAACAACTTGTGCATGCTATCGAAGGAAGTGATCAAGACCTGGCTCGCAATGGGGCTATCTTTAGGGAGATTAAGTTTCAGTTATCCTTGAACTTTTCTGTCTTTCGCATTTCCTATTGCCCTCGGGCCTGTAACCGTGTTGCGGACGCTATGGCGGCGCATGGCGCAAAGCTAGGTCCCAGGTCCCAGGCTGTTTGGCCGGGCTGTGCCCCTGACTTTGTGTCTGTTCTGGTAGCCAGCGATATTGCTGGGCTTACCCGTTAATGGAGTTCATGATTCCATCTCAAAAAAAAAAAAAAAGACCTATCGCCATCTCACTTCCCCGTAGCCTCCTCTTCGTCAACGCTCTGCCATATTGCGTACATAAACAATGTGCTTCGCCTGAGGTTAGCATTATCATCGTCATAGTATAAAACTAGCTCTGATGTACTTTGTACGTACAGCTACACGCACGAATCACTGGCTTAGTTAACAAGCGCACACACATCTCATTTTGCCGTTCGCAAGCAAAGGGCCGATGGGAGATCTGCAGCGCACGGGCGGCGCGCCGCGGCGAGGCGCCTTGCAGTTCCGTATACCGCGACGGCCTCGGCCTGTCGTGGCGACGGGCGCGCCGCTGCTGCCGGGAGAGGCGCCAGGAGATCGCAAGAAGAAGAAGATGGTGGTGGCGCGGCTCGGCGGCGCGCGGAGGAGCCTCTTCGGGGCGGTCCGGCGGCTGCGGATGCGGTGGGTGGCGGCGGCGTACCGGCGGGCGCTGCGCCGGCTGAGCGCCTTCTACGCCAGGGCGCTCGATGACCTCCTGGAGGGCGCGGCGAGCGTCAGCACGATTCACGCCAAGGCTGGCGCCGACTGCTCCTTCGCCACCGCCTTCGCGCCCGTCGTCCCCGTCGGTGGACGGTAGTGAAGCCCGTCTGGGCGCCAGCGCGGCGGTGCGCGTGGAGCGGCAGGAGATCGAATGATCGATCGAGTCGTGTCGGTGCATGCATGGTACTCGATCGTTTTTACTGCATGTGAGGAATCCAAGTGCTATATGTTCTTCTGCTTCTCGTTGAAATTGCATTTCTTCAATGGTGCCTTGGTCTTCCAAGTCCTCTGGATCTGTACGCGTACGGTGTGTTCCATAACCAGCTAGCATGTCACTCGCATCTACGTACGATTGCTCAATTTCTGAATATGAAGAGCACATACCATAAACTAAATATGGAAAAAAGAATAATGGTTAATTTTTTTTCCGTAATACATCCTAAAAACTGTACTCCAAAGCATATGAAGTATATAAGAAAAACCAAGAAGTGCAGTATAACTCCAAAGCAGGCTACACGACATAAACACAACGTCACTCGACTTACAACGTAGCCCGCAGCAACCAAACAAGGATAGCTCTCAACCTATCATTTATTTCTTTTTTCAAACAGTAACCAGACCCTGTGTTAAATTAACTAGATGATACCTCGTGCGTTGCTGCAACAATCATGAAAGCTAAAATCGAGCATAAGATGAGAGGATCGGTAGCATTAACTCATGATAAGAAAGTTACAATCACCACGGAAAAAATGGCCATTGCCGTGCGCCACTTTGCACGGCAAAGACCCTTATATGCACGGCAAAGGCTTTGCCGTGCGTGAACGCACGGCAAAGTCTGCGCGGCAAAGAGACCGCCGGCAAAGCCATCGTTGCCGTGTGCATGGCCGTTCTGCACGGCAAAGGCCTTTGTCGTGCGTCCTCGTCTTTGCCATGTGTGCGCTTCTTTGCCGTGCGGCAGAGCGTTGCCATGCATCCTCGTCTTTGCCGTGCGCGGTGACATTGCCGGGCGGCGTTCCCTTTGCCGTTCGTGCATACGTTGCCGCACGGCAACTATGTGCCGTGTCGTGGTTTTGCCGTGTGCCAGCAGGCCAGCCCGCACGGCAAAGAAAGTTCCAGCACACCCCCTCGGAGCTCCCAGGAGCACAGGTGAGCGCCACGTGGCGCCTTTGCCGTGCGTGTGCACACGGCAAAGAGACCAAAAGTCCTTTGCCGTGTGCATACACACGGCAAAGGCCCCTGATTTTTCATTTTTTTTCTATTTTTCATTTATCCCTGCATTTCAAATATTGCATTTCACAAATATAGCATATATAACATATATATTCAACATATGATCACCAAACACATCAACAACACCACAAATACATCGAGCACACATAGTTCATGCATACAATCCATTACATAGAGTCCATCCATATAGCAATGTCCATTATTACAATCCATTACAAGTGCGAACAATCCATTACAACAACGACAAGTGCACGACAACCATGACATCAACCTTGTCCTCCTCCATTGCTTGCGCCGGCCTCATCATCATTGTCTTGTGACAGATAATCTACAAGGTTGATGAAATTAGCATTTGCATTTGCATATTGAACACTTGAACAAGTACAAGTAGCAGGTTGGGCACAAGTGTAGGAGGACTCACCGTGGTTCATGCTCCGGACGATGTTCGTGTTGTGCACAGTGAGAGCTGCAAATCATAAACCCTAACCCTAAACCCTAAACCTATAACTAACCATAAATCCTTACCTTGAACCTAAACCCTAGCCCTACCCCCTAAACCCTAGCCCTAACCCTACACCTAACCCTAACCAGTAGATCGCACACCCTCGATCGTGTGATAATGGCTCTAGCTGCGGGTATATGTGCCAAAGGGTCCCAATCTTGGTTCTCCATGTGTATATGTCCTAAACAAACCTAAAAGAATGAAAAAGTACATTGGTGCACCCTCGCGTGAAGAAATCTAGGGGTAGACCCGTCGGGGCACACATACCGCTGTTTTGGGGGGGGGGGAGAATGACCGTCGGAGCACCGGAATCCCACCAAATCTTGCATGTGGACATATGATATGTGTGAAAGTGTGGTGCAAGGTGTAATGGTGCAAAAGTAGCTCCCCTAAACCCTAAACCCTAAGGGCGAGAGCCCTAAACCCTAGACCCTAAACCATTATCTACATGTGCTGACACCGGAGCTGCAAAACCATGCATCATAAACCCTAACCCTAACCCTAAACCCTAAACCTATACCTAACCATAAATCCTTACCTTAAACCTAAACCCTAGCTCTACCCCCTAAACTGTAGCCCTAACCCTACACCTAACCTAACCAGTAGATCAGGCACACCCTCGATCGTGTGATAATGGCTCTAGCTGCGGGTATATGTGCCAAAGGGTCCCAATCTTGGTTCTCCATGTGTATATGTCCTAAACAAACCTAAAAGAATGAAAAACTACATTGGTGCACCCTCGCGCGGAGAAATCTTGGGGGTAGACCCGCCGAGGCACACATACCGCTATTTTGGGGGAGGAGGGGGAGAACGACCGTTGGAGCACCGGAATCCCACAAAATCTTGCATGTGGACATATGATATGTGTGAAAGTGTGGTGCAAGGTGTAATGGTGCAAAAGTAGCTCCCTTAAACTGGGGATTAAACCCCTAGACCCTAAACCATTAACTACACGTGCTGACACCGGAGCTGCAAAATCATGCATCATAAACCCTAACCCTAAACCCTAAACCTATACCTAACCATAAATCCTTACCTTGAACCTAAACCCTAGCCCTAACCCTACACCTAACCCTAACCAGTAGATCAGGCACACCCTCGATCGTGTGATAATGGCTCTAGCTGCGGGTACATGTGCCAAAGGGTCCCAATCTTGGTTCTCCATGTGTATATGTCCTAAACAAACCTAAAAGAATGAAAAACTACATTGGTGCACCCTCGCGCGGAGAAATCTAGGGAGGTAGACCCGCCGAGGCACACATACCGCTGTTTTGGGGGAGGAGGGGGAGAACGACCACCGGAGCACCGGAATCCCACCAAATCTTGCATGTGGACATATGATATGTGTGAAACTGTGGTGCAAGGTGTAATGGTGCAAAATTAGCTCCCCGGTGTGACCTTCCTCACATTTGGGCGATAACACTTAGCAGATTTTCCGAAGAGCGGATTGCTCCGAAACCCTGATATATGTGGGGGGATGAACATGGAGAGTAATTTTTATTGCACATTGTCTAATAAATAGTCATCAAAAAGAAAAACTAATTAACAAAATAAATATAAGTATTAGATGAACTAAAATATAAAGAAAAAACAAATAAAATGTTTGTTGGCGCACGGCAAAGAGAGGAATGCACGGCAAAGGGGCCTTTGCCGTGCAACTAGGCTGCCCTCACGTACGACAAAGGCAGCAGCACGGCACCGTCCAGAGCCATTGCCGTGCAGCCAATCTTTACCATGCGTCTTGTAGTGTCTTTGCCATCATAGTTTCTTTGCCGTGCGCTGGATCGTTGCCATGCGCCACTGCTGACTTTGCCGTGAGCGTATTCTTTGCCGTGCGCTGCTCTCATACTTTGCCGTGCAGGTAGTCTTTGCCATGCGTGCTAGTTGCTACTCACGGCAAAGATGTTTTCGCCGTGCAGCGGCTCACAGCAAAGATTGGCTGGACGGCAATGGCCTTTTTTCCCGTAGTGAATGTACCTAATGGTAACATACTCCATGTAAGTTTGCAAAGCGATATATCAAATTTCATTCAAAAGAAACATGAAATAGTAAATGACGGTTAAAAGATACCAGACCTTTCTTTGCCTTTGTATTAAGGAGGAAGAACAACATCGAGTCATACAGAGGAATACATAGAAGAAACAGGAGACTACAAATCAGTTGTACATTGCATTATATGCAATTCGGAGTATAGATCGACAAACCCGATGTATACCTATTTCTGCTTTTGTGTTGATGAAGCATCTTGGACACATTGGTTCTCCAGCATTGGTTTTCGAGATAATGGCCTTTTCGCATCGAACATGCATCAATCTTCTATAATAAGAAAAGTAAAAAAAATTCCTAAGGAAGTTCTGAAGAATGCGAAACTGTTTTAGAGCTACACTTTAAGAAAAAAAAAGGGTATTAACTATTTTATGGGAAGGGATAAAAACTATATGACATTAGTGTATCACATAACAGCCGAAAAAGGGAGAGTTAATAACCGATGCCAAAATTATTGTTTGTTTGCCCTTGTTTTCACTGAAACAGTTCGAGACAATTAAGTACATCAAGAAAGCAACAATAATATAGGATACAAAAAACTGGGCTTGCAAATATGAAAACAAATACTTGGCTTGCGAAGTTGTATCCTTTATTTTCAATAATCGAATTGGTTGGAGAAGCAAAATTCTCATAATTAGTGTGTTCAAAGGTGAAAAATAGAGCACAATTATACTGCAACTTGGACCTTCTTTAGGATAAATTGAGTAACAACAGATCATTTTGGACCCTTCTAACCTGCAGGCATCTAGACATCTCTGACATACAATAGTATTTGATTATGGGAGTTGATTAGGAAAAAAGCAAAGGGATAGACAGCTGAGTGGTTAATTCTAACTGACAAATGTGAAATCTGTGGGCATTCCTCTAGCAAAATAGGATACTTGTTTCCTGCTATCTCTGTTTGGACTATCTGCATCTGTACTGAACGTACTTAAGAGAATTTCAAACATTGTAATCCAAGTACAGATGCATGTCATGAAGAAAGTTGATATCGATACTCGATGAAGGAACCGAACATCAGCTGAGCAAATTGAGCTTAAACCATATACAACGATGATTCTTACCAATGTTCGTTACGAAAATAATGTGTGGTCGACAACACACAACATTGTTGATAAGAACCAACACACTTCATAATGATTACACGATCAACAAACTTCATTTTATTTCATATTAATACTAGGATTCATCCATATCTCCAACTAAGATACCTAAGAAAAGGGACAGAACCATCATATAAATGAACATGGATGGGTAATTACGATACATGTATGACATCCACAATAAAGTTTAGATTACAACGTGATGGATGGCGGGATCAGTGGTTAACACGGATATGGTGATGGTGTTGATGTCGAGGCCTCCTTGTCTCAAGCCTTCTTGTTATGTTCCTTCAATGGCGCGGTGGTGGTCATGATGATCTACGGAGGCGGCACGGTTCCTCTGTGCGGACATGTGATGGAGATTGTTCTTGTGGTGGCTCTCCCCTCTTTTATATAGGCCTAGGAGGGGCCTCCAATAGTCCTTTAACCAACCTTAGCACCTAAGAAAAGTTCACGAACAAATGGGGACGAAATCCGTAGAGAATCACGTTAGTTTCTAGATGTTTCCGTGACCCAGAACCCGCGGTACGGGTGCACGGTATTGTCATCATGACCGTACCAGTGCCCTTAAGTATTCTACCCTCCTTTGGTATTTTTACCGACAATTCTTCATACATACTTCGATTTAGGTGTTCTTCAGCTCGTTGGATTCGTATCGACAAGGGATACAACACCATGGTCTTGGATTTTTATTAGATTGTGATAGAAAAATCGACTTCTTTCCACCATTGAAATCGCTAAGTCGGCATGTAACACCTCCATATTGCCTCCCTTTGGCCCCTTACCTTGTGCTTTGCCCATAAACATTCAAAACACCTACACACACATCAACAACAAGGAAAATGGTAAAATAATACTAAAACTACTAGTTGTGTAAATCTCTCATGAAAATACTTGTAGTCATACATTTAGGACATAGTCAAAGCTAGATAGAGAGTATGTCATGACACAAAAAAGTATAAGTTTATGTAAAGAAAAAATGTTTCTTTTTGGACTCATCAGCGACCAATCGGTAATCTAGGAGTTCTGTGTGGCGGCTTCCATTGCAACAATGTCGTTGATGAGTTGTGGTCCGGTTGCGAAAAGGCCTTCTTAGTCGGTTGCCACAACATGTCCGAGTTCCTCATTGTTGTCTTCCATTACCGTGAAGTCGGAGCTGCTATCTTTTTCGAGATTCTTCATTTGAGCGATGTACGATGACCTGCAAGGGGCGGTCTGCTCGTGAAAATCTTCTTTGGCGCAGGTCTTTCCCATCTCCTCTCCAGAGCTCATCATCAAAGTTGGACTTAACCGTCGTGAGCTGGACGCTGCCGCTACGACATGATCTTCTTGGTGGCCTTTTTGGGGAAGTTGAAGTCGTTGGAGAGTGATGCATGATAATGACGTCGGTGGAAACCTCGACGCCGATCACGCTTCAGCGGTGTATGCGCAGCTTTGGTGGGTAAATAGGGTTCTATGTATCCCCGACGGTTGGTAAGGGTGTATGTATCAGTTCTCGGTCGGTTTTCCACTAATAAACCAACTAAACTTTATTCTTCTTCTTGATTTATGAAAATGACAAGTATTTTCCTCGCTTCAAAGAAAATGAGGCATTAACTGTTGTCCCGCTATAGGTCTGGCCAAGAACACTTAGATGTTGTCCACTGTAATTATTATACTAGCAGCCGATGGATTTCTCCAATTTCTCTAGAGTTATCGTCAGGGAATTGTTTGGACATCAACAGGTTTCCCTCCAATTAGAGCAATTTCAATAGTGTAGCCAGTTGCTCGCTATAAGCCAAGTGTTCATGTCATCTATAGCCAACTTAAAGCCAACATATACTATAGGGAGCTATAAAATGTAATACTTTATTAATGTATGGTCCACCTTCCATTCTCATAAGAGGTATATATAATTTTAGTCCCACAACTTACACCGTGGGAGCGTTTTAGTCCCACATCTTGCAAAGTGAACAAGGTTAACCCACAACTTACAACCCGGGAACATTTTAGTCCAATTCAACCGAATTAATACCATTTTGATACAACTGTTGGTCCAAAATCGTTCTGGGTATCAGAAATTTTGCAAAATGACCCATGTGTATTTTTCTATGTCGCTTGCGACCCTGTACCGCCTGACAGGAGGTCCACATGTCAGTAATATACGTACAAATAATAAATCTCTAAGTGCATTGGAGAGATCAGAACTTGCAACCTGTACTGTCAAATACACGCTTGCCACTACAGCACTGGCGGCGACATGATAATATTTAGAACGCCAGTTTATTATACAGTACATTATTTTTAGGCTACCTCGCCTACACGAGTGCGGCGTTGTGTGTCCTAGCTGCTCGCCTCCAAGCACGCATCGGTGGAGCGACGGGTCTGCGGCGCTCACACCCGTGGAACCCATGGTGTAGCCGTCGTCGCTCAGTTCATCAGTGAGCTGAGCTCTCGCTGGCTCACACGGACATGAAACATAGAAAGAAAGAGTTACGAGCATCTCCACTCGTCCCTCCAAAGGCTCTCTATAGGCTTTTGGAGAACGCCGGCGCTAAAAATCGCACCCATCCGTGGCTCCCGAAATAAATTTTCAGCCGATGTGGTCCAATTATCCATCCGGCATCCCAGATCGAACCTTCAAATCTTGTCAACGGTGCACCTTCAAATCTTGTCTGGGCTACATAAGTTGTGTGGGTATTCATCTATGGTGTCTGAGCTCCTGGAGTTGGGTGGTAGTGATGTTATGCCTCCTTCTATCAAGAAAGTGAGGCATGTGGTTCCTATTGGTGTTGGTGTTGCTAATTCAAGCTTTCTGGCAATGATGCCTAGAGGCGTCGTCGCTAGAGAGATTTGCGATTTTCTCGCCACCTTGGTTGCTACCTACCCTGGATCCATAGTTGATTGATGGATGCCCCCAATGTCATGGCATCTCTTTATCGGCGTTAAAGTGTAACATCCCAAAAATTCAAAACAAAATAAATGAATTTCCCTAGTTCCAAATTTTGGAACCAACAAAAACTTTTATTAAATAGAGTATGATACATAGTGATCTTGCTTAATTCTTGTGCTATTGCCATGATTGCTTGTTATAGTAGTTTGAAATAATCTTAAACCCTAAAACTCACCCCTCTTTTCACCATCCTAGTTAAAATAAAATAAAAGGAAATTAAATAAGAAAAATGCATATGTGCCTGTGCCTATGTTTATAAATCTTTACCCTAAGCTTTTCTACTTTGCTTAGAAGTTTGGAAAACCTTCATACACCTTACCTAGTACTTATCAAACCAAATCCAAGTTGTTTCCAAAGAAAATAAAAAGAAACTAAAAATGCCATAGAGGCATATGAGAGTAAAATAGCAAATATGAGAAATTAAGAATCTTGACCCTAAGACATGTTGTGAATGGTGGGATCACTCCTATATACCATTTCAACACTCAACAACACCAATTGGGTCAAGCCAAGTCAAATTAAAACTCAAATGCAACATATGCATAGAGCCATATGTGACACATAGCTATAATACCCAATTCTTGCCCTATGACTCTAAACCTTGACCAAATGATGGGAAACCATCTCCAAACCTAATATAACACTAAATTGACCCTAACCCATGCCCAAGTAAAGCAAGGGGAACAATTTACAAGAATGAAGAAAATTGACACATCACCTCTTATGTATTATATATGGCCATTTTTGTAAATCTTTGAACAAGACCATTTGAAATGGTTTCAATGGTCTTAAAATGTTTCTAAACTAATAAGAATCACATTAGAGTCAAGAAATATCAAATCAATTGGAGAGAAATCAAATGGTGAGATAATTCCATTTTTACTCACATACACATAAGACCAATTTTGCAAATCTTCATCAAAGGCCACCATTGCTTGATCTATTGTTTGTAAAACTCTTATATATGATAAACAAACACAATTGCATCAAAGAAACAAGAATCAAACCAAAGCAAATATCAAAACTTACATACATGTGATAATGGTCATATTGTCATTTTATATAATGTTCCCTACTTTACCCCCTGGGTTTGACTTTTCTTCAAACCAAACTTGGTCAACTATTGCCATGTCATCCAAGACCAAGTGAAAGTGAACAACTTTCATGTTGACCATTAGTGCTAATGTTGACCAGGTTGACCAGTATAGATTTGACAAGAACAGACTTTGAAACTATGTGAAGATAACCCCAAATTTGAAACCTCACAAACCTTTGCCAAATTGGACACCACCACCACCATCCCTTCTCTTTAATTATATAAATGAGTTCCACCAAAAAGATTTCCAAATTTCAAACAAAATCTTCATGCGGCCATTGTGTCGAGCACCTTGTGTGCACAAATCTGGAAAGGTGACTGTAATGTCCCAGGTTTAGAGACGATCGAGGGGTAGATTTTAGAAAGGGATGTGCATTGCATAGTAAATTCTGGGGAAATTTCGCGCTTTTAAACAAAAACTGCATCGAAGGGGGACAAGTTTCTCTCTCGACACCTTACAGGGTTAGGGTTTCGAGAGTGCGACAAACTTGCATCTCACTTCACTAGTTTAGGGTTTTGAGAAGAGAGGGGAGAGTTTGCTTGATTGAATTCTAAATAATATGACATGGTTGAATTCAAACCAAGGTTGAATTTGAATTTCAAATTCAAACATTAAATAATTACCTTAAATAATTCAATTGAGGAAATTCATTAAGTATATAATCAATAATAAACAAGATGAACAATTATATTAAAGTAAAGCTCATTAGAGAAAACTTTGAGCTTTATTGATCATCACACACATTACAATGTCATTACAATATTCATAAGTGAAATAAAAGAATAATACAACACATTACATAAATGGGCAGAATAGAAGAAAGGAAAATAAAGAAAAATTACAAGTTAATAATCCTAGTCTAAATTCTACAAGGTCATCCTCATTTGATCTTGTATTTGATGAATTCCTTGTCCATTTTGCTCAATGGATGATCCCTGCACAAAATCACAACGAAGAACAAATTATGCCAAGTGGCAAAGCCACTTGGCAGGTTAGAAAAGAAGTTAAAATGGTGGATAATATCACAGCTCTGCCGAGCTGATCCTTTCCAAGCCAGATTCACAGGATCTGGTTCACACAGACACACAAGCAGCACACACATCAGGTGTGCATGCTCAACACCCAGGCACTGGTTGTGCATGTGGCACAGCTCACTCACACATCATCAGTGAGTCACCAAAGTGACCAGGCCAAGCTGTCGACCAGGGAGAGCACAGAAGCACCATATTTAACCTTTCCAGAGCCCAAACCCTAGCCATTTGTTCATCCATCGACAGCAGCAGTGGTAAGTTCATCAAGAACACCAAGAACACTTAGAACAGGAAAAACCACAAGCCACCAGAAACCATCCAGGGACAGTTTCACCAAAAAACTGTCAGCTGTAAGCAAGTACCAAATGGAGTAAAGTACCACAAGCTTGTAAGGAGGAGAAGGGCAAGCAAACCAAGCATCACAGAAGCAATCCTCTACAACAACACTTAATTCTAGGAGCTGGAGTGAGGTATACCACACAAGAGCCTGAGCAAGATCATATCTTGCTCATACTTAAGCATGATTGCATCACAGGAGCACAGAAGGGTAGAAAACCCTAGGTGTATCATCATTTGGTTACTAAACCAATTGGTGCCAGCAAGTACAACTAAGGCTAACAGGAAAATAAACCAGGGAACACTGGTTATGACAACACAGTGTCAAAACCAGAGAAATCCAGCATGGAATTATTCCTTGCAGCCAATCAGGATCACAAAGCACCTATTGACCTAGCTAAAACCATCAGACATAGACAGAATACTGTCTGTTTGTTTTCAACATCAAGAGTTCTGGCCATCCAATAAATGGATCACCAGACAACATTTGGTAAGTAACAACAAGCCAACAGATAGGGGAGCCATCCCAGGGCAGCACATGTATACTGCCAGGATCACCTCAACCCTTAACCAATTCCAACAAAGAAACCATGCACAGATATCATCACCCAGTAGGGTTCAAAAGGAGGGTTAGGGTACACAAGCAGGTGTTGGCATCCATCTAACCCTACCAAATCCAGTGAGATGATCATCACTAAATCTCAGTTCACATCATTTATCCATCTAATCAAGCAAGGATAAACAGATAAATGAAACAGACAAGCAATTGATGCTTAAGCAAGCAACAGCACACATCAGGCCAGGCCTGTGTGATACACAAGAGAGCAACAGTGAGGCACAGACACCAAAGGGCAGCTGTTACAAGCAACTGGTGATCATATGAACACCAGAAGCTTGATAGAGCATGCTACTGCATGCTAGAACTCATTCTAAGCAATTAACACATGAACAGATAATTAAATAACTGAACAATTGCATCACAGATAAGGGCATCAGGCTTTATAATTGTATCCAGAAGCACATCAAAGGCTTGATGAACCAAAGGATCACAATATACAAGAAAAGCACATGACAATTCATCACTGAATCACACTGCTAAGCAAACAGTACAGCTCAATGGAGCATAATCATGAATCTGAACTCAATGAACTAGCCCAGAGGCACTGGCACTTGCTAATATGCAAGAATTAACCACCACAATCAAGCCAGGGACAGGATTAAGCACACACAGTATGCCCTAGTGACAGTAAAAAGAATAGGAGCATGCCAGTAGGCCATGAGCATCACTGGATGCTCATGAGCAATCACAGGAGGGCCACAGCCAGAGATGAAAATGAACAGAAACAGCTAGGAAACACAGAAGCATGGTAATCACAGCACAGTAAGCAGCATATGCATAGTTGTAGAGCCAGCTAGGAGCCATGGCGCAGGTAGGCAGAGCAGCACGGGCACAAGGAACAACAAGAATGGCCAGAGCTAGTCTAGAAGGAAGGGGAGAGAGAAAGATCAAGCAGTAGAGCAGAAGGGAGGCGGTGTACACTTACGAGTAACGGAGGAACACGGCCATGGCGGCTACGGCGGCACGCGCCGGAGCACGGCGGCGCCAGGCCAAGCCGGGCCATGGCGACACCACGGCACCAACCGCACCACGGCGGCGAAGCCAGGGCGGAGTCCAAGCACCAGGAGCGCCAGGAACGGCGGGATCGAGCGGATCCCGTAACCCTAGCCGCCGCGAGGGAGAACGAAGACGAGCTGGAGCAGCGCCCGCTCCAGATCGACGCGGATGAAGATGACCGCCGTCGAGAGGCGCGTCGATTGCGCCCCATGGCGTAGGCCATGGCGGCCGGAGTCCGCCGGAATCGACCGGCGACGGCACGGGCGACGCAGGTCGCCAGTGAGAGCGGAGGGGATTAGGGTTAGGACGAGCGGCGCGTGGCGAGGGAGTGAGCGACCGACCGCTCGGGTCGGTTGGACCCGAGCTGGTCTAGCCAAACCACTGGGCTCCACTGACAGGTGGGCCCAGGGGCAAAACAGACTTTTCCAAATTCCATTAAAAACCAGGAAATTGGAAATTCAATAGAAAATTGATAAAAGCTCTAAACAAATAATTAAAAATATGAAAACAGATCAGCATAAAATTATCTATCATAATAAAATACAAAAGAGAGTTTTTGAAGACAATTAAAAATAAGTCTTCATTTGAGGATTTAAATAATCATCTAAATCACACATCAAATTTTCAATAATAAAAATAAGTCCATTAATGACTTAGGACTTCAAAAACACCTTGACAACATTTCAAGGTTGGATTTTACTTTAAATCATGTATCCCCAAATTATTCTTAGTATTAACCTCTTACATGAAATAATAACGATATCGGAAGGGGGGAACAAACCCTAAAAATGGAATCATGCATAATTGCTTCTTTAACCATTGCCCTTATCGGACAATGATGCTATTTTTCAGAACAAGAGGACAAGGGTCAGTCCATACCTTCCAACTGCAGAACTTTGCAGTGTTCAGGCAAGTTCATCGCTTGCTCATGTCATTTGAGTATTTTTACCAAATTACTTGCAAAGTACTATATTTATCACTATTGCATGAAAAACAAAAACACTATTTTCATAACTATGAATATGACTATGTGGTGGGCAATGGAACCATGGATTGTGTTGATATGGTGGAGGTTCCATTGCAAGGGTTTATATCCATCTAGGATTAAACAACAAATGTCGCCAGTGATTCTTGTGCCGTAATACCCGTGTTAACCATAAGATATGGAGTGGGATGGAATAGTCAAAAGTGTTTCCACCTCTCGTTCATCAACGGATGCGCTTACCGTAGCAGTTGTGTCTGGCGGAACAACCGGAGGGTGGGGAGCCCATTCTAATTCCCCACGGTAAAGCATTGCTTGCCGTAGCAGTTGTGTCTGCGGAACAACCGGAGGGTGGGGATCCCATTCTAATTCCCCACGGTAATGCGGTCTATGATGGGTTGCAGCCACCGGCGTAGGAGTGTATGGTAGAGCCCAGATGTTGTCGTGGTCGGGGTCCACCCTGAAATTACGGGAATAATGGGACCGACGTGGACCCAGGGTCGGCGCATGCAACAAAGGGTGGGTGTTCGAGGTAGCGGAGGAACATGATTGGCTAGACCTTATACCGGGCCTCACACCAAAGGAAGTGTGGACGGGAAAGCTGCCCGGTTGGCACCAAGGTTAAGATCTCTTATGGGTAAAGCAACACACCTGCAGTGTAAAGAATCGTGACTGTCACTCCCTGTTCCGGGATATGGAACTGCGAACGCGGCCGGAAAGGAGCTCCATGAAGTTCTAGTAAACCGGTGAAGGCTGACGGACATAGCTCTTTGAAATAAAAGCAATCTCTTGAAGAAATGTTTATCAAAACTTGCATTGGTATTAGACTTTCTGGTCTAGTATCGTAGCTAGTGCATAAAACACCTCTTATCTATAATGAACTTGTTGAGTACGCCCGTACTCATACCACTCTTAAACCCCATGCTTAGATTGTCTGAACCGTCTGGAGGAGGACTATGACAGCAATGATGGAGCCGAGATCATCGGCTACGAGGAACCAGACCTCTCAGGAGGAGTGGAAGGCGTAGACTACATCATCGTCTACGGATCCGGGGAGGCTTCCGGAGGAGAACAAGCCTAGAGATCTCTGAGGAGTAGTAGTAGCCGAGCAGCACAAACTCTTACTACAGAGCTGCTCGATTAAATAAATGTTTAGTTTAATGAGACAATGGTATTGTAAGTTAAGTTGGGTTCGCCTTGAACCCAGGAGTTATCCTCTTAGGACCCAAGAGGAGCTCCGAGACGACTTGTGTATGATGATTGTAATAATATGTGAATGAGTTATGGACCTTGCTATGTTCTGTTGTACTACTCTGAGGGATGTAATATTTGCGGAATGGTACTTGCGAATGTTATATCAACGACTGGCATACTACAACATGCAAGTGGTATGCGGGTCACCACAAGTTGGTATCAGAGCAAAAGCTTTGACCTTAGGTTGGAACCTAGTAAATGGGACCAAACGTTAGGAGTCAAATAGGATTAGTAAAGAATTCTCTAAAAATATGGTGTATATTCAATTGAGAATACAACAATCATATCTTTTAGTGCGATAATTCTTTATTATCTCTATTATGATGCATTATTACTAATCTTATAATCTTTCTATTTCTACAGCCAACATGGCAAGTTCACGACCGGGAAGAAACGTGAAAGTTATGGATTCCACACTGAACGAATACCAAGGAGGACTTGCTGATATCCTACGAGCCATGTTACTGGAATTTGGGTGTGATCCCCAGATTCCAGTAAAGAAGTACATGTTCTATGATGGACCGGTGTTGGCCAAGTGCAGAGTAGGACTGCGACTTCCCGAATCTTTGGGAATGAGCATAGTCATGCCAGCTGGAGAAGCTAGGACAACCAACACAGCCTACCATATAGCTGTTATGAGAGCCATAACCGACATACGGGAACATAAGACAAAAGAGCTTATGGATTCCGAGTTTTCCCATATTCCCCATAATCAGGAGGAAGAAGATCCCTTGCTCAACCACTACAAATACGCCAAACGCAAACCCATAGCAGCGGCAAAATATATGGATAATAGCCGTAACTTCATATCATTACTCTTTCAGCTGAATCATCATCTGATAGGAGCTATTGATACGATGTTAGAGGAATTTACCGAACCCAAGGAGGAGAGTAGGGAGAAAGAACCTATGGAGAATGTAGTGCACACACCAGTTTATTCAGCTGGTGACTACATCAGCTTTGATCCACTTGCACGTGAACCTACACCTGCTACACCTGGGAACTACCTGGGTAGTTCCTATGGGGGATACGAAGGCGGAGCGGAATCCGGAAACAACCAGCGTTCCGAGACTCCAATCGAGAATTCCAGGGGTTGGCGTTGGGGTAATGATACTGGAACCCATAGTACTACTGAGTATTATGATGGAGAGATGAACGATGATGCAACAACCCAGAACCAGAGCTATCCTAGTAATGAAGGAGTGGATGGAGGATATCCGACACAGGTTGAGTCGGGTATGGGTTTTGGTAACCCTTATGGTGGGGCTACAGGAGAGTACACCCGATGGGTGGACTATGATGCACTCAACGATCAGTTTGTGAACACTGATTTCTCCTTAGGGTCATCATCGGATTCGGACTACAAGCCAACGGGGAGACCTTATGTTCCAGGGTCTATCAGGAGGACGACACGTTCGACCGGATGGAAGCCTGGAATGTATCGGGAGTGAAGACCGATTAGAAGTCCACCAAGGGAGGCGTGGCTATAATACACAAGTACCACGTGTATTATAGTTTGTAATATTTGTATAATTTGTACATATACTTTAATAAGTGAGTTTGCATACTCACATCGACTTGAGTATTGTAATAAGACCACTTATGTATGTATATACAGGTATATGTTTTGTATGATTTGGATTTGCTTCTTGATTTCCATTGCGTGACTAGTTCTGTGCACAAAGTTGAGCTCAGAAAACTTGCGCATGGAGTAATTATGAGTATCATCTTGTGTTGCAGAACTAGGGGGATTATGTCGGGAACGTTAGGAAACGAGACGAAGCCAGCGCATGGAGCGCGAAGCAAAGGAAAAGGAAGAGGCTGAGGGTGCAGCCGATGTTTCACCACCACCACCACCCATGACGCAGCAAAACTTTATCCAGTACATGCAAGCTGGCGGAAGAGAGGCAGCGTAACACTGGAGCTGCAGAACAAATTCCTTCAGGATCTGATGCAGAATAGGGTGGAGAGACCTGAGAACCAGGGAGTCACATTAGCAGACTTCCAAAACACCAAGCCGATATCTTTCGCATACGCGCCAGAGCCGATGGACGCGGAAGATTGGCTGATGGATACTGAGCGCAAGCTCAACACTGTTGGATGCAATGACCAAGAGAAGGTTCGATATGCTACCCATCTGCTATGTGGACCTGCAGCATCATGGTGGGACAACATTGTAGCCGTGTATCCGGCAGGAAAGGTATTTACCTGGGAGGAGTTCGCAAGGAAGTTCAGGGAATCCAATGTCCCTGAAAGTAACTGAAGCGTCGAGAGTTCGAGAGTCTCGAGCAGAAGGACAAGGCAATCCTGACCTATGTCAGGGAGTTTTCAAAGTCCCGGTATGCTGTTGAGGAAGTCAACACCGAGGACAAGAAGAAGAAGAGATTTCTGAGGGGGTTAAGTCCCCAGTTCAAGGTACAGCTACGGATGATGAGAGCAACGGAATTCCAAGAGTTGGTGGATGCAGCCATCACTCTTGAAGATGACTTCAAACAACTGCAAGAAGAGAAGAGGAAAAAGGCCAAGTATGAGCCTAAGAGGTTTGTTAGTAACAAGCCTAACACCAGCTTGAGTTTCAAGCCCAGATACAACAACAACAACAACAACAACAACAACAACAACAACTACTACGGTAGTAGGAAGAATCAGGCATTCCAGACTGCAAATCAAATAGTTTGCAGAAGCTGTGGATTCACAGGGCATGTCGCCAAGGATTGCAAGAAACCAAGGATTATATGCTTTGGTTGTCGCCAGGAGGGGCACATGCTGAAGGACTGCCCCAAGAAGAATAGGGGAGGAGGTCAATCTGGAGGAGGAGGAAATCGTGGAAACACCGGAGGGAGCTGGAAGAATAAGAAGCCCTTCGGCAAGCTGAACTGCAGTCTGGAGGAGGTGGCCAACTCCGACCAGGCGGTGATAGGTACGCTCCAGATACTCACTCATCCTGGCAAAGTACTTTTTGATACCGGTGCAACTACATCATTCATTTCTCAACAATTCATCATCAAACATGGGATTAGTTGCACTAAGTTAGATACACCCATAACCATACTTTCTGCGGGGGGAACGATAGTAGTAACCCATGTCAAACAAAAACAAGTCATTATGATCAATAAGTGCGCGTTTGACGCGGACCTGTTCATTTTACCGATGAAGGACATTGATGTCATTCTTGGTATGAACTGGTTAGAAGCTAATGGAGCATTGATCGACTGTGTAAACAAGACGGTGTCATTGAAAAGTCCCGATGGAAGTAGAATGATCTACCAAGGCGACAAACATACTCAGATTGAAGTGGAGCTGCAGCTGAACAGCATGAAGGAGGTGAAGTTAGAAGATATACCTGTAGTAAATGAATTCCAGGATGTGTTTCCTGCGGAATTACCTGGTATGCCACCAGATAGGGAGATAGAATTCACTATCGACCTAATCCCAGGAACAGCTCCGATTGCTAAAGCACCATATAAAATGGGGCCTAAGGAATTGAAAGAACTGAAGGAGCAATTGGATGACTTGGAACAAAAGGGATTCATTCAAGAGAGTGTTTCACCATGGGGATCACCTGTGATCTTCGTGGATAAAAGGGATGGAGGAAGAAGGATGTGCGGAGACTACAGGAATCTGAACAACGTCACAATCAAGAACAAGTATCCACTTCCAAGGATACAAGATCTATTTGATCAGGTTAGAGGAGCGGGAGTCTTTTCCAAAATTGATCTAAGATCGGGTTATCACCAGATAAAGATCAAGAAGGAGGACGTTCCGAAAACGGCTTTTGTCTCAAGGTATGGACACCATGAATACCTTGTAGTACCTTTTGGATTAACCAATGCCCCAGCAATATTCATGAATCTCATGAATAAGATTTTCATGCCATATCTAGACAAGTTTGTCATCGTATTCATCGATGATATTCTGATATACTCCAAGAACAAGGCAGAACATGCCGAACATTTGAGGTTAGTGTTGCAAACACTAAGGGAACACCAACTTTACGCCAAATTCAGCAAGTGTGAATTTTGGCTGGATCAAGTGGAATTTCTTGGACATGTCATTAGCAAGGATGGAATCGCTGTCAACCCGAGCAAGGTAGCAGCAGTTCTAGAATGGGAAGCACCCAAGACTGTCAAGGAAATCCGAGGATTCCTAGGAATGGCAGGATACTATCGGAGATTCATTGAAGGATTCTCTAAGATAGCAGGACCTATGACCAAGTTGCTAAGGAAAAATACACCATTCGTGTGGTCCGAGGAGTGTGAGAAGAGTTTTCAAACCCTGAAGGAGAAACTCACCACGGCACCGGTGTTAGCAGTTCCGGAAGTTGGCAAGGATTACACCGTGTACTGTGACGCATCCAAACATGGATTGGGTTGCGTACTCATGCAAGATCGGAAAGTGATATCCTATGGATCGAGGCAACTCAGACCTCATGAAGTGAACTATCCAACACATGACTTGGAATTAGCAGCTGTCGTGTTTGCATTAAAAACTTGGAGACATTTTCTCTATGGAGCTAAGTGTGAGCTCTATACAGATCATAAAAGCCTCAAATATTTCTTCACTCAGAAGGAACTCAACATGAGGCAGAAAAGATGGCTAGAATTGATCAAGGATTATGATCTGACAATCAATTACACACCAGGGAAGGCTAATGTTGTAGCAGATGCCTTGAGTAGGAAGAGTACGGAGGAGTGGAACAAGAAATATCACCGGAGCTGAGGAAGGAAATAAGCCAAGCCCAAATACAACTTTGGGAGAAGGAAGCCCATGAAGGATTATCGGCGTTGCAAGTAGCCGATGAGTTGAATGTCAACCTGAAGAATGAGATAATGATGGGTCAGTTGGACGATCCATTCATTGTAGAAGAGATGAGAAGAATAGATGAGGGAAGACCATCAGAATTTCACCGAGGAGAATCTGGATCTTTGTGGTTCCAGAAAAGAATTTGCGTTCCGGATATTGCTGAAATTAAGGAAGTAATACTCCGGGAAGCTCATCAAACACCATATTCCATACATCCGGGAAGTACAAAGATGTACATGGACTTAAAGGAACTATTCTGGTGGAATAACATGAAGAGGGAGATAGCACAATATGTGGCAGAATGCCATACCTGCCAAAGAGTGAAGGCTGAACACCAGAGTCCGGCAGGGAAGTTACAACCTTTACCTATTCCAGAGTGGAAATGGGAGGAGATAGGAATGGATTTCATCACCGGACTACCCATGACTAATAAAAAGAAGGACATGATATGGGTAATCGTGGACCGGTTGACGAAAAGTGCACACTTTTTAGCGGTAAACCAGCAGGATAAAGGAGAGAAACTCATCGATCTTTACATCAAAGAGATCGTGAGTAAGCATGGAGTGCCTAAGAAGATCGTATCGGATCGAGGATCCGTGTTCACATCAGCATTTTGGAAGCAACTTCACGAAGCTTTAGGATCCAAGTTGGACTATAGTACCGCTTATCATCCACAAACCGGTGGACAAACCGAGAGAACCAATCAGATCTTAGAAGATATGCTTAGGGCTTGTGCCCTAGACTTCGGAGGATCATGGGAGGAGCATCTACCTTTAGCAGAGTTTTCATACAACAATAGTTATCAAAGCAGCATCAAGATGGCACCATTTGAAGCTCTGTATGGAAGGAAATGCAGATCACCAATATGTTGGTATGAAGCCGGAGCAAGCAAAGAGTTCAACCCTGATTATGTCAAGGAAAAACAACAAATCATTGACATTATCCGAGACAGGCTCAAAATAGCCCAGAGCCGGCAAAAGAGTTATGCCGATCAGAAGAGAAGGACATGGGAACCACAAGTTGGAGACATGGTTTATCTTAAGGTAAGCCCGATGAAAGGACTCCAGAGGTTTGGAGTAAAGGGAAAACTCAGTCCTAGATATATAGGACCTTTCAAGATACTGAGTCAGAATCGAGGTTTAGCCTTTGAGTTGGATTACCGGGAAGGCTAGCTCAAGTTCACAATGTATTCCATGTTTCACAACTTCGGAAATGTTTGAAGACCCCAGATGAACCAATATCACATGACGAGCTCGAGTTACAACCAGACTTAACTTATATCGAGAAGCCAGCCAAGATTCTCGAAGAGAGCTGGAAACAACTCAGAAACAAGGCGATCAAGTATTGCAAGATACAATGGAAGCATCATCCCGAGAGGGAAGCCACCTGGGAAAAAGAGGAAGACTTGAGGAAAACATACCCCGAACTGTTCAGGTATTACAACCACAACTTCGGGACGAAGTTTTCTTTAAGGGGGAAAGGCTGTAATGTCCCAGGTTTAGAGACGATCGAGGGGTAGATTTTAGAAAGGGATGTGCATTGCATAGTAAATTGGGAAATTTCGCGCTTTTAAACAAAAACTGCATCGAAGGGGGACAAGTTTCTCTCTCGACACCTTACAGGGTTAGGGTTTCGAGAGTGCGACAAACTTGCATCTCACTTCACTAGTTTAGGGTTTTGAGAAGAGAGGGGAGAGTTTGCTTGATTGAATTCTAAATAATATGACATGGTTGAATTCAAACCAAGGTTGAATTTGAATTTCAAATTCAAACATTAAATAATTACCTTAAATAATTCAATTGAGGAAATTCATTAAGTATATAATCAATAATAAACAAGATGAACAATTATATTAAAGTAAAGCTCATTAGAGAAAACTTTGAGCTTTATTGATCATCACACACATTACAATGTCATTACAATATTCATAAGTGAAATAAAAGAATAATACAACACATTACATAAATGGGCAGAATAGAAGAAAGGAAAATAAAGAAAAATTACAAGTTAATAATCCTAGTCTAAATTCTACAAGGTCATCCTCATTTGATCTTGTATTTGATGAATTCCTTGTCCATTTTGCTCAATGGATGATCCCTGCACAAAATCACAAAGAAGAACAAATTATGCCAAGTGGCAAAGCCACTTGGCAGGTTAGAAAAGAAGTTAAAATGGTGGATAATATCACAGCTCTGCCGAGCTGATCCTTTCCAAGCCAGATTCACAGGATCTGGTTCACACAGACACACAAGCAGCACACACATCAGGTGTGCATGCTCAACACCCAGGCACTGGTTGTGCATGTGGCAAGCTCACTCACACATCATCAGTGAGTCACCAAAGTGACCAGGCCAAGCTGTCGACCAGGGAGAGCACAGAAGCACCATATTTAACCTTTCCAGAGCCCAAACCCTAGCCATTTGTTCATCCATCGACAGCAGCAGTGGTAAGTTCATCAAGAACACCAAGAACACTTAGAACAGGAAAAACCACAAGCCACCAGAAACCATCCAGGGACAGTTTCACCAAAAAACTGTCAGCTGTAAGCAAGTACCAAATGGAGTAAAGTACCACAAGCTTGTAAGGAGGAGAAGGGCAAGCAAACCAAGCATCACAGAAGCAATCCTCTACAACAACACTTAATTCTAGGAGCTGGAGTGAGGTATACCACACAAGAGCCTGAGCAAGATCATATCTTGCTCATACTTAAGCATGATTGCATCACAGGAGCACAGAAGGGTAGAAAACCCTAGGTGTATCATCATTTGGTTACTAAACCAATTGGTGCCAGCAAGTACAACTAAGGCTAACAGGAAAATAAACCAGGGAACACTGGTTATGACAACACAGTGTCAAAACCAGAGAAATCCAGCATGGAATTATTCCTTGCAGCCAATCAGGATCACAAAGCACCTATTGACCTAGCTAAAACCATCAGACATAGACAGAATACTGTCTGTTTGTTTTCAACATCAAGAGTTCTGGCCATCCAATAAATGGATCACCAGACAACATTTGGTAAGTAACAACAAGCCAACAGATAGGGGAGCCATCCCAGGGCAGCACATGTATACTGCCAGGATCACCTCAACCCTTAACCAATTCCAACAAAGAAACCATGCACAGATATCATCACCCAGTAGGGTTCAAAAGGAGGGTTAGGGTACACAACCAGGTGTTGGCATCCATCTAACCCTACCAAATCCATTGAGATGATCATCACTAAATCTCAGTTCACATCATTTATCCATCTAATCAAGCAAGGATAAACAGATAAATGAAACAGACAAGCAATTGATGCTTAAGCAAGCAACAGCACACATCAGGCCAGGCCTGTGTGATACACAAGAGAGCAACAGTGAGGCACAGACACCAAAGGGCAGCTGTTACAAGCAACTGGTGATCATATGAACACCAGAAGCTTGATAGAGCATGCTACTGCATGCTAGAACTCTTTCTAAGCAATTAACACATGAACAGATAATTAAATAACTGAACAATTGCATCACAGATAAGGGCATCAGGCTTTATAATTGTATCCAGAAGCACATCAAAGGCTTGATGAACCAAAGGATCACAATATACAAGAAAAGCACATGACAATTCATCACTGAATCACACTGCTAAGCCAACAGTACAGCTCAATGGAGCATAATCATGAATCTGAACTCAATGAACTAGCCCAGAGGCACTGGCACTTGCTAATATGCAAGAATTAACCACCACAATCAAGCCAGGGACAGGATTAAGCACACACAGTATGCCCTAGTGACAGTAAAAAGAATAGGAGCATGCCAGTAGGCCATGAGCATCACTGGATGCTCATGAGCAATCACAGGAGGGCCACAGCCAGAGATGAAAATGAACAGAAACAGCTAGGAAACACAGAAGCATGGTAATCACAGCACAGTAAGCAGCATATGCATAGTTGTAGAGCCAGCTAGGAGCCATGGCGCAGGCAGGCAGAGCAGCACGGGCACAAGGAACAACAAGAATGGCCAGAGCTAGTCTAGAAGGAAGGGGAGAGAGAAAGATCAAGCAGTAGAGCAGAAGGGAGGCGGTGTACACTTACGAGTAACGGAGGAACACGGCCATGGCGGCTACGGCGGCACGCGCCGGAGCACGGCGGCGCCAGGCCAAGCCGGGCCATGGCGACACCACGGCACCAACCGCACCACGGCGGCGAAGCCAGGGCGGAGTCCAAGCACCAGGAGCGCCAGGAACGGCGGGATCGAGCGGATCCCGTAACCCTAGCCGCCGCGAGGGAGAACGAAGACGAGCTGGAGCAGCGCCCGCTCCAGATCGACGCGGATGAAGATGACCGCCGTCGAGAGGCGCGTCGATTGCGCCCCATGGCGTAGGCCATGGCGGCCGGAGTCCGCCGGAATCGACCGGCGACGGTGCGGGCGACGCAGGTCGCCAGTGAGAGCGGAGGGGATTAGGGTTAGGACGAGCGGCGCGTGGCGAGGGAGTGAGCGACCGACCGCTCGGGTCGGTTGGACCCGAGCTGGTCTAGCCAAACCACTGGGCTCCACTGAGGTGGGCCCAGGGGCAAAACAGACTTTTCCAAATTCCATTAAAAACCAGGAAATTGGAAATTCAATAGAAAATTGATAAAAGCTCTAAACAAATAATTAAAAATATGAAAACAGATCAGCATAAAATTATCTATCATAATAAAATACAAAAGAGAGTTTTTGAAGACAATTAAAAATAAGTCTTCATTTGAGGATTTAAATAATCATCTAAATCACACATCAAATTTTCAATAATAAAAATAAGTCCATTAATGACTTAGGACTTCAAAAACACCTTGACAACATTTCAAGGTTGGATTTTACTTTAAATCATGTATCCCCAAATTATTCTTAGTATTAACCTCTTACATGAAATAATAACGATATCGGAAGGGGGGAACAAACCCTAAAAATGGAATCATGCATAATTGCTTCTTTAACCATTGCCCTTATCGGACAATGATGCTATTTTTCAGAACAAGAGGACAAGGGTCAGTCCATACCTTCCAACTGCAGAACTTTGCAGTGTTCAGGCAAGTTCATCGCTTGCTCATGTCATTTGAGTATTTTTACCAAATTACTTGCAAAGTACTATATTTATCACTATTGCATGAAAAACAAAAACACTATTTTCATAACTATGAATATGACTATGTGGTGGGCAATGGAACCATGGATTGTGTTGATATGGTGGAGGTTCCATTGCAAGGGTTTATATCCATCTAGGATTAAACAACAAATGTCGCCAGTGATTCTTGTGCCGTAATACCCGTGTTAACCATAAGATCCGGAGTGGGACGGAATAGTCAAAAGTGTTTCCACCTCTCGTTCATCAACCGTAGCAGTTGTGTCTGGCGGAACAACCGGAGGGTGGGGAGCCCATTCTAATTCCCCACGGTAAAGCATTGCTTGCCGTAGCAGTTGTGTCTTGCGGAACAACCGGAGGGTGGGGATCCCATTCTAATTCCCCACGGTAATGCGGTCTATGATGGGTTGCAGCCACCGGCGTAGGAGTGTATGGTAGAGCCCAGCACTGTTGTCGTGGTCGGGGTCCACCCTGAAATTACGGGAATAATGGGACCGACGTGGACCCAGGGTCGGCGCATGCAACAAAGGGTGGGTGTTCGAGGTAGCGGAGGAACATGATTGGCTAGACCTTATACCGGGCCTCACACCAAAGGAAGTGTGGACGGGAAAGCTGCCCGGTTGGCACCAAGGTTAAGATCTCTTATGGGTAAAGCAACACACCTCTCAGAGTGTAAAGAATCGTGACCTGTCACTCCCTGTTCGGGATTGAGGAACTGCGAACGCGGCCGGAAAGGAGCTCCATGAAGTTCTAGTAAACCGGTGAAGGCTGACGGACATAGCTCTTTGAAATAAAAGCAATCTCTTGAAGAAATGTTTATCAAAACTTGCATTGGTATTAGACTTTCTGGTCTAGTATCGTAGCTAGTGCATAAAACACCTCTTATCTATAATGAACTTGTTGAGTACGCCCGTACTCATACCACTCTTAAACCCCATGCTTAGATTGTCTGAACCGTCTGGAGGAGGACTACGACAGCAATGATGGAGCCGAGATCATCGGCTACGAGGAACCAGACCTCTCAGGAGGAGTGGAAGGCGTAGACTACATCATCGTCTACGGATCCGGGGAGGCTTCCGGAGGAGAACAAGCCTAGAGATCTCTGAGGAGTAGTAGTAGCCGAGCAGCACAAACTCTTACTACAGAGCTGCTCGATTAAATAAATGTTTAGTTTAATGAGACAATGGTATTGTAAGTTAAGTTGGGTTCGCCTCGAACCCAGGAGTTATCCTCTTAGGACCCAAGAGGAGCTCCGAGACGACTTGTGTATGATGATTGTAATAATATGTGAATGAGTTATGGACCTTGCTATGTTCTGTTGTACTACTCTGATGGATGTAATATTTGCGGAATTCGCGAATGTTATATCATGCATACAGCAGTATGCAGGGTCACCACAGTGACACATGCTATAAACCACTGGATTTTTGCCTCCACCACTTTAACCTTGTGATCATCAACCCTCCTGTACCTTCTCTGCATCGTCCCAGCCCATTTGCTTCGTTTAAAGTGGAGACATGATCATCTTTGCAACCATGCCGTGTACCATGCCACCCACTCTTCCTCATTTTCTCTCTGGTCCTCCCCTACCCATCACACCTTGCCAACTAGCTTCTCTGCACCCCACCGAGCATGCTAGTACCCTCCCTAAGCAAAGAGACACCAGCACTTGGCCAAACGCCGCGCGCCCAGTACCTCGCCACGGCGTGCCAGGCACGCGGTGAGCTCGCCCCGACCTCATCCTGGACGCGACAGAGCACCTCTGGTCCAGTCGCCCTCCTCCTCCCCTCGCCTTCTCCTCTTGCACGCGCCATCACCACACCACCAGCTACACGCTGGACATGCTCGCTAGCTTGCAGGAACGCCCTAGCCGTCGCCATGATCAACGCCCTGCCGCGTGCCCGCGAGGACGCCACCGTCGCTAGCACGCCCCAGACCATCATTTGACGTGCCATCACGCGCGCTAGCTCCGCCTAGCCGTCGCCTACACGATGCCCTCACTATTTTGCCCCTTCGCCACTCCAGACGCCAGCGCCATGGACGACCTCCCACGGGCACCCGCAGCACCTCGCTCCCCTATAAATAGAGGCAACCCCAGCACGAGTTTCTCACACCATTCGCTTCCCCTCTTCCTTCTGATCATCCTCGACACCTTGCTCGTCCACATTGCGCCCTAGCTAGCCCCAATTGCATCGCCGACCTCGCCGGAGCCCGCAGATCACCATCGCCGATTCACGCCGCCCCGAGCCTCGCCGCTGTACCAGGGGCCTCTACACCCTCGACAACGTCGCCTCGACCCTCTCCCTCGATAGCTGGCGGCCTGGAACTCTCTCCGACCCCCTACCTCGCCGGCGCAGCAAGGTCATCTCCCCCATCGACGACGACGAAGCCCCACCGTCGGATCCATTTCTAATCGCACGGTCGATCTTGCCAGGTACCGATTCGGTTGTTATGTATCGCTGACGTGTAGACCCCACCATGTCAGTTGGCCCGCGGCGTGGGTAGCGCTAGTTGGGCCAGCCCAGATCGTTTTCCCTTATTCTGGCCCATTTCCTTTCCCGCCTAGGCCCACGAATTTGAAATCAAATTAAAACGTTTCAGTGGTTTTTCTTTACAGATGCTTTATTCAAATTCAAATAACTTCAAATATACTGAACCATTTTGGACAAAATTTATATTGTTGGAAAGCCTAAGAAAGTATCTAGCGAATCCCACTGGTTTCAACCTCATATCTTGTGTAGTTTTTGAATAGAAAAAATAACAAAACAGATACTTTTCAGTATTCAAATAAATCTTAAAAATCAACCATTGTGAATTTTGAAGTGAATCCAATTGCAATAATTCACATTTAACAAACCCTAATTTTCTATGTGAAAAGATGCTATGGGTTCTGTACATGATCATGGGCTAGAAGCAAAATATTGGCTATGTAGTCAATACTAGTCCATTTAAATTAAATCAAATTTTAGGAATTTAAATCTATGAGGTGTAGCACCTCATTTAAATCATTCTCACAAGTGATATGAAGTAATGTGTTGACCTTTAATTGCTTAGGCTCATACTTGCTCACTTGTAGAATTTAAATCAAAATAGTACTTAAAATTGCCATGGTTATTTAAATCACATCAGATGATGAATCTCATTTAATTCATGTTTCTCAAATGATAAGTGTGAAATGTTGACCTTGGTCAACATGTGATCACCCCTGGTTATTTGAGAAGATTAAATCTTAAGAAGATTCAATGAGAGGAAATTATTTCTCCAAACCAAAGAGAAACCCTAATTCCAATTTTCAATGAGATTATTTACCTAATAATTAAATAAAGAAACCCTAGAATAATTTTTGGATAACTATTAAGTAGTGATGCTAGATCAATTGTGTGAGCCATTAAGGCTAATTAAGAGTACTTAAGTGTTGATTGGTGATTGTATCCTCATATTCGTTTATAGACGCTAGTACCGGAGACTATCAAGAGGAAGAGGTCTTCTACCAAGAGGAAGAGCAAGAAAATTTGATCACATCACCAATCAAGGCAAGCTATTACCAAAATATAATAATGCAAACCATTTTGGTTGCAAGTTTATATTCTTGCCAAGTGCAAAGCTCTACAAGAGCAAGGCACCATTAAATTTTACTTTATGAACCTATCCCAAGTTTTTACTTTACAAGCTTTACTTGAATTTTATTTATCAAAGTTACTTTTTGATTTATGATTTACTTGGTTGAATTATAGAGTAGTACAAGAGAATCACACTTAGCCTAGCAAGCTCCAAGATACTTAGCACCCCTCATAACTAGTGGCTAGTGCTCAATATTAAAAGTGACTACTCTAGTTGGGAACTTGTGAATTGAAATGACTTTGAAAACCTTGGAATGAGGAGTCATTCTATTGAGAGATTTTGAAGGTGAATATGACTGGTGAATGACTTGGTGAATTTTACAAAAACTGATGGTTGGGTTCGGATGCGATACCATTCCAATTTTACAAGTACCCCCACAATACCTGAATCTGGGTAAGGCTTAGCTGGAAACTTATGTATTTTTGTATGGGTTCCCTCTAAACAAGCGTCATAGGGGTTATGCCGAGGCTGCCTCCGTACTGGTGAAGTGATGTGAAATGACGTGAAATGAGGTGAATGTCCGGCCCAAGCCATGTGCAGTTCCCAGGTGACTGCGTGTCTTCACTGGGAGGCCAAGCTCATGGGGAGAGGTGTCTATACTAGAATATGTAAATGAAAGGTTAGGATTGGTAGTTTGCGTACTGCGTACGATAAATCAGGGCCAGTTACCCCTGACGAACTATTGCAATTGTTGTGGCACAAGTGTACAACCTCTGCAGAGTTAAACCTATTCGAATAGCCGCGTCGCGGTTATGGACAGTTGGAAAGGCCATACTGTTCCGTCATCAGAACTTTTCTAAAAATATGAATGGTGACTTGTGATTTGAATTGAAAGGTGACTTTGACTTGGAATCACAACTAAGTTGTGGGAATGACACTAATGTTCGCACTTGAGTTAGTTAATTGAAGAGGCTTTGACTATTAAAAGTGCTTATGAAACAAAATTGGTGTTATGCAAATGAAACTAGAGCTTAGAATCCCCTTACTATAGTTGATAGTGCTTACCTTAGTATTAGTTTGCGAGTACTTTAAAGTACTCATGGCTTTGTCCCTGGCTATTCAAATGGCCAGACTATGAAGACGAGTACCAGAACCCGAAGAAGGACAGCAGGACGTCTACGACAACTATCACCGACGTCAACAGTTGCCTGTGGAATAGATGGACTACTACTACGCTACTTTCGCTTCCGCTATGTGTTATGTAATGAATAAATAGAACTTCTATTATTGTAATGAGACTGGATCATGTGATCCTTTATTTGTAAGACGATTATGGTATGTAATGAATGATGTGTTGTGATATCAATCTATTATGTCTCGCAAAAACAATATTCCTGGGATTGCGATGAATGGCATAATAGGTATCTGGACTTAAAAATCCGGGTGTTGACAAGTTGGTATCAGAGCCATTGTTGACCTTAGGAGACCCTAGTTAGAATGGACGTCTGAAAATTTTAGTTTCAAAACAAATGAAGTGACTATTTAAGAAAACTTATTCTCCCTCTTATCATTGAGATCTTTTTCAAAATAAGAAAGTTATGCTCTATTCTTCTTATACTATTATCTAAAATTTTGACACACTTCTCTAAACTTACTCCTCATAATTCTTCACAGATGGAGTACAAATGGGAGTTCTATCAGCTTGGTCACGGGGGAAACCTGATGTTCGAGAAAGACTTGAAGCAACTAGTGGACTATCTAGGACGCCCGTACCCCGAGTTCTTCGGAACACCCCTCAACAATCACTCCGGAGGACCACCTCGGTGGGAAGTTTCTGCCGATCTACGAAGGAAGCCTGGAACCCCAATATGGGAAACCATATGGTTTTCTGTAACGGGAAACACTTGGAAGGAAGGACTAGTCAGAGCTATGCAAGAAGCAATTTCTCGTCTGTGTGGACAAAATGAGAACAAGATTAAGAACACTCGCTTCATCTACTACCCAAGACATGACCCCACCGGAAGACCGATGACCATGCCCCCGCACACGGAGATGAACCACTATGTAGCACACCTCGACTTCATGCTGTACAAGACCCGCAAGGAGTTGGACAACGCCCTCGCTTTTCGCCAAGCACATTACCCATGAAGACGAAGTTTCCCCCCTGAAGAGTAGTTTCATTTAAAGCACTTTCGTATGTGTGAGTTGTATCAGGATCCCCTTGTATCGTAGAGCGATGAATGGTTCTTCAAACCAACGGTGTGTTAGCTTTGTAATGTGTGATGCTTGGTATGAATGAAAAAGTGTTGTTGGTTTTACCCCCGTAACACTAATCAAGTTTTCAATATTATGAACTTTTTAAAACCTTAACAAAACAAACCCTAGAAATTTCCCTCTTATCTTATCATCTACCTCAATGTTTAGATGGCCCCACCAACCCGCAACACCACCCAGGATGCCATGATGCAACTGCTGCAGACGATGATGGCAGACCGAGAAGTCGAGAGAGCTGAACGCCAAGCCAACATTACCGCACTGCAACAGATAGCTCAGAACAATCAAGGCCACGGAAACCACGAGCACCCTGGATCGAAGCTGAAGAACTTTCAGCACACAAACCCTCCGATATTCAACAAGACTGAAGAGCCCCTTGATGCGATGACTGCTCCACCATGGAGAACAACCTCGTTGCGGGAGTTGAAGCGCGAAAGTGCTGTTCGCCACCCACTACCCGTCAGACTGCCGAGCCTGGTGGACAAGTGCCCGTGCAATGAATGCGGGAGATGATGACATGGGAAGACTTCAAGCTGAAATTCAGCAAGTACCATGTGCCCCAAGGACTGATCAAGAAGATGAGAGACGAGTTCCGTGAACTCAAGCAAGGAAGAATGTCCGTGGTGGAATACCGCGACAGATTTCTCACTCTGTCAAGGTACGCCCCGGATGAGACCGACACCAATAAGAAAAGAAAGGAAAGATTTCTGAACGGACTGCATGATGAGATGCAAACTATGTTAGTGAACATTCCGTTCGCTGACTTGGAAGCCCTCGTGGACTCCGCCATACAGATGGAAGGAAAGCTGCATCAGGCCAATGAGAACGCAAGCGTAATGATGAACTAATGGACCCCACCATACCCAGAAGTACCGCAATAACTCCTCTGGTGGATTCACCCCAAGATACAACAAGCCCCCTGCTCAGAATTATCGCCCCAACTACACCAACAACAACGGAGGACCCCCGAAGCCCGGATGGAACAACAACAACAACAGCCACAACAACAACAACCACCACAACAGCAACAACAACAATGGAAACAACAACAACCCCAATACTTGTAACATCCCAGGTTTTAGATTTAGATTTTGCATCATGCATTCATGCATAATTTGAAGAAAAAAAATCATTCTTGCCAATTGAAATCTTTCAAATAGCTATTAAGGCAATAGCTTACAAAAAATATTTCTGAGTATTTACTTTCGACAGAGAAATAGTCTCACAACATTCTAAAATAATATTTGGGATTTTACAAATATGTATGTTTTTGTTTAAATCAAATCGGATTAGTAAATTAAATTTTATAAGAGAAAGTAGAATACGAAAAAAAGAGGAATAGAAAAAAAAAGAGGAATACGACCGGCCGGCCAACCGGCCGACCGCCGCACACACGCGCGTATGCGCCAGGCCAGCAAGGCAGCTAGCTGCGTAGCAGCAGCACGTGAATCCCACGCTGCTCCTTTCCCTTTCTCTTTCCTTTTCTTAATTTTTCTCTCTCTGACCGGTGGGGCCCTTACGTCAGCACGTACCTCAGCCAGAAATCAGATGAACACGAGTTCGTTCACAGTTCGTTTCAAGCCCGATTTTGCCCAGGAAAATCTCTCCGATTCGTTCTGTTTCTTGACCCCTCCGTCACGAAAAACCCCCTATAAATACCCCACGACCTCCTCCTCCGAAACCCTCAAAACAATCTAGCAAAATCGCCCCAGGCTACCGGATTGCGATCTCAGTTCCGCCGCCATTGGAGCTTGGTGCGAGCTCGGTTCTGTCGATTTCGACCACCTCTGCCCCTAATTCTTGTCCCAAGCTCTTGCTATTGCAGTACACCGTCGCCCTGACCTTTTTCCCCATCTGTAGAGCACCGGAGTCGCTGGGATTTCTCGCCGGAGTTCCACCAAAGACCGACGTCTCCATCCATACCTCACCGACGTTCCGGGAAGCGGAAGACGACGACCAGGACGCTGACGTGATCGCCAAGAGGAGCTGAACACCGTCATCTACTTCGCCGCCTCGGGAGTTCGCTGGAACCACCGTCACCATCGACTTCCGATCGCCACAGCCACCGTCGCCGGACATCTCTGTCTTTTCCGGTGAGCCTCTCAGATTAGATCTCGTCCATCCGTTCTTTATTAGATCCAATGGTCTGTTTTTGCTGATCCGTGTGAAGGGGTACCGTCCAATAGCATTGCGCCACGTCGCTGTCTGGTTTTCAGTTAAAAACTCGAATTTTCGCATACACTAATCTGCTAGCTGTCCAGTATTCAAAAATTCATAGAAAAAGATCTATAGCTCCGTTTTTTGCAAATAAAATATCCACGGATTCAGAAAAACATGTAGAATTTTATTATGCAATAAAATTAGAAGTTTACTGTATATTTTATTTCGTGAATTTAAAACACTCCAATAGAGTATTTTTGACATAACTATAGTTTTATAAATCCGATTTAGTTGATTCTTTCTGCATTAGCTTCTAAATTTCGTTAGCTGTGCAGGGAACACAATTGTGAAATTGTTTAAGTTAATTTCAAAACCAATCTATGTAATTCGAATTTAACCCTTAGCACTCTATAAATTGCAATCTAATAATAATCCTTGCATTTAAATATTTTCCCATGCATCATATATATTTTAATAATCAGGGGACTATACTGATACCCTTTTGGTTTTTATCAAATAATCATGCATCATGTTGTTTGCATATGTTATGGTTGTTTTGTTATTGATTGCAATATGATTACTACGTGTAGACTGCGAGGAGTGCAACGTCTGCGATTGCAACGAGTGCGTGAACAACTTCAACAACTAAGGCAAGTGGTGTTCATAAAAGTCCTATTGTTTTCCTATGCATTGTAGATTGTTTTATGTAGTTTGCATGTGTAGGAAAATTGTTTTTCCGCTTTGCTTTGCTCCTATGTTGTGTCCCCTTGTGTCACTCCTTTGTCGCCATCGTTGTAGAATTGCTTAGCTAGCTCAGTAAACGGGGTGGGAGTTCATCATCAAATTTATTGAGTTGTAGCTATACTTTTCTATAATTGAAAACAACTTTAATTAATGAACTACCTAGGCGGATTGGCATTGATTGGGTCATCGAGTGTTCGTCATGGTGGTGAAAGTATAGAGATGGTAAACCTAGAGGGGGGGGTGAATAGGTTTCTACAAATTTTAATTCTTTCTTTGCAATATTAGGCTTTGCGGAATATAAAGATGAGCCTAATGCAAACTAGGTGAAGCAACCTATATGAGGATACAACTAACTCGAGCACGAAGGCTCACACAGGCATAAATCACAAGTAAGGAGTTCGGTTAGAGATAACCGATAGCACGCGGAGACGAGGATGTATTCCCGTGTTCCCTTGCTTTGCAACAAGGTACGTCACGTTTGGAGGAGTGGAGGTCCCACGAAGGATTCCCCGCGCCACGAAGGCTCACCCTATTCTCCGGAGCCTATCCCACGAAGGAATAGCTCACTCACTTGTGGTAGACTTTGAGGTAGCCTCCAAACCTTCACAATCTTGCCCGGAGCAAATCCACAGCCCGGATGCTTCCGGACTCCTCTTGCCTACCTAAGGTTTCCAAGGAACCCTAGGAAGCAAGCTTCTCAATGAATACAAGGGGGAATGAGATTTGGCTTGGTAGAACGGTAGATCGGGTCCTCCTCTAATGATTCCCCGGAGGGATTTGAGTTTGAGTGGAGGAGGAGGGAGATCTGAGGCTTTTGGTGTTTCTAGCAATGGAGTATGAGAGAGAGAGCTCAAGAACAGTTTGTAGTGTAGTGCCTAACTGTCTAGAGGTAGGAGAAGGGCTATTTATAGTGTTCTTCGAAATATGGCCGTTTGCCACTTGCCACCTCAGCTTTTCCTCGACAAACCCGGTCGACCGGGCCACAGACCGGACAGCCCCGAGAGGCCGGTCTGACCGGGCCAGTGACCGGACACCTTTTGCTGGTCCTGGAGCTCCTCCGGTTGGCGGTTGGCGCCCGGTTGCCGCCCGGTGGACCGGACGGAGCACCGGACACGCCGGTCGAGGGCCCGGTTGACCGGGCGCAAACCGGATCTGCTGGCTCCTCCTTTGGAGCCCGGTTGCCGCCCGGTGGACCGGACGGAGCACCGGACACGCCGGTCGAGAGCCCGGTTGACCGGGCGCAAACCGGATCTGCTGGCTCCTCCTTTGGAGCCCGGTTGCCGCCCGGTTGACCGGCCACCACGCCGGACTGGCCGGTTGCTGGCCCGGTTGGACAGGTGACCGGATTTCTCCTGTAACCCCTTTTTGATTGTTTGTTGAAATGGGGGGTCACCTTTAGCCTTCTTGTTCCTTTGATACACCATTTACGCCTCATTGCCTAATACCTGAGATTGTACTTATAAACATATTAGGCCAAATACTTTAGCACGGTGTCATCGTTACCAAAATAATGGATAAGGGTGAAATACCCTTACAATCTCCCCCTTTTTGGTATACGATGACAAACCGAGCTAGAGTCACAAATAGATATTATGATAAGCTCTAAACCTTGATTCCATATAAGATATTACGAAAGCTCCCCCATAATGTGTGCACTTGGAGAATTTGCGTTTGAATGCAAAGTGCACCATTTGAGAAATATGAGAAGCTCCCCCAATATCTTTAGGAAACAAGCATGGTATGGAGATGTGCATATCAAGATATATAAGCATAGCATAATCATCCTAACATGGAGTAGCACACATAATAGTCATCCATACATATCCATACACGAATAGCAAATGGTTCTTGGAAAACTCAAAGTAATCTAGCACAAGCCATATAAAATCCAAATAAAGCAACTCCCATGGCTTGTGGCGATCAAAGAACCCCGTGGTCTAGACTCTACTCTCTTCTCCCCCTTTGGCATCGGAACACCAAAAAGGCGAAGAGGAGAGATGCTATCGCACCCATCAGTAGTGACCAAACCCAAGCGAGGAGGAGCTCTCGCGTGCATCATCATCACCGGCATCATCATCACCGGCACCATCATCACCCTCATCATCATCAGCAAAGCCAGCAGGAGGAGCACGAGCAGGCCTAGGGAGAGCACCATGAGCGTACACAGAGTAGTCGAAGTTCTGGAGCATCTCATCGGTAAGAGGAGGCATCTCCCACTGAGGTGCTATCACAGGCTCCATCTCAGGGCCAGGAGGAGGAACAGAGTGGTTCCTTGAGGCCATGAATTCAGTCTGGCGCCTCCGTGTCTCTTGGACAATAGTAAGGGTCTGATGGGCAACATCATGGCTTCTCTTGCACATTTGGAACATGCATGTGAAGAAACGAGCGGCCCCATGCTGGGAGCGCCGAGAGTGACTGGAGCTAGCATCATGATCATGGTGTGCCTTGGAGCGGCGCTCAGTGGTGGGCATCATGGAGGGAACGTCTGGACGAGTGGCCTCCTGAATGGGGAACCTGAATGGATCCATGATGACTTTCTCACCAATAACGTTCCGAGGAGCAGGAACAATGTAGTTGATGAGCCGCTGAACATATTGGGCGTAGTTGGGAGTCATGCGGTCCATAATTGCCCTCTTCAGTTCACAGTAGATAAGATCACAGCCATCAATCTTCCTCACCCTGTCAGGATGACAATAGTACATCAAGTTGAGGTGATAGTTCCGGACTTCACTGTGATCTCCAGACTTGCTGATGAGGTTCTCCCGGAATAGCTTGGCAAGAACCAAATAGGAGTAGTACATCCCAGAGATGGTGGGAGGTCCAGGCGTAGGGTTTGGAGGATAGCAGAAAGAGATGTCACCCCTAGTGAGCCTGGACCGTGAATGAATCTTGTACCCTGGATCACTGTCATCACCACAACCCATGGCTGCACGGAACTGAGAGTAGGAGCATGAGTACTTGGTCTTGCCGGTCATCCAAGTGAGGGTGCGGTCTTCATCATCATGGAAGAAGACAGTGCAGTGAAACTGACGGACAAGGAGGGGACAAAAGATAGGATCATCTTGAGTATCATCAGGCTTGAGGCACACAAGGTCATACAATCCCAGACTCCTCAAGGTTTGAACCACAAACCGATACTTGGTGGCTTCATGCAAGGCCAGTTCTTCAGGATTGATAGCCTTGGGTGATACAATATTACCATGCTTCATAAACTCATGAGAATCATAGTAACCCTCCCAGAGGGCTGCCTGTGTGTTGGTCCAGAATGCCTTGTCCGAACGAGTGTAAGTTGGCTTCTCAAAGCGATACGGATTCAGTGTCCTCCACTCCTGCCACTCAAGACGATTTGCAGCCCCAACATTGATGGTTGGTACTACCTCATCATCCTCTTGGACAACATTCTTGTCCTTGCGCTTGGTAGCAACAGACTTGGTTCTGCCCCGAGCTGAGCTGCCAGTGTCAGTACCTTGCTGAGCTTGAGGGGGTGCACGGCTACTAGAACGGCGGGGAGGATCAGCCATCCTACCTCGCTTGGCAACATTGCCACGTGGTGGCTCACCACTCCAACTTCCTGTGAATGAGAAAAATATAGCAAGGATAGCAGTGGGGTAAGTGTACATGTCATCAATAAGAGAGGATCCAAAAAGCATAGCATATATTCAAGTGTAGTGATGAGTTTGTGCGAAAACTGGGCAATCCGGCGCACAGGCCGGTCGAACCGGGCAGCAGACCGGACGATCCGGTTTGCGACCGGTTGACCGGGCCACACACCGGGCCGGCCGGTTGAGCGGCCGGTCGACCGGGCTGGAAACCGGGTCTGTCGATTTGTGATGTTGTGCCCAGATTTCTACCACAAATTCATGCAAAAACTCGAAAAACTTGAGTACATGCTATAGCAATAGAGTGAAGAATGTGCTTTGTGTGGAGAGACACTCTAAAGGCATGAGGACTTGCAAACCCTAAACCTAACCCTAAGATTTCCTCAAATTTTGGCAAGAACTTGCAATGTGTGAGGAGGACTAGAACTTAGGGAGGAAAGGAGAGTACATTACCCGAAGACATTGTCCTCCTTGATCAAGGGAACAAGAAGAACACAAGGTAGGGCTTGAAAACCAAGAACTCCAAAAATTCCCAAGCTAGTTGGAGAGGGACCAAATCCTTCGGTGGAGATGTTCCAATGGACCCGATCTATGGTGTGGTGAAGTTTGGGGAAGTTCTTGTGGTGGGAAGTGGCTAGATCTTGGTGGAGGTGTTGAGGGCGCCGGCCATGGAGGTTGGGGATTGGGGAACAATGGGGAAGAAGACCCCAAGGGGTATTTCTTCCCAATATATAGTGGGCCGCGCGTCCGGTCATACATCCGGTCAGACCGGGCTGGTGACCGGCAGACCCGGCCCAGACCCCGGTTGCCGCCCGGTCCACCGGACCTTCCGGTCAGGGACCCGGTCCGACCGGGCCAGCGACCGGCCAGCCCAGAATTTTCTAATTTTGCCTCGTTTTTGCCCCTATGCTGTGTGTAAGTGTGTGTAAGTGTTCAAATGATGACATGTACATATAGATAGATAGATGATGATGAGATGAGCATAGACATGGGGTTGGAAAACACAAAGTTCTCTAGGCATACCCATTGGAGTGAAAATGCAAACAAGATACAAATAGCTACAATGGGCATGATTCGAAGTATATCAAGAATCATAAGAGCATTTTGAAATAGTTTTTGCAATAAGATCATTTGGCCTTATATAGTCAAATCACGTTGTAATGAAGGCTCAATGAGGGGCGGGGGATTACTCCCCCTATGTGAAAGCGCAAATGTCATGAGACCTCGAAGAGACATGCTTGGGTCCATATAATGACATTGGGTCTATTTATGTTGCACACATAGGTATGCATCATACCAAGACATGGTAGGATGACTATCCCCATATGTGCTATGCCTCTAAGCTAGATAGCAAGATAAATGCAAGAATATAGTGCAAGAAGTTAATCAATCCAAGTTTTTAGGATCAAGAATACCAAGTTCTCCTCTCAAGTTAACAAAGCGGGCTTCATCCAAAGGCTTAGTGAAAATATCCGCCAATTGGTAGGTTGTTCCCACATGAGTGAGATCAATATCCTTATTGGCAACATGATCACGTAGGAAGTGATGGCGGATGTCAATATGTTTGGTGCGACAATGTTGAACCGGGTTGTTGGCGATCTTTATTGCACTTTCATTGTCACAAAGAAGAGGCACCGTACCAAGAGACACACCATAGTCTTTCAAGGTTTGCTTCATCCATAACAATTGAGTGCAACAAGATGCCGCGGATATGTATTCGGCTTCGGCGGTGGATAGGGCGGTGGAGTTTTGTTTCTTGGATGACCAACTCACCAATGACCGGCCAATAAATTGGCAAGCCCCGGAGGTAGACTTCCGATCAACCTTATCACCGGCCCAATCGGAATCCGAATAGCCAATGAGTTCAAAGGTTGACCCCTTTGGATACCATAGCCCGAGAGTAGGAGTGAGAACAAGGTATCTTAGTATCCGTTTGACCGCCACTAAATGGCTCTCCTTGGGAGCGGATTGAAAACGAGCACACATCCCTACACTTAGCATGATATCCGGCCTAGAGGCACAAAGGTAGAGCAAGGATCCTATCATGGAGCGGTATACCTTTATGTCCACATCCTTCTCACCGTCACATGAACCAAGTTGCCCCTTTACGGGCATGGGTGTCTTCATTGGACTTGCATTGGTCATGTTGAATTTCTTGAGCATGTCCTTCACATACTTTTCTTGAGAGATGAAGGTGCCTTTTGCAAGTTGCCTCACTTGGAAGCCTAGAAAGAACTTCAACTCTCCCATCATGGACATCTCAAATTTCCTAGTCATCAATAGCTCAAAAGCTTTGTTATGATTGGGGTTAGTTCCACCAAAAATAATATCATCAACATATATTTGACATATAAAGAGGCCACCCCCTTTAACCCGCTTGGTGAAAAGGGTGGAATCGACCGTACCCATGCAAAACCCATCATGTAGTAAGAAATCCCTAAGGAACTCATACCAAGCACGTGGAGCTTGCTTGAGACCGTAGAGTGCCTTATGGAGTAAATACACGTGGTTGGGTCGGCATGGGTCTTCGAAACCCGGGGGTTGAGCCACATATGCGGTTTCTTTTAGGGGACCATTCAAAAATGCACTTTTCACATCCATTTGATATAATTTGAAATTGTGGAAAGATGCAAATGCAAGCAAAAGACGAATAGCTTCAAGACGGGCTACCGGCGCAAAGGTATCCTCAAAATCCATACCTTCTATTTGGGCAAACCCTTGCGCCACTAACCTTGCTTTGTTTCGTATAACAATGCCATTCTCATCTTGCTTGTTCTTGAATACCCATTTGGTCCCAATGACATTGATGCGATGATCCTTGGGTCTCTCAACTAGAGACCATACTTCATTACGAGTGAAACACTCCAATTCTTCTTGCATGGCAATTACCCAATCCGGATCAACCAAGGCTTCATGTACCTTAAGTGGTTCAAAACTAGACACAAAAGCATGATGTTGACAATAAGTGATAAGTAATGCATGGTGTCTACGAGTTACCACTCCTCTTGAGATGCTACCAAGGACTTGATCCACTTTCATGTCACTTGCCCTTGTAGCGGCCTTGATCTTCCGAATGGTTCCTTCATGATCAATGAATTCATCTCTTGCAAGTACTTGATCATGAGGGACCACTTGAGCTTGATCATGAGTAGAGGATGTTTCTTGATCGTCATCATGATCTTGCTCCATGGAATGAGGATCTTCTTCTTGTTCTTCGGATTGAGACTCATCTTGAGTGGAGGATGGTTCTTGAGTTGCACTTGATGGTTCGGCTTGAGTTGAGCTAGGCTCTACTTGTGGCGTGCTTGAGACATCTACTCCATCATCTTGATCATCGTTATGAACCTCCATGGGCCGGATGTGTCCAATGCCCATATGCTTGATGGCACTAGATGGATCAACATCATTACCTGCAACACATGGAACAACTTGCTCCACTTGGGAGCCATTATCCTCCAAGAACACCACGTCACAAGATACTTCAATAGTCCCGGAGGACCGGTTGTAGTATCTATAGGCGTGAGAGTTCTCCGCATATCCAACAAATATACCCTCTATGGTTCTAGTTTCAAATTTACCGAGCTTTCCTTTGTTGTTCTTAACAAGGCATTTGCATCCAAAGACACGAATATACATGACATTAGGCTTGTTACCGGTAAGGAGCTCGTATGGGGTTTTGTTGTGGAGGGGACGGAGGAAGAGCCGGTTGGAGTAGTGGACGGCCGTAGAGATGGCTTCTCCCCAAAAGTTGTGGGGTGAGTTGAATTCACTCAACATGGTTCTTGCCATCTCAATGATAGTCCGGTTCTTCCTTTCAACAACACCATTTTGTTGAGGGGTGTATGGCGCCGAAAACTCATGCTTGATGCCCTCATCATCCACAAACTCTTGCATAGTGTAGTTCTTGAACTCGGTGCCATTGTCGGTCCTAATTGCCTTGATCTCGGATTCATACATACGTTGAGCTTTCTTGGCGAAGGTGATGAACTCTCTATGGGTCTCGTCCTTAGACTTAAGGAGAAAGACCCAAGAGTATCTTGAGTAATCATCAACAATGACAAGTCCATACTTGCTTCCACCAAGAGTATCATAGTGTGATGGCCCAAAGAGGTCCAAATGAAGGAGCTCCAAAGGCCTAGATGTGGTAACAATACTCTTGATGGGATGCTTCTTCTTGAGTTGCTTTCCGGCTACACATGCACTACAAACACGATCTTTCTCAAAAGAAACACCGGTTAGTCCCACAATATGCTCACCCTTTAGGAGTTGTTTAAGATTCCTCATGTTAACATGACCAAGGCGGCGATGCCACAACCATCCTTCGTCATGCTTGGCCGCCATTAGACATGTGGAGAAGGAGGGGCTCTCTTTCGAGAGGTCAACCACATAAAGGTTGTTCTCCACAAATCCAACAAGGACCAATTTGAGATTGTCACTCCTAAAGACTTGCACATAATATTTAGTGAAATATGAATTGTAACCGGCATCGGCAAGATGATATATAGAAAGTAAGTTATAGCCAAGGTGTTCAACAAGCATAACCGTCTCAAGGCACAAGTCCTTAGAGATTGCTACCTTGCCATACCCAAGTACCTTTCCCTTTGAGTTGTCACCAAAGGTAATGCTTGACTTCTTGTGGATATCTTCAATGAATTGATCAAGCACACCTTTTCCTCCGGTCATATGATTGGTGCATCCACTATCAAACACCCATTTTGGACCACCGGAGGAATACCCCTACAAGATCAAGTAGAGGATTTAGGAACCCATCGATTAATGGGTTCCTTTGCAATGGCAACAATATCTTTTGGTACCCAAATTGAGTACTCTCTATAAGCATAGCCATTAGGAGGGCCAACATAGTTAGCATAGACATCACCATAATAATCAACAAATAATGCATAGTGATCGTTTGGCCCCGTGTGGGCACCACTAGTGGCTTTGCCCTTTGAGGCTTTGCCATTGTTAGTGACCTTCTTGTTCTTATCTTGAGCGGGTTTCTCCTTCTTGTAGTTGTTCTTCTTGTGAGACTTGGGAGTATATCCAAGTCCATACTTTTGATTGTTTGACCTTTGCTTACTCAAGAGGTCATCCAATCCCATCTTGTTCTTGGCGGTGGTGAACTTTGCAAGTTCCTTTGTTAGCCTAACATTTTCCTCAAGAATAGATGCTTGCTCACAAGAAGATTCATTAGGATGATAGTCAAGACCATATTTGGTCACCAAGGACTCAAGATATGCATTGGTCTCAACATGCAAAGAAAGTTCCTCTTGTAAACGAACATGTTCCTCAACAAGTTTAGCATGCTCACTAGTAAAGGAAATGGAGGAACAAGCAAGCTTTTCAACATCAATGGGATCCTTCATTGATCCAAGAGCCTTTTTGTAGGATTCTTGAAGTAGATCATGATTCTCTCCAAGTTTCTTGAGCTCATCCTTGACAAGCTTGTTAGCTCTTTCAAGGTGGTCAAGATCCCTAGTGAGAGAAGCATGAGCAACTTCAAGTTCCTCCTTTGAAGCATTGAGCTCTTGGGTCAATAATTGAGCCCTATCAATAGTTTCTAGGTCCTTAACTTTATCAAGTTCATAAGTTTCAATTTGTTGCTTAAGGCCTTGAGATATGCACCTTTCGGTTTTTAGCTCTTGTCTTAGGAGATTGAATCTCCGTTCCTTCTCATTCAATTGATATTCTAATTCCTCAATGGACTCATCCTTTTCTTTGAGTGAGTCCATCAAGAAATCAAACTTGACAAGAGCTTCACCACGAAGGGTGCATCTAACATCATAGAGTTCCTTAAGCATAGTTAATTCTTCTTGATCTTCGTTTTCATCATCAAGAACACTAGATAGGGAAGGTGGAGGTTCCATTACCTTGGTTTCCCTTGCCATAAGACAAGAGCCAATGATTGGAGAGGAGGGAGAGTCATCGGAGTCATCATCTTGAGTTGTTCTTGCCATGAAGGAAGAGCCAACATCATTCTCCGTGGAGTAATCTTTGGAGTAGTCATATGTGAAGAGTGACCCGGGCTTAGAGTATGCTAAACCGGCCACTCCGGCCTCCTTCTCCTCATCTTCCTCTTCTTCATCGGACAAGTACTCGGCCCCAACAAAAGCTCTTCCCTTGTTCTTCTTGTACCGATCGTTGATTGGGTTCGGCTTCAATCTTGGTTTGACCCCTTTGATGAACTTTGGCTTGTCTACCCTTTTCTCATAAGGGCACTCATTTGCAAAGTGGTTATCTTCATCACAATTGTAGCAAGTTCTCTTCTTCTTCTTGTCATTGAGGAGCATTGGGAACTTTGCCTTGTACTTCTTGGCAAAGAAAGCAAAGTCGGTAGCAATGTCACTAGTTGAAGTCATCTCTTCATCTTCTTCAATCTCATAGTCTTCTTTGCTTTCATGGTCGGCTCTAGCTTTGAGAGCAAGGTTGTGTGACGCTTCATGGTTGTGTGAGGCTTCATCAACACGGTTCATTGCCTTGAGCCTCTTTCCGGCTTTGGCCATGCTTTCATTGGCGGCCACATAGGAGACAAGATCATCGGAGTTGAGATCGGCACTCTTGGTCATGATTTGCAAGTTGAGTCCAAGGTTGGTGTCTTCTTGTTTGACGGCAATCATAGCAATGACCTTGGATTTTATGAAGGCTTCGTTCATCTCAAATCCGTCATTGTACTTCTCAACACCAAGTCCCTTGACCCTTACTTTCAGAGCACCAAGCCTAGCATAGGCATCAAATATGGATTCTCCATCTCGAATCATGAATTGGTAGGCCTCTTGCTTTGCGGTCTCATAGAGAGCTGATTGGATCAAATCGGTTCCCTCTTGTAGTACTACGATCCGATCCCACAACTCTTTAGCGGAGACAATGTCATCGACTTGATCAAGAAGCTTGCGGTTGATGCCACTTCTAATCTTGTCACGTGCGGATGCATTGAGTTGACGGTTGTAGAACTCGGTGGAGGTCAACCGAGTGGGATCTTGTGGCTCCGGATATCCATGAACAATGAGCTCCCATAGCTCCACACTGCAGCTGCGAATATGAGATTCCATAGCAGATTTCCAATGTGGAAAGTGAGTTCCATCGTAATGGGGAACGGTCCCACTATGGTTTATATGAGGCATGGGTGAAGTGTTTCTAGGATAGTTATAGTTAACATCATGGTAGGACTCCTTAGAGACCGAAGCCCCACTAGAAGTTCCACCCGCAGTTAGGTTCTTAAGCATGGCAGTCATTTCTGCCATTTGGTTTTGTAGCTCATCCTCCTTTTTCTTCTTCTCGGCCTCATATGCCAAGAATCTAGATTTCATCTCTTTAACCGAAAGGTTAGAGTCTTCATCTAGACCCTCGAAGAGTTTATCCATCTCACTCTTAAGGCGGTGAAGCCCTTAATAAGAGTCCAGGCTCTGATACCAATTGAAAGTATAGAGATGGTAAACCTAGAGGGGGGTGAATAGGTTTCTACAAATTTTAATTCTTTCTTTGCAATATTAGGCTTTGCGGAATATAAAGATGAGCCTAATGCAAACTAGGTGAAGCAACCTACATGAGGATACAACTAACTCGAGCACGAAGGCTCTCACAGGCAGTTAAATCACAAGTAAGGAGTTCGGTTAGAGATAACCGATAGCACGCGGAGACGAGGATGTATTCCCGTGTTCCCTTGCTTTGCAACAAGGTACGTCACGTTTGGAGGAGTGGAGGTCCCACGAAGGATTCCCCGCGCCACGAAGGCTCACCCTATTCTCCGGAGCCTATCCCACGAAGGAATAGCTCACTCACTTGTGGTAGACTTTGAGGTAGCCTCCAAACCTTCACAATCTTGCCCGGAGCAAATCCACAGCCCGGATGCTTCCGGACTCCTCTTGCCTACCTAAGGTTTCCAAGGAACCCTAGGAAGCAAGCTTCTCAATGAATACAAGGGGGAATGAGATTTGGCTTGGTAGAACGGTAGATCGGGTCCTCCTCTAATGATTCCCCGGAGGGATTTGAGTTTGAGTGGAGGAGGAGGGAGATCTGAGGCTTTTGGTGTTTCTAGCAATGGAGTATGAGAGAGAGAGCTCAAGAACAGTTTGTAGTGTAGTGCCTAACTGTCTAGAGGTAGGAGAAGGGCTATTTATAGTGTTCTTCGAAATATGGCCGTTTGCCACTTGCCACCTCAGCTTTTTCTCGACAAACCCGGTCGACGGCCACAGACCGGACAGCCCGGCCGAGAGGCCGGTCTGAGCCTGACCGGACACCTTTGCTGGTCCTGGAGCTCCTCCGGTTGGCGGCCGGTTGGCGCCCGGCTGCCGCCCGGTGGACCGGACGGAGCACCGGACACGCCGGTCGAGGGCCCGGTTGACCGGGCGCAAACCGGATCTGCTGGCTCCTCCTTTGGAGCCCGGTTGCCGCCCGGTGGACCGGACGGAGCACCGGACACGCCGGTCGAGAGCCCGGTTGACCGGGCGCAAACCGGATCTGCTGGCTCCTCCTTTGGAGCCCGGTTGCCGCCGGTTGACCGGCCACCACGCCGGATCGGGTTGCTGGCCCGGTTGGACCGCAGGTGACCGGATTTCTCCGTAACCCCTTTTTGATTGTTTGTTGAAATGGGGGGTCACCTTTAGCCTTCTTGTTCCTTTGATACACCATTTACGCCTCATTGCCTAATACCTGAGATTGTACTTATAAACATATTAGGCCAAATACTTTAGCACGGTGTCATCGTTACCAAAATAATGGATAAGGGTGAAATACCCTTACAGGTGGGGATTGCCGCCTAGGGTATAAGAGAAATAGATTGGTGACTTGTTTGAATGCTTACGTGTGTTACCGTATGTCTGTTGATATGGGCTATGACTGAGCTTAGTAGGTTGTGGTAGTTCAAATCCATCGTGGCCAGAGATGTAGAATAGTGTAGGTTGGTACGGCACGTGGGTGGTTTGTTCTACTACTTCTCCAAAAGCTTCGGCTTGGACTTCTTCCAACCTTTACACAAAATGCGTGTACTGGTAAACGTGGGCTGTCTGGGTCATACGGGTAAAGAACACAAACCTCTCGAGAGTGAAAAATCTGAGTACTTAGCCGTGTCCCCGGTTACGGACAGTTTGAGCAATTAGACTTGGAGCTATGACAATTTCTCACTCATCCCTATTTCATAATTACTAAAATTTGTGGTTGAACAATTGGGTAGGAGCACCTGATGTCTATCAGCGTGTCCATGTTCTGGTTTTGAAAATAAAATTGTTTTATAAAATGATAGGATAAAACTATCGCTTTATGCAAATTTGCCTTGAACTCTACCTTGCCAAATAAGCACCCTTGCCAATACAATTCCAAAATGTATTGACCACTCGTGGCTGTAACCTTTTTATGTTGCAGGTTATTATTCTGAGTGATCGATTAGGTCGCGAGTCTCCACTCAACTCTGTTCGCCTGTGGCACATTGAAGGATGGAGCCTCTTTTACCGTTATTTGCTTCCGTTGTTTTGATACTCTATTTGAGCTAGCTTTATGCTATGCAAAGTTGTAATAAATGAATATTCTGGATCATTCGTTAATTAATGATGCACTTGTTACTTTGATACCTATGGAAACTGTGTGTGCTGGTGAACCGATCCAGGGATTAGCACTATACACAGAGACACTCAACCTTATCAGGTCGTGTCGCTTCAGATGGTATCAGAGCAGTGTGTTGACTGTAGGATCGCGACCTTAGAAAATGGAGTAGACATTAGGGAATAAAATTGAAAAATTTAATTTTATCTTGTATTTCTTTATTCATTTTTCTCATCTTCTCTATATCATTTTTCTCACTATCCTCTATTCTATGAAGTCTCAACCATGACGTATCAAACCATTTTGGACTACTTGCTCCTTCGACTACTTCTTTCGGGAAAGACGAAGCATATATGAAGACATTGAAGATTGATGATGACCCTTAGAACCAAGATTCTAATACGCTTAGTGATAGATGCGTTGAATTGTTTGATTTGTGAGTTGTCTTCTTCCTCTTGTTTTCACGACAACTACAAATAAAACTTACTTCAAAATACAAATGTCTTGAACAAATTTTCGAAATTATTTGTACTCAATTTTCAAAGGGTATTTTAAGATGATTGGATTGCTTGTGTGATGATTTCTAAGTGTTCCTTTGATAGTGCTATGCATGGGTAGTATTTCCCTTAGTCCTTTTCCATCTATTCTCATCTATGCTAGCCAAACAGATGCCTCCTCGACGTGACCCGGAGATGCAACAGATGATGACCGCTCAAGCGCAGCTGATGCAAATGATGACACAGTTTATGGCCAACAACAACAACAACAATCCACCGCAGCAAGACCGTTTGACTCGCTTTTTGAGGTTGAACCCCCCAACCTTTTCAAGCACTTCTGAGCCTATCGCGGCTGATGATTGGCTCCGTACTACCAACAAGAAGCTGGATACTGTCCAAGCCCAGGGAGCTGAGAGAGTGCGATTGGCTGCACATCAATTGGAAGGTTCTGCTGCTGAATGGTGGGACAACTATCAGGTTTCTTATCCTGATATAGATGCTATTACTTGGGATCAATTCCAAGGAGCCTTCCGTACTGCTCATGTTGCTGCTGGAGCCATGACACTGAAGAGGCGTGAGTTTCGCGACCTATGCCAAGGAACACGCACGGTGAGCGAGTATGGCGATCTCTTCAACAAGTTGGCTCGTTACGCTCCTGATGATGTGGCTACTGATGCTAAGAGGCAGGATGAGTTCATGAGAGGGCTCAATGATGAAATATCCATCCAGCTTGTAGCCATAAGGTTCAACAGTTATCAAGAGTTGCTGGATAGGGCCGTTGTTGTAGAGTCTAAGCATAAGAGCATGGAGAACCGTAAGAGGAAACACGAACACAATGGCTACAACCGGGGACCACATCAAAGGACCCGTACTTCTAATGATGGCAAGGGAGATTCGGAACACAACAATAATGGAGGCAATGGACACAACAACCACAATGGACACAACCATAATGGCCGCAAAAGTGACAACCATCACAAATCGGAGAGAGGTAATGGCCATAACCATGGAGATACCAATGGGAGGAACAATAAGGAGTATATCAAAAGGGATCTTAGTCTCGTGGAGTGCTTCAAGTGCCACAAGAATGGACACTATGCCAACGATTGCCCTGAGAGGAAGAAGGATGAAGGGAACGAGACCACTCACCTCCAGGAAGGACATGTGAACCACATCAACATGAGGGTGGCTAGTAAGTTTTGATCAACTCTTCACAACACAGTTACCTTCCAATACTAGTGCATTTTAGTCATTCATATCAAGATTAGTCCTGGATATAAGTAATATATATCGCATCAAAAGTGAGCCCCCTTGGAAGGTGTGATGAATAAACAAAAAACTGATGCAAGGCAGGAGACCCATGAAAAATGGAAATTGAAGAAGAGACCTAGCCAAAATCCTTTTAAGGGTGGTAGCACCGTAGTCATACCGAACCTAAACCCTTTCTTTCTAGCCTTCTCGAATCTCGAGGACGAGATTCCTTTTAAGGGTGGTAGTCTGTAACATCCCAGGTTTTAGATTTAGATTTTGCATCATGCATTCATGCATAATTTGAAGAAAAAAAATCATTCTTGCCAATTGAAATCTTTCAAATAGCTATTAAGGCAATAGCTTACAAAAAATATTTCTGAGTATTTACTTTCGACAGAGAAATAGTCTCACAACATTCTAAAATAATATTTGGGATTTTACAAATATGTATGTTTTTGTTTAAATCAAATCGGATTAGTAAATTAAATTTTATAAGAGAAAGTAGAATACGAAAAAAAGAGGAATAGAAAAAAAAAGAGGAATACGACCGGCCGGCCAACCGGCCGACCGCCGCACACACGCGCGTATGCGCCAGGCCAGCAAGGCAGCTAGCTGCGTAGCAGCAGCACGTGAATCCCACGCTGCTCCTTTCCCTTTCTCTTTCCTTTTCTTAATTTTTCTCTCTCTGACCGGTGGGGCCCTTACGTCAGCACGTACCTCAGCCAGAAATCAGATGAACACGAGTTCGTTCACAGTTCGTTTCAAGCCCGATTTTGCCCAGGAAAATCTCTCCGATTCGTTCTGTTTCTTGACCCCTCCGTCACGAAAAACCCCCTATAAATACCCCACGACCTCCTCCTCCGAAACCCTCAAAACAATCTAGCAAAATCGCCCCAGGCTACCGGATTGCGATCTCAGTTCCGCCGCCATTGGAGCTTGGTGCGAGCTCGGTTCTGTCGATTTCGACCACCTCTGCCCCTAATTCTTGTCCCAAGCTCTTGCTATTGCAGTACACCGTCGCCCTGACCTTTTTCCCCATCTGTAGAGCACCGGAGTCGCTGGGATTTCTCGCCGGAGTTCCACCAAAGACCGACGTCTCCATCCATACCTCACCGACGTTCCGGGAAGCGGAAGACGACGACCAGGACGCTGACGTGATCGCCAAGAGGAGCTGAACACCGTCATCTACTTCGCCGCCTCGGGAGTTCGCTGGAACCACCGTCACCATCGACTTCCGATCGCCACAGCCACCGTCGCCGGACATCTCTGTCTTTTCCGGTGAGCCTCTCAGATTAGATCTCGTCCATCCGTTCTTTATTAGATCCAATGGTCTGTTTTTGCTGATCCGTGTGAAGGGGTACCGTCCAATAGCATTGCGCCACGTCGCTGTCTGGTTTTCAGTTAAAAACTCGAATTTTCGCATACACTAATCTGCTAGCTGTCCAGTATTCAAAAATTCATAGAAAAAGATCTATAGCTCCGTTTTTTGCAAATAAAATATCCACGGATTCAGAAAAACATGTAGAATTTTATTATGCAATAAAATTAGAAGTTTACTGTATATTTTATTTCGTGAATTTAAAACACTCCAATAGAGTATTTTTGACATAACTATAGTTTTATAAATCCGATTTAGTTGATTCTTTCTGCATTAGCTTCTAAATTTCGTTAGCTGTGCAGGGAACACAATTGTGAAATTGTTTAAGTTAATTTCAAAACCAATCTATGTAATTCGAATTTAACCCTTAGCACTCTATAAATTGCAATCTAATAATAATCCTTGCATTTAAATATTTTCCCATGCATCATATATATTTTAATAATCAGGGGACTATACTGATACCCTTTTGGTTTTTATCAAATAATCATGCATCATGTTGTTTGCATATGTTATGGTTGTTTTGTTATTGATTGCAATATGATTACTACGTGTAGACTGCGAGGAGTGCAACGTCTGCGATTGCAACGAGTGCGTGAACAACTTCAACAACTAAGGCAAGTGGTGTTCATAAAAGTCCTATTATTTTCCTATGCATTGTAGATTGTTTTATGTAGTTTGCATGTGTAGGAAAATTGTTTTTCCGCTTTGCTTTGCTCCTATGTTGTGTCCCCTTGTGTCACTCCTTTGTCGCCATCGTTGTAGAATTGCTTAGCTAGCTCAGTAAACGGGGTGGGAGTTCATCATCAAATTTATTGAGTTGTAGCTATACTTTTCTATAATTGAAAACAACTTTAATTAATGAACTACCTAGGCGGATTGGCATTGATTGGGTCATCGAGTGTTCGTCATGGTGGGGATTGCCGCCTAGGGTATAAGAGAAATAGATTGGTGACTTGTTTGAATGCTTACGTGTGTTACCGTATGTCTGTTGATATGGGCTATGACTGAGCTTAGTAGGTTGTGGTAGTTCAAATCCATCGTGGCCAGAGATGTAGAATAGTGTAGGTTGGTACGGCACGTGGGTGGTTTGTTCTACTACTTCTCCAAAAGCTTCGGCTTGGACTTCTTCCAACCTTTACACAAAATGCGTGTACTGGTAAACGTGGGCTGTCTGGGTCATACGGGTAAAGAACACAAACCTCTCGAGAGTGAAAAATCTGAGTACTTAGCCGTGTCCCCGGTTACGGACAGTTTGAGCAATTAGACTTGGAGCTATGACAATTTCTCACTCATCCCTATTTCATAATTACTAAAATTTGTGGTTGAACAATTGGGTAGGAGCACCTGATGTCTATCAGCGTGTCCATGTTCTGGTTTTGAAAATAAAATTGTTTTATAAAATGATAGGATAAAACTATCGCTTTATGCAAATTTGCCTTGAACTCTACCTTGCCAAATAAGCACCCTTGCCAATACAATTCCAAAATGTATTGACCACTCGTGGCTGTAACCTTTTATGTTGCAGGTTATTATTCTGAGTGATCGATTAGGTCGCGAGTCTCCACTCAACTCTGTTCGCCTGTGGCGCATTGAAGGATGGAGCCTCTTTTTACCGTATTTGCTTCCGTTGTTTTGATACTCTATTTGAGCTAGCTTTATGCTATGCAAAGTTGTAATAAATGAATATTCTGGATCATTCGTTAATTAATGATGCACTTGTTACTTTGATACCTATGGAAACTGTGTGTGCTGGTGAACCGATCCAGGGATTAGCACTATACACAGAGACACTCAACCTTATCAGGTCGTGTCGCTTCAATACTGCCCCAAGGACTGGAAGAATGCTAGGATCATCCCCAAAGAAAGTGGAGTTGATTTTCTCCAATGAGGCCCCAAAAAGCTTGCCAGGATTGCCGCCAATACCGCCGCACCGCTCAACAACAGCGTCGCAGGTAGAAGGAACCGAACAACAACAACGGCCGTCTCTACCACATGACTGCCACTGAAGCTCAGGAAGCACCCCAGACCATGCCAAGTATGTCTTCATGTTAATAAAATGCTCAATCTCTCTTAGGAACCTAACTTTTCTTAAAATCTCGGGACGAGATTTGTTTAAGGGGGAAGGGTTTGTAACATCCCAAAAATTCAAAACAAAATAAATGAATTTCCCTAGTTCCAAATTTTGGAACCAACAAAAACTTTTATTAAATAGAGTATGATACATAGTGATCTTGCTTAATTCTTGTGCTATTTCCATGATTGCTTGTTATAGTAGTTTGAAATAATCTTAAACCCTAAAACTCACCCCTCTTTTCACCATCCTAGTTAAAATAAAATAAAAGGAAATTAAATAAGAAAAATGCATATGTGCCTATGGCTATGTTTATAAATCTTTACCCTAAGATTTTCTACTTTGCTTAGAAGTTTGGAAAACCTTCATACACCTTACCTAGTACTTATCAAACCAAATCCAAGTTGTTTCCAAAGAAAATAAAAAGAAACTAAAAATGCCATAGAGGCATATGAGAGTAAAATAGCAAATATGAGAAATTAAGAATCTTGACCCTAAGACATGTTGTGAATGGTGGGATCACTCCTATATACCATTTCAACACTCAACAACACCAATTGGGTCAAGCCAAGTCAAATTAAAACTCAAATGCAACATATGCATAGAGGCATATGTGACACATAGCCATAATACCCAATTCTTGCCCTATGACTCTAAACCTTGACCAAATGATGGGAAACCATCTCCAAACCTAATATAACACTAAATTGACCCTAACCCATGCCCAAGTAAAGCAAGGGGAACAATTTACAAGAATGAAGAAAATTGACACATCACCTCTTATGTATTATGGCCATTTTTGCAAATCTTTGAACAAGACCATTTGAAATGGTTTCAATGGTCTTAAAATATTTCTAAACTAATAAGAATCACATTAGAGTCAAGAAATATCAAATCAATTGGAGAGAAATCAAATGGTGAGATAATTCCATTTTTACTCACATACACATAAGACCAATTTTGCAAATCTTCATCAAAGGCCACCATTGCTTGATCTATTGTTTGTAAAACTCTTATATATGGTAAACAAACACAATTGCATCAAAGAAACAAGAATCAAACCAAAGCAAATATCAAAACTTACATACATGTGATAATGGTCATATTGCCATTTTATATAATGTTCCCTACTTTACCCCCTGGTTTTGACTTTTCTTCAAACCAAACTTGGTCAACTATTACCATGTCATCCAAGACCAAGTGAAAGTGAACAACTTTCATGTTGACCATTAGTGCTAATGTTGAACAGGTTGACCAGTATAGATTTGACAAGAAGAGACTTTGAAACTATGTGAAGATAACCCCAAATTTGAGATCTCACAAACCTTTGCCAAATTGGAAACCACCACCACCATCCCTTCTCTTTAATTATATAAATGAGTTCCACCAAAAAGATTTCCAAATTTCAAACAAAACCTTCATGCGGCCATTGTGTCGAGCACCTTGTGTGCACAAATCTGGAAAGGTGACACATGCTATAAACCACTGGATTTTTGCCTCCACCACTTTAACCTTGTGATCATCAACCCTCCTGTACCTTCTCTGCATCGTCCCAGCCCATTTGCTTCGTTTAAAGTGGAGACATGATCATCTTTGCAACCATGCCGTGTACCATGCCACCCTCTTCACTCATTCTCTCTAGTCCTCCCCTACCCATCACACCTTGCCAACTAGCTTCTCTGCACTCCACCGAGCATGCTAGTACCCTCCCTAAGCAAAGAGACACCAGCACTTCGCGCGCCGTAGTACCTCGCCACGGCGTGCCAGGCACGCGGTGAGCGCGCCCCGACCTCATCCTGGACGCGACAGAGCACCTCTGGTCCCGTCGCCCTCGTCCTCCCCTCGCCTTCTCCTCTTGCACGCGCCATCACCACACCACCAGCTACACGCTGGACATGCTCGCTAGCTTGCAGGAACGCCCTAGCCGTCGCCATGATCAACGCCCTGCCGTGCCCGTACTGCGAGGACGCCACCGTCGCTAGCACGCCCCAGACCATCATTTGACGTGCCATCACGCGCGCTAGCTCCGCCTAGCCGTCGCCTACACGATGCCCTCACTAGTTTGCCCCTTCGCCGCTCCAGACGCCGGCGCCATGGACGACCTCCCACGGGCACCCGCAGCACCTCGCTCCCCTATAAATAGAGGCAACCCCAGCACGAGTTTCTCACACCATTCGCTTCCCCTCTTCCTTCTGATCGTCCTCGACACCTTGCTCGTCCACATTGCGCCCTAGCTAGCCCCAATTGCATCGCCGACCTCGCCGGAGCCCGCAGATCACCATCGCCGATTCACGCCGCCCCGAGCCTCGCCGCTGTACCAGGGGCCTCTACACCCTCGACAACGTCGCCTCGACCCTCTCCCTCGATCGCCGGCCTGGAACTCTCTCCGACCCCCTACCTCGCCGGCGCAGCAAGGTCGTCTCCCCCATCGACGACGACGAAGCCCCACCGTCGGATCCATTTCTAATCGCACGGTCGATCTTGCCAGGTACCGATTCGGTTGTTATGTATCGCTGACGTGTAGACCCCACCATGTCAGTTGGCCCGCGGCGTGGCAGCGCTAGTTGGGCCAGCCCAGATCGTTTTCTTTGGCCCATTTTCCTTTCCCGCCTAGGCCCACGAATTTGAAATCAAATTAAAACATTTCAGTGGTTTTTCTTTACAGATGCTTTATTCAAATTCAAATAACTTCAAATCTACTGAACCATTTTGGACAAAATTTATATTGTTGGAAAGCCTAAGAAATTATCTAGCGAATCCCACTGGTTTCAACCTCATATCTTGTGTAGTTTTTGAATAGAAAAAATAACAAAACAGATACTTTTCAGTATTCAAATAAATCTTAAAAATCAACCATTGTGAATTTTGAAGTGAATCCAATTGCAATAATTCACATTTAACAAACCCTAATTTTCTATGTGAAAAGATGCTAAGGGTTCTGTACATGATCATGGGCTAGAAGCAAAATATTGGCTATGTAGTCAATACTAGTCCATTTAAATTAAATCAAATTTTAGGAATTTAAATCTATGAGGTGTAGCACCTCATTTAAATCATTCTCACAAGTGATATGAAGTAATGTGTTGACCTTTAATTGCTTAGGCTCATACTTACTCACTTGTAGAATTTAAATCAAAATAGTACTTAAAATTGCCATGGTTATTTAAATCACATGAGATGATGAAATCTCATTTAATTCATGTTTCTCAAATGATAAGTGTGAAATGTTGACCTTGGTCAACATGTGATCACCCCTGGTTATTTGAGAAGATTAAATCTTAAGAAGATTCAATGAGAGGAAATTATTTCTCCAAACCAAAGAGAAACCCTAATTCCAATTTTCAATGAGATTATTTACCTAATAATTAAATAAAGAAACCCTAGAATAATTTTTGGATAACTATTAAGTAGTGATGCTAGATCAATTGTGTGAGCCATTAAGGCTAATTAAGAGTACTTAAGTGTTGATTGGTGATTGTATCCTCATATTCGTTTATAGACGCTAGTACCGGAGACTATCAAGAGGAAGAGGTCTTCTACCAAGAGGAAGAGCAAGAAAAATTTGATCACATCACCAATCAAGGCAAGCTATTACCAATGCAAGCTATAATAATGCAAACCATTTTTGGTTGCAAGTTTATATTCTTGCCAAGTGCAAAGCTCTACAAGAGCAAGGCACTATTAAATTTTACTTTATGAACCTATCCCAAGTTTTTACTTTACAAGCTTTACTTGAATTTTATTTATCAAAGTTACTTTTTGATTTATGATTTACTTGGTTGAATTATAGAGTAGTACAAGAGAATCACACTTAGCCTAGCAAGCTCCAAGATACTTAGCACCCCTCATAACTAGTGGCTAGTGCTCAATATTAAAAGTGACTACTCTAGTTGGGAACTTGTGAATTGAAATGACTTTGAAAACCTTGGAATGAGGAGTCATTCTATTGAGAGATTTTGAAGGTGAATATGACTGGTGAATGACTTGGTGAATTTTACAAAACTGATGGGTTCGGATGCGATACCATTCCAATTTTACAAGTACCCCCACAATACCTGAATCTGGGTAAGGCTTAGCTGGAAACTTATGTATTTTAGTATGAGTTCCCTCTAAACAAGCGTCATAGGGGTTATGCCGAGGCTGCCTCCGTACTGGTGAAGTGATGTGAAATGACGTGAAATGAGGTGAATGTCCGGCCCAAGCCATGTGCAGTTCCCAGGCTGACGGTTGTCTTCACCGGGAGGCCAAGCTCATGGGGAGAGGTGTCTATACTAGAATATGTAAATGAAAGGTTAGGATTGGTAGTTCGCGTACGCGTACGATAAATCAGGGCCAGTTACCCCTGACGAACTATTGCAATTGTTGTGGCACAAGTGTACAACCTCTGCAGAGTTAAACCTATTCGAATAGCCGCGTCCGCGGTTATGGAGTTGGAAAGGCCATACTGTTCCGTCATCAGAACTTTTCTAAAAATATGAATGGTGACTTGTGATTTGAATTGAAAGGTGACTTTGACTTGGAATCACAACTGAGTTGTGGGAATGACACTAATGTTCCCACTTGAGTTAGTTAATTGAAGAGGCTTTGACTATTAAAAGTGCTTATGAAACAAAACTGGCGTTATGCAAATGAAACTAGAGCTTAGAATCCCCTTACTATAGTTGATAGTGCTTACCTTAGTATTAGTTTGCGAGTACTTTAAAGTACTCATGGCTTTGTCCCTGGCTATTCAAATGGCCAGACTATGAAGACGAGTACCAGAACCCGGAAGAAGGACAGCAGGACGTCTACGACAACTAGGATCACTCCTGACGTCAACAGTTGCCTGTGGAATAGATGGACTACTACTACGCTACTTTCGCTTCCGCTATGTGTTATGTAATGAATAAATAGAACTTCTATTATTGTAATGAGACTGGATCATGTGATCCTTTATTTGTAAGACGATTATGGTATGTAATGAATGATGTGTTGTGATATCAATCTATTATGTCTCGCAAAAACAATATTCCTGGGATTGCGATGAATGGCATAATAGGCATCTGGACTTAAAAATCCGGGTGTTGACATAAAGTGTCGTGTGTGAAGTTCATTCGTGTCGCCATGTGGTTCTTAGTGTTGGCTAGTGTGGGTGTGTACCTATTGTTCGGGTCTTTGTTAGCCTTGGCTGCGAGTGTGGGCGTAGTTTGTTGTTATAGGTTTCCATCCGATTCTTTTTTCTAAAAATTGGACACTTTCTTCTTAATTAATGAATGATGCAAAGATTCAAAAAACTGGTTAGAACTGTCCTTTTTTTGTATAGAGCCAATACAAATCAATCTAGGTTAAATTTTTGCACAATGAAAGCTTACATCATTGCCCACATGTAAGTATTTTCTTCTGAATTTTTTGATGTTGACAACGGACGGTAGCATTTTTACGTGCGTGTGTGTGTTTTATTGTATAAAAGAATTACGCCCTTCCAAGTATTAAACATCATTGTTGGATGTAGTGGGTTGCTAGGGTGGTTAGCGATACGAAGGCATCGAGTTCGAATTCTTCCCCTGCCTAGAGTTTAACATTTCTTAATGTCCGCTAGCACGCGTGAGCGCTACAATAGTAATCTAAATAAACTACAGTAGCATTTTGGAACTAAATGTGTGTTGTGGTGGCAAGTTTGTACATGTGGGACCACTTGTCGGTCCAAAGAAAATATACAGGGGTCATTTTAGAAAATGCAACGCCATAGGTGGATGAATTTGGTCAAATTCGCTGAAATTCAATCAAATTGGACTAAAATGCTACCGAGATGCAAGTTGTGGGACTAGTGTCGCTCAATTTACAAGATGTGGGATTAAAACGCTCCCACGGTGCAAGATGTGGGACTAAAAGTGTATATACCTCTTCTCATAAAGTGCCTAAGAGCTCACTCCCCTTCTCTCCTCATCATATATTAGTATACTTGTACTTGCTCTTAGCACCCTAGGTGTCACCACTTACTCCAAATTTCAGTTTGCGATTGTGCGTAACGTGGCGACAATGGACGGCCGGTGAAATACGAAAACCTTGATGTTCACACGCAATATCCGTTGCAGTTATGAATTCCTTTTCCTGCATGTCAGTGTCAAGCAGCTGCTCGCATTAAACCAGAATTAATTAGTGCCATGCATTTTCATGCATGCAGTTTTCTGGTACGGGAAAAGGTCGCGATCTGTCGATGTAAGCTCGGCTGCTAAATTCTCCTTCACGTTAGCACTGCCAAACACGTTAGCTGATACATCAGCCAAACCATTAAGGTTCTTTCTTCAACATGGACTTAATTACAAATTATGTATATCTCCGGTGATACTTCTTTCATATCGATTTACCCACACCTAGTTTGAGAAAAAAGTTTAACCATAAATTTAGTCAAGAAATATGAAATTATATGTCACAACCATGCTTCTCGCAGTCTCGCTCCCCCTGTCCCCTAGAACCAACCGTTTGGAGAATAGCCAAATGGTAAGGCATCGGTTTTTGGTACCGGTATGTAAAGGTTCGAATCTTTTTTTTCTCTAGATTATGAACACCCAATCAAAATTTTCAAAAACAAGCTGCCAACTATTAGAAAAGCGGCTTGAGATAGGGAAATTTATTCCCCAGCATGATGCTTCAGTATGAATCTTTTATTACATTATGACAGTCTTTATCACTTCATAAATGCCTCTTTCTAGCCCACCATCTACTACTAATAGTTTAATATAAGTTCTTGATAAATTGTTGATTGACTGAGGAAGTATTTGGAAAGAAAGGAAGGGCCGCAATGTTTGTCCAGCTTGGCCTAAAGTTTCCCTTCCTCGTAAACCCGCAATTCTAAGATCAGAAATCCTATTTTCAACAATTCTTATTTTCTTAAACAAGAACTATTATTTATCCAATAGGGATATTAACAAAAAAAGTGCTTCCCATCAAAGTTGAATGGATCAACAACCAAACCACCCAGTTTATCAAAAATATTTTGTTTCTCCATTAGTTTTTGTGACATATAATTTATATTATGTTTACCAGATTTATGGTCAATTTTTTTCTTAAAAACTACGTGTCAGCCTAACAATGTCGGCCTAACAAACCGTTACGTAGGGACTATTAACTATTTACCAAGCTGCGCTACATCCCTTTTCCAAATTGTTATACAATGCCATTGTACACAATTCCTGTCTTCTTTTCCACATCGTAATTTTATTCTTATTTCTCTATCTATATAGAAATAGAACCCTCCTGTCATTTCTTCTTTTTGGTCTCAGATAATTAAGGAATTATATACATCTAAAATCCAATAGAATTTAGCCTATAAAAGAAAGATTGCTTTTCCTTGGTAATGTATAGGAAGAAGGGGTCATCTTTTTCTTTTTTAGGGATAGGCAAATTTCGTCTATATGGTTCATTTTATATATAGCATAACAATCTCGGGCAAGAGTTTCTGATCATATATGTATTTCAACAAGGAAGGAGGATTTTCAATGCGGGATATAAAAACATATCTCTCTGTAGCACCCGTGCTAAGTACTCTATGGTTTGGTGCTTTAGCAGGTTTATTGATAGAAATTAATCGTTTATTTCCAGATGCTTTGTCATTCCCTTTTTTTTAATTATTGCTATGCGAGGAATAGAATTCTTTGTGACATGCCCAAATTTGACCCTTTTCAATCCTTTTACTTAGTATCGGAAGGAAAAAAAAAAAAAAAAAGATAAAGATCGGATAGATTCGAACCGCAATTGCAAAGGTAATAACTACTATGCCAGCCCAAATCATGATCTTCACCAACTTGGATTTGGTTCTCTCGCGAAAATCGCGAGTTGAAGAGATGAGAACCATGAAAAGCAAGATCCCGAATAAGAAAACAGAAACCGAGGAAACCACAAGAGTGAAGACTAGTAGAGTCTCGTCTTTTGCCATTCTTTGCTCCTTTTTCACTCAATGATTCATTCTAATTTCCCGACCAAAAATTCTACATATCTATTCTATGATTTCTCTCTCTCTCTCTCTCTCTCTCTCTCTCTCTCTCTCTCTCTATATATATATATATAGAATATGATATCTAATATGACACCCGATTTGTCAAAGGGATTGGATTGGTGACTTACCCATTCAGTGACTTTGGCACTGGACGTTCCAAAAACGGGTACTATCGGATCGGGTGAATTAGAGAATAGACAGAGGTCCGTTGGCATTTCAGCCTTTCTTCTCCTTTCAGGGCCTATCCGAAAGAGAATCCAGTACCTCTTGGTCCTGAATATCAGAATAGGACGAACGAACCGGACCCCGCGGATATCTTTGCTTCGGAACAAAACAAAACCCTGCAATCAAATAGATTGTCCCAAGGGCGCCATATTCTAGGAGCCCAAGTTATGCTATTGAAAATTAGTTCCTCTAGCAGTTCCGGTTTGAGCATTCCGTTCCCTTTTTCAAACTCCACTTCTTTTCATATAGCAATCCCTGATCAAAGAGAGAACAATATCCATTTCAAAACATTTCTAACGGATTCCTTGGTTCGGACCGACGAAGTAATGGCACTCGATTATTATCAACCTGGCTGCAATCTTTTTCTGTCGGTAAGGATTGCACCAGAGCACCTTCTACTTCTAATAGGCCATGAACTATAGATAGAGAAGAATCATTCTGAGCGAGTACCTCAGATTGACTTCAATATATAATTGCTCCAGTGAATAACTAAAAAAATAGAAGGATGATACGCGTTCAACACGCGTCCGTTGGGAACCCCAAGAGGAAGGTGTGATGCGTACAGCGGCAAGTTTCCCTCAGTATGAAACCAAGGTTATCGAACCCAGGAGCCAAGAAGCACGTTGAAGGTTGATGATGGCGGGATGTAGTGCGGCGCAACACCAGGGATTCCGGCGCCAACGTGGAACCTGCACAACACAACGAAAGTACTTTGCCCCAACGAAACAGTGAGGTTGTCAATCTCACCGGCTTGCTGTAACAAAGGATTAACCGTATTGTGTGGAAGATGATTGTTTGCAGAAAACAGAGAACAAGTATTGCAGTAGATTGTATTTCAGTAAAGAGAATTGGACCGGGTCCACAGTTCACTAGAGGTGTCTCTCCCATAAGATAAACGCATGTTGGGTGAACAAATTACAGTTGGGCAATTGACAAATAAAGAGGGCATGACCATGCACATACATATCATGATGAGTATAGTAAGATTTAATTGGGCATTACGACAAAGTACATAGACCGCCATCCAACTGCATCTATGCCTAAAAAGTCCACCTTCAGGTTATCATCCGAACCCCCTCCAGTATTAAGTTGCTAACAACAGACAATTGCATTAAGTATTGCGCGTAATGTAATTAGTGACTACATCCTTGAACATAGCACCAATGTTTTATCCCTAGTGGCAACAACACATCCATAACCTTAGAGGTTCTTGTCACCCCTCCAGATTCACGGAGACATGAACCCACTATCGAGCATAAATACTCCCTCTTGGAGTTACTAGCATCAACTTGGCCAGAGCATCTACTAATAACGGAGAGCATGCAAGATCATAAACAACACATAGATATAACTTTGATAATCAACATAAAAAGTATTCTCTATTCATCGGATCCCAACAAACGCAACATATAGAATTACAGATAGATGATCTTGATCATGTTAGGCAGCTCACAAGATCCGACAATGATAGCACAATGGGGAGAAGACAACCATCTAGCTACTGCTATGGACCCATAGTCCAGGGGTAGACTACTCACACATCACTCCGGAGGCGACCATGGCGGCGTAGAGTCCTCCGGGAGATGATTCCCCTCTCCCAGGGTGCCGGAGGCGATCTCCCGGATCCCCCGAGATGGGATCGGCGGCGGCGGCGTCTCTGGAAGGTTTTCCGTATCGTGGCTCTCGGTACTGGGGGTTTCGCGACGGAGGCTATTTGTAGGCGGAAGGGCAGGTCAAGAGGCGGCACGGGGGCCCCACACCACAGGGCCGCGCGGCCAGGGGGGGCCGCGCCGCCCTATGGTGTGGCCCCTCGTGGCCCCTCTTCGTCTCTTCTTCGGAAGCTTCGTGGCAAAATAGGACCCCGGGCGTTGATTTCGTCCAATTCCGAGAATATTTCGTTACTAGGATTTCTGAAACCAAAAACAGAAACAAGAACTGGCACTTCGGCATCTTGTTAATAGGTTAGTTCCAAAATGCACGAATATGACATAAAGTGTGCATAAAACATGTAGATAACATCAATAATGTGGCATGGAACATAAGAAATTATCGATACGTTGGAGACGTATCAGCATCCCCAAGCTTAGTTCTGCTCGTCCCGAGCAGGTAAAACGATAACACGATAATTTCTGGAGTGACATGCCATCATAATCTTGATCATACTATTTGTAAAGCATATGTAGTGAATGCAGCGATCAAAACAATGTATATGACATGAGTAAACAAGTGAATCATAAAGCAAAGACTTTTCATGAATAGCACTTCAAGACAAGCATCAATAAGTCTTGCATAAGAGTTAACTCATAAAGCAATAATTCATAGTAAAGGCATTGAAGCAACACAAAAGAAGATTAAGTTTCAGCGGTTGCTTTCAACTCATAACATGTATATCTCATGGATATTGTCAACATAGAGTAATATAACAAGTGCAATATGCAAGTATGTAGGAATCAATGCACAGTTCACACAAGTGTTTGCTTCTTGAGGTGGAGAGAAATAGGTGAACTGACTCAACATTGAAAGTAAAAGAATGGTCCTCCATAGAGGAAAAGCATCGATTGCTATATTTGTGCTAGAGCTTTGATTTTGAAAACATGAAACAATTTTGTCAACGGTAGTAATAAAGCATATGTATCGTGTAAATTATATCTTATAAGTTGCAAGCCTCATGCATAGTGTACTAATAGTGCCCGCACCTTGTCCTAATTAGCTTGGACTACCGGATCATCACAATGCACATGTTTTTACCAAGTGTCACAAAGGGGTACCTCTATGCCGCCTGTACAAAGGTCTAAGGAGAAAGCTCGCATTGGATTTTTCGCTATTGATTATTCTCAACTTAGACATCCATACCGGGACAACATAGACAACAGATAATGGACTCCTCTTTTATGCATAAGCATGTAACAACAATTAATAATTTTCTCATTTGAGATTGAGGATATATGTCCAAAATGAAACTTCCACCATGGATCATGGCTTTAGTTAGCGGCCCAATGTTCTTCTCTAACAATATGCATGCTTAACCATAAGGTGGTAGATCTCTCTTACTTCGGACAAGACGTACATTGATACGTCTCCAACGTATCGATAATTTCTTGTGTTCCATGCCACATTATTGATGTTATCTACATGTTTTATGCACACTTTATGTCATATTCGTGCATTTTCTGGAACTAACCTATTAACAAGATGCCGAAGTGCCTTTTCTGCTGTTTTTGGTTTCAAATCCTAGTAACGAAATATTCTCGGAATTGGACGAAATCAACGCCCAGGTTCCTATTTTACCGGAAGCATCCAGAACACACGAGAACCGCCAGAGAGGGAGGCAGGCCACCACACCACACCCCGGCGCGGCCTAGGGGGCGCGCCCCTAGGGTGTGGGCCCCTTCGACCTTCCTGCGCCGCCTCTCCGCCTATAAAAAGCCCTGGATCAGAAAACCCTACACCGATTGACGAAACCCACGAAAACCTTCCAGAGCCGCCGCCATCGCGAAGCCAAGATCTGGGGGACAGGATCTCTGTTCCGGCACCCTGCCGGAGCGGGGAAGTGCCCCGGAAGGCTCCTCCATCGACACCGCTGCCATCTCCACCGCCATCTTCATCACCGCTGCTCCCATGAGGAGTAGTAATCACCATCGAGGCTCGGGGCTGTACCGGTAGCTATGTGGTTCATCTCTCCTATGTACCTCAATACAATAATCTCATGAGCTGCTTTACATGATTGAGATTCATATGAGTTTTGTATCACTATTCATCTATGTGCTACTCTAGCAATGTTATTAAAGTAGTTCTATTCCTCCTGCACGTGTGTAAAGGTGACAGTGTGTGCACCGTGTTAGTACTTGGTTTATGCTATGATCATGATCTCTTGTAGATTGCGAAGTTAACTATTGCTATGATAATATTGATGTGATCTATTCCTCCTACATATGCATGAAGGTGACAGTGTGCATGCTATGCTAGTACTTGGTTTAGTCTTTTGATCTATCTTACACTAAAGGTTACTAAAATATGAGCATTATTGTGGAGCTTGTTAACTCCGGCATTGAGGGTTCGTGTAATCCTACGCAATGTGTTCATCATCCAACAAGAGTGTAGAGTATGCATTTATCTATTCTGTTATGTGATCAATGTTGAGAGTGTCCACTAGTGAAAGTGTAATCCCTAGGCCTTGTTCCTATATACTGCTATCGCTGCTTGTTTACTGTTTTACTGCGTTACTACTGCTGCAATACTACCACCATCAACTACACGCCAACAAGCTATTTTCTGGCACCGTTGCTACTGCTCATACTTATTCATACCACCTGTATTTCACTATCTCTTCGCCGAACTAGTGCACCTATTAGGTGTGTTGGGGACACAAGAGACTTCTTGCTTTGTGGTTGCAGGGTTGCATGAGAGGGATATCTTTGACCTCTTCCTCCCCGAGTTCGATAAACCTTGGGTGATCCACTTAAGGGAAAACTTGTGCTGTTCTACAAATCTCTGCTCTTGGAGGCCCAACACTGCTCAGGAAAGGAGGGGGAACGTAGACATCAAGCTATTTTCGGCGCCGTTGCGGGGAAAGGTAAAGGCTCTCATACTACGGTCCCAGGTAAAGTATTTTTCTGTTGCCGTCGTGTGTGTGCTCGAAGCTATTTCCTTTAGATCCTGCAATTGCATCTTTTTGTTTCTTGTTTACACTAGTTTGGCATAATGGACAACAATGAGCTTCTTGTTCTATTTCCTGATTTAAAACATGGATTGTTTGATGCGAAAATTAAAAAACCTATGAAATCTTATTTGCATGCTGGTAGTAATATTAGTATGAACGCTTTGAACACCATTGTTGATAATGATATAGAAAGTTCTAAGCTTGGGGAAGTTGGTTTTCATGATATTTTTAGTCCCCCAAGCATTGAGGAGAAAATTTTCTTTGATGATACTTTGCCTCCTATTTATGATGATTATAATGATAGTGGTCTTTTGGTGCCACCTACTATGGAGAGTAAATTTTGTTGTGATTATACTATGCCTCCTACACATGATGAGAATAATAATGATAGCTACTTTGTTGAATTTGCTCCCACTACAACTACTAATAAAATTGATTATGCTTATGTGGAGAGTAATAATTTTATGCATGAGACTCATGATAAGAATGCTTTATGTGATGGTTATATTGTTGAGTTTGCTCATGTTGCTACTGAAAGTTATTATGAGAGAGGAAAATATGGTTGTAGAAATTTTCATGTTACTAAAATACCTCTCTATGTGCTGAAATTTTTGAAGCTACACTTGCTTTATCTTCCTATGCTTGTTACTTTGCTCTTCATGAACTTATTTATTTACAAGATTCCTTTGCATAGGAAGCATGTTAGACTTAAATGTGTTCCTAATTTGCCTCTTGATGCTCTCTTTTGCTTCAAATACTATTTCTTGCGAGTGCATCATTAAAACTGCTGAGCCCATCTTAATGGCTATAAAGAAAGAACTTCTTGGGAGATAACCCATGTGTTATTTTGCTACAGTACTTTGTTTTATATTTGTGTCTTGGAAGTTGTTTACTACTGTAGCAACCTCTCCTTATCTTAGTTTTGTGTTTTGTTGTGCCAAGTAAAGTCTTTGATAGTAAAGTAAGTACTAGATTTGGATTACTGCGCAGTTCCAGATTTCTTTGCTGCCACGAATCTGGGTCCACCTCCCTGTAGGTAGCTCAGAAAATTAAGCCAATTTACGTGCATGATCCTCAGATATGTATGCAACTTTCATTCAATTTGAGCATTTTCATTTGAGCAAGTCTGGTGCTATTTTAAAATTCGTCAATACGAACTGTTCTGTTTTGACAGATTCTGCCTTTTATTTCGCATTGCCTCTTTCGCTATGTTGGATGAATTTCTTTGATCCACTAATGTCCAGTAGCATTATGCAATGTCCAGAAGTGTTAAGAATGATTGTGTCACCTCTGAATATGTCAATTTATATTGTGCACTGACCCTCTAATGAGTTGTTTCGAGTTTGGTGTGAAGGAAGTTTTCAAGGGTCAAGAGAGGAGGATGATATAACATGATCAAGGAGAGTGAAAGCTCTAAGCTTGGGGATGCACCCGGTGGTTCACCCCTGCATATATTAAGAAGACTCAAGCGTCTAAGCTTGGGGATGCCCAAGGCATCCCCTTCTTCATCGACAACATTATCAGGTTCCTCCCCTGAAACTATATTTTTATTCCATCACATCTTATGTGCTTTTTCTTGGAGCGTCTGTTTGTTTGCTTTTGTTTTTGTTTGTGTTTGAATAAATTGGATTACATCATGCTTGTGTGGGAGAGAGACACGCTCCGCTGGTTCGTATGAACACATGTGTTCTTAGCTCATAATATTCATGGCGAAGTTTCCTCTTCGTTAAATTGTTATATGGTTGGAATTGGAAAATGATACATGTAGTAATTGCTATTAATGTCTTGGGTAATGTGATACTTGGCAATTGTTGTGCTCATGTTTAAGCTCTTGCATCATATGCTTTGCACCCATTAATGAAGAAATACATAGAGCATGCTAAAATTTGGTTTGCATAATTGGTCTCTCTAAGGTCTAGATAATTTCTAGTAAGGTGTTTGAACAACAAGGAAGACGATGTATAGTCTTATAATGCTTGTAATATGTCTTTTATGTGAGTTTTGCTGTACTAGTTCATCCTTGTGTTTGTTTCAAATAAGCCTTGCTAGCCTAAACCTTGTATCGAGAGGGAATACTTCTCATGCATCCAAAATACTTGAGCCAACCACTATGCCATTTGTGTCCACCATACCTACCTATACTACATGGTATTTTCCCGCCATTCCAAAGTAAATTGCTTGAGTGCTACCTTTAAAATTCCATCATTCACCTTTGCAATATATAGCTCATGGGACAAATAGCTTAAAAACTATTGTGGTATTGAATATGTAATTATGCACTTTATCTCTTATTAAGTTGTTTGTTGTGCGATAACCATGTTTACTGGGGACGCCATCAACTTTCATTGTTGAATTTCATGTGAGTTGCTATGCATGTTCGTCTTGTCTGAAGTAAGGGCGATCTACACTGAGTTGAATGGTTTGAGCATGCATATTGTGAGAGAAGAACATTGGGCCGCTAACCGAAGCCATGTTCCATGGTGGAAGTTTCAGTTTTGGACAAACATCCTCAAATCTCTAATGAGAAAAGAATTAATTGTTGTTGAATGCTTAAAGCATTAAAAGAGGAGTCCATTATCTGTTGTCTATGTTGTCCCGGTATGGATGTCTAAGTTGAGAATAATCAATAGCGAGAAATCCAAATGCGAGCTTTCTCCTTAGACCTTTGTACAGGCGGCATAGAGGTACCCCTTTGTGATACTTGGTTAAAGCATATGTATTGCGGTGATAATCCAGGTAGTCCAAGCTAATTAGGACAAGGTGCGGGCACTATTGGTACACTATGCATGAGGCTTGCAACTTATAAGATATAATTTACATGATGCATATGCTTTATTACTACCGTTGACAAAATTGTTTCATGTTTTCAAAATCAAAGCTCTAGCACAAATATAGCAATCGATGCTTTTCCTCTATGGAGGACCATTCTTTTACTTTCAATGTTGAGTCAGTTCACCTATTTCTCTCCACCTCAAGAAGCAAACACTTGTGTGAACTGTGCATTGATTCCTACATACTTGCTTATTGCACTTATTATATTACTCTATGTTGACAATATCCATGAGATATACATGTTACAAGTTGAAAGCAACCGCTGAAACTTAATCTTCCTTTGTGTTGCTTCAATGCTTTTACTTTGAATTATTGCTTTATGAGTTAACTCTTATGCAAGACTTATTGATGCTTGTCTTGAAGTGCTATTCATGAAAAGTCTTTGCTTTATGATTCAGTTGTTTACTCATGTCATTACCATTGTCTTGGATTGCTGCATTCACTACATATGCTTTACAAATAGTATGATCAAGATTATGATGGCATGTCACTCCAGAAATTATCTTTGTTATCGTTTTACCTGCTCGGGACGAGCAGAACTAAGCTTGGGGATGCTGATACGTCTCCAACGTATCGATAATTTCTTGTGTTCCATGCCACATTATTGATGTTATCTACATGTTTTATGCACACTTTATGTCATATTCGTGCATTTTCGGAACTAACCTATTAACAAGATGCCGAAGTGCCAGTTCCTGTTTTCTGCTGTTTTTGGTTTCAGAAATCCTAGTAACGAAATATTCTCGGAATTGGACGAAATCAACGCCCAGGTTCCTATTTTACCCGGAAGCATCCGAACACACGAGAACCGCCGAGAAGGGAGGGGCCACCACACCACACCCCGGCGCGGCCTAGGGGGCGCGCCCTAGGGTGTGGGCCCCCTTCGACCTTCCTGCGCCGCCTCCGCCTATAAAAAGCCCCGGATCAGAAAACCCTACACCGATTGACGAAACCCACGAAAACCTTCCGAGCCGCCGCCATCGCGAAGCCAAGATCTGGGGGACAGGATCTCTGTTCCGGCACCCTGCCGGAGCGGGGAAGTGCCCCCGGAAGGCTCCTCCATCGACACCGCTGCCATCTCCACCGCCATCTTCATCACCGCTGCTGCTCCCATGAGGAGGGAGTAATCCACCATCGAGGCTCGGGGCTGTACCGGTAGCTATGTGGTTCATCTCTCCTATGTACCTCAATACAATAATCTCATGAGCTGCTTTACATGATTGAGATTCATATGAGTTTTGTATCACTATTCATCTATGTGCTACTCTAGCAATGTTATTAAAGTAGTTCTATTCCTCCTGCACGTGTGTAAAGGTGACAGTGTGTGCACCGTGTTAGTACTTGGTTTATGCTATGATCATGATCTCTTGTAGATTGCGAAGTTAACTATTGCTATGATAATATTGATGTGATCTATTCCTCCTACATATGCATGAAGGTGACAGTGTGCATGCTATGCTAGTACTTGGTTTAGTCTTTTGATCTATCTTACACTAAAGGTTACTAAAATATGAGCATTATTGTGGAGCTTGTTAACTCCGGCATTGAGGGTTCGTGTAATCCTACGCAATGTGTTCATCATCCAACAAGAGTGTAGAGTATGCATTTATCTATTCGTTATGTGATCAATGTTGAGAGTGTCCACTAGTGAAAGTGTAATCCCTAGGCCTTGTTCCTAAATACTGCTATCGCTGCTTGTTTACTGTTTTACTGCGTTACTACTGCTGCAATACTACCACCATCAACTACACGCCAGCAAGCTATTTTCTGGCACCGTTGCTACTGCTCATACTTATTCATACCACCTGTATTTCACTATCTCTTCGCCGAACTAGTGCACCTATTAGGTGTGTTGGGGACACAAGAGACTTCTTGCTTTGTGGTTGTAGGGTTGCATGAGAGGGATATCTTTGACCTCTTCCTCCCTGAGTTCGATAAACCTTGGGTGATCCACTTAAGGGAAAACTTGCTGCTGTTCTACAAATCTCTGCTCTTGGAGGCCCAACACTCTACAGGAAAGAACGTGAGACAAGACGGACATGCATAGCAACTCACATGAAATTCAACAAAGAGTAGTTGATGGCGTCCCCAGTGAACATGGTTATCGCACAACAAGCAACTTAATAAGAGATAAAGTGCATAATTACATATTCAATACCACAATAGTTTTTAAGCTATTTGTCCCATGAGCTATATATTGCAAAGGTGAATGATGGAATTTTAAAGGTAGCACTCAAGCAATTTACTTTGGAATGGCGGAAAATACCATGTAGTAGGTAGGTATGGTGGACACAAATGGCATAGTGGTTGGCTCAAGTATTTGGATGCATGAGAAGTATTCCCTCTCGATACAAGGTTTAGGCTAGCAAGGCTTATTTGAAACAAACACAAGGATGAACCGGTGCAGCAAAACTCACATAAAAGACATATTGAAAACATTATAAGACTCTACACCGTCTTCCTTGTTGTTCAAACTCAATACTAGAAATTATCTAGACCTTAGAGAAACCAAATATGCAAACCAAATTTTAGCATGCTCTATGTATTTCTTCATTAATGGGTGCAAAGCATATGATGCAAGAGCTTAATCATGAGCACAACAATTTCCAAGTATCACATTACCCAAGACATTAATAGCAATTACTACATGTATCATTTTTCAATTCCAACCATATAACAATTTAACGAAGGAGAAACTTCGCCATGAATACTATGAGTAGAAACCAAGGACATACTTGTCCATATGCTACAGCGGAGCGTGTCTCTCTCCCATAAAGTGAATGCTAGGATCCATTTTATTCAAACAAACAAAAACAAACCGACGCTCCAAGCAAAGCACATAAGATGTGACGGAATAAAAATATAGTTTCAGGGGAGGAACCTGATAATGTTGTCGATGAAGAAGGGGATGCCTTGGGCATCCCAAAGCTTAGACGCTTGAGTCTTCTTGATATATGCAGGGGTGAACCACCGGGGCATCCCCAAGCTTAGAGCTTTCACTCTCCTTGATCATGTTGCATCATACTCCTCTCTTGATCCTTGAAAACTTCCTCCACACCAAACTCGAAACAACTCGTTAGAGGGTTAGTGCACAATAAAAATTAACATATTCAGAGGTGACACAATCATTCTTAACACTTCTGGACATTGCATAAAGCTACTGGACATTAATGGATCAAAGAAATTCATCCAACATAGCAAAAGAGGCAATGCGAAATAAAAGGCAGAATCTGTCAAAACAGAACAGTTCGTATTGACGAATTTTAAAATGGCACCAGACTTGCTCAAATGAAAATGCTCAAATTGAATGAAAGTTGCGTACATATCTGAGGATCATGCACGTAAATTGGATTAATTTTCTGAGCTACCTACAGGGAGGTAGACCCAGATTCGTGACAGCAAAGAAATCTGAAACTGCGCAGTAATCCAAATCTAGTACTTACTTTACTATCAAAGACTTTACTTGGCACAACAAAACACTAAACTAAGATAAGGAGAGGTTGCTACAGTAGTAAACAACTTCCAAGACACAAAATAAAAACAAAGTACTGTAGGTAAAAACATGGGTTGTCTCCCATAAGCGCTTTTCTTTAACGCCTTTCAGCTAGGCGCAGAAAGTGTGTATCAAGTATTATCAAGAGATGGTGCATCGTTATCACAAGCTCCCCCATCCGTGGTGGTACTAAGGGCTTTATCAATTTTAGGCCTATAGTAATATTTCTTTGGTTTAGGCACTTTAGAGACATACATAAACTTTTGCTCCTTACCCACATAAGCTTTCTCCTTATACTTAAGAGAAGAAAATGTTGAACCCAAGGTTCCCATAGCTTTTTCAAGTTCGTCAATCCTATTAATTTGATCATCATGGACAACACAAGTTCCTAGGACACTAATTCTTTCATCAATTCCTCCTAAGGATTTATCAAGTTCATCAGTTTTATCAAGTAACATTTCCAATTTAGTTTCAATACTTGGAAAATTTTTCTCTAAGGTTTCCAATTTTTTCATAACATCTTCAAGAGAGATTTCAATTTTAACTTCATCAACAGGTGGTATTCCAAATAGACTCTCAATAATGCAGCTAGCTTCTAATGCAGGAGTACTTAGGAAGTTACCTCCCGCGAGACAATCAAGAACATACCTATTCCAGCTAGAGATACCAACATAAAAATTCCTGAGTAAAATAGTGGTGGAGTGTTTCTTAGTGCACCTATTATGGGCATACTAATTCTATACCAAGCATCTCTTAAACATTCTCCCCCTTGTTGCTTAAACGTACGAACTTCAACTTCAGGATTACTCATCTTAGTAGTAGTAAATAAAGCAAACTAGATAAAGTAAATGCAAGTAACTAATTTTTTTGTGTTTTTGATATAGCAAACAAGATAGCAAATAAAGTAAAACTAGCAACTAATTTTTTGTATTTTGATTTAGTGCAGCAAACAAAGTAGTAAATAAAACTAAGCAAGACAAAAACAAAGTAAAGAGATTGAGAAGTGGAGACTCCCCTTGCAGCGTGTCTTGATCTCCGATGTCTACGTTCCCCCTCCTTTCCTGTAGACAGTGTTGGGCCTCCAAGAGCAGGTTTGTAGAACAGCAGCAAGTTTTCCCTTAAGTGGATCACCCAAGGTTTATCGAACTCGGGGAGGAAGAGGTCAAAGATATCCCTCTCATGCAACCCTGCAACCACAAAGCAAGAAGTCTCTTGTGTCCCCAACACACCAAATAGGTGCACTAGTTCGGCGAAGAGATAGTGAAATACAGGTGGTATGAATAAGTATGAGCAGTAGCAACGGTGCCAGAAAATAGCTTGCTGGCGTGTAGTTGATGGTGGTAGTATTGCAGCAGTAGTAACACAGTGAAACAGTAAACAAGCAGTAGTAACGCAGCAGTATTTAGGAACAAGGCCTAGGGATTAGACTTTCACTAGTGGACACTCTCAACATTGATCACATAACAGAATAGATAAATGCATACTCTACACTTTTGTTGGATGATGAACGCATTGCGTAGGATTACACGAACCCTCAATGCCGGAGTTAACAAGCTCCACAATTTGTTCATATTTAAGTAACCTTATAGTGTAAGATAGATCAACAGATTAAACCAAGTACTAACATAGCATGCACACTGTCACCTTCATGCATATGTAGGAGGAATAGATCACATCAATATTATCATAGCAATAGTTAACTTCGCAATCTACAAGAGATCATGATCATAGCATAAACCAAGTACTAACACGGTGCACACACTGTCACCTTTACACACGTGCAGGAGGAATAGGACTACTTTAATAACATTGCTAGAGTAGCACATAGATGAATAGTGATACAAAACTCATATGAATCTCAATCATGTAAAGCAGCTCATGAGATTATTGTATTGAGGTACATGGAAGAGAGATGAACCACATAGCTACCGGTACAGCCCCGAGCCTCGATGGAGAACTACTCCCTCCTCATGGGAGCAGCAACGGTGATGAAGATGGCGGTGGAGATGGCAGCGGTGTCGATGGAGGAGCCTTCCGGGGCACTTCGCTCCGCAGCGTGCCGGAACAGACTCCTGTCCCAGATCTTGGCGTCGCGATGGCGGCGGCTCGGAAGGTTTCGTGGTTTTCGCCAATCGTATCGGGTTTCGATCCGGGGCTTTATATAGGCGAAGAGGCGGCGCAGAGGGTCGAAGGGGCGACGAAACCATAGGGCGGCGCGGCCAGGGCCTGGGCCGCGCCGCCTATGGTCTGGGGGCCCGTGGCCCCCTCCGGTCCTTCCCGGTGTTCTGGATGCTTCCGGTGAAAATAGGAACTTGGGCGTTGATTTCGTCCGATTCCGAGAATATTTCGTTACTAGGATTTCTGAAACCAAAAACAGCAGAAAACAGGAACTGGCACTTCGGCATCTTGTTAATAGGTTAGTTCCAGAAAATGCACGAATATGACATAAAGTGTGCATAAAACATGTAGATAACATCAATAATGTGGCATGGAACATAAGAAATTATCGATACGTCGGAGACGTATCAGCATCCCCAAGCTTAGTTCTGCTCGTCCCGAGCAGGTAAAACGATAACACAGATAATTTCTGGAGTGACATGCCATCATAAACTTGATCATACTATTTGTAAAGCATATGTAGTGAATGCAGCGATCAAAACAATGGTAATGACATGAGTAAACAACTGAATCATAAAGCAAAGACTTTTCATGAATAGCACTTCAAGACAAGCATCAATAAGTCTTGCATAAGAGTTAACTCATAAAGCAATAATTCATAGTAGAGACATTGAAGCAACACAATGGAAGATTAAGTTTCAGCGGTTGCTTTCAACTTGTAACATGTATATCTCATGGATAGTTGTCAATGCAAAGCAATATAACAAATGCAATAAGCAAGTATATAAGAATCAATGCACAGTTCACACAAATGTTTGCTTCTTGAGGTGGAGAAAGATAGGTGAACTGACTCAACAATAAAAGTAAAAGAATGGTCCTTCAAAGAGGAAAGCATCGATTGCTATATTTGTGCTAGAGCTTTTATTTTGAAAACATGAAACAATTTTGTCAACGGTAGTAATAAAGCATATGTATCATGTAAATTATATCTTACAAGTTGCAAGCCTCATGCATAGTATACTAATAGTGCCCGCACCTTGTCCTAATTAGCTTGGACTACCGGATCATCACAATGCACATGTTTTAACCAAGTGTCACAAAGGGGTACCTCTATGCCGCCTGTACAAAGGTCTAAGGAGAAAGCTCGCATTGGATTTCTCGCTATTGATTATTCTCAACTTAGACATCCATACCGGGACAACATAGACAACAGATAATGGACTCCTCTTTTATGCATAAGCATGTAACAACAATTAATAATTTTCTCATTTGAGATTGAGGATATATGTCCAAAACTGAAACTTCCACCATGGATCATGGCTTTAGTTAGCGGCCCAATGTTCTTCTCTAACAATATGCATGCTTAACCATAAGGTGGTAGATCTCTCTTACTTCAGACAAGACGGACATGCATAGCAACTCACATGAAATTCAACAATGAATAGTTGATGGCGTCCCCAGTGAACATGGTTATCGCACAACAAGCAACTTAATAAGAGATAAAGTGCATAATTACATATTCAATACCACAATAGTTTTTAAGCTATTTGTCCCATGAGCTATATATTGCAAAGGTGAATGATGGAATTTTAAAGGTAGCACTCAAGCAATTTACTTTGGAATGGCGGAAAATACCATGTAGTAGGTAGGTATGGTGGACACAAATGGCATAGTGGTTGGCTCAAGTATTTTGGATGCATGAGAAGTAATCCCTCTCGATACAAGGTTTAGGCTAGCAAGGCTTATTTGAAACAAACACAAGGATGAACCGGTGCAGCAAAACTCACATAAATGACATATTGTAAACATTATAAGACTCTACACCGTCTTCCTTGTTGTTCAAACTCAATACTAGAAATTATCTAGACCTTAGAGAGACCAAATATGCAAACCAAATTTTAGCATGCTCTATGTATTTCTTCATTAATGGGTGCAAAGCATATGATGCAAGAGCTTAATCATGAGCACAACAATTGCCAAGTATCACATTACCCAAGACATTAATAGCAATTACTACATGTATCATTTTCCAAATCCAACCATATAACAATTTAACGAAGAAGAAAACTTCGCCATGTATATTATGAGCTAAGAACACATGTGTTCATACGAACCAGCGGAGCGTGTCTCTCTCCCACACAAGCATTTATTCAAACAAAAACAAAAATAGAAACAAACAAACAGACGCTCCAAGAAAAGCACATAAGATGTGATGGAATAAAAATATAGTTTCAGGGGAGGAACCTGATAATTTGTCGATGAAGAAGGGGATGCCTTGGGCATCCCCAAGCTTAGATGCTTGAGTCTTCTTGAAATATGCAGGGATGAACCACCGGGGCATCCCCAAGCTTAGAGCTTTCACTCTCCTTGATCATGGTATATCATCCTCCTCTCTTGACCCTTGAAAACTTCCTTCACACCAAACTCGAAACAAACTCATTAGAGGGTTAGTGCATAATCAAAAACTCACATGTTCAGAGGTGACACAATCATTCTTAACACTTCTGGACATTGCATAATGCTACTGGACATTAGTGGATCAAAGAAATTCATCCAACATAGCAAAAGAGGCAATGCGAAATAAAAGGCAGAATCTGTCAAAACAGAACAGTTCGTATTGACGAATTTTAAAATGGCACCAGACTTGCTCAAATGAAAATGCTCAAATTTAATGAAAGTTGCGTACATATCTGAGGATCATGCACGTAAATTGGCTTAATTTTCTGAGCTACCTACAGGGAGGTGGACCCAGATTCGTGACAGCAAAGAAATCTGGAACTGTGCAGTAATCCAAATCTAGTACTTACTTTTCTATCAACGGCTTAACTTGGCACAACAAAACACAAAACTAAGATAAGGAGAGGTTGCTACAGTAGTAAACAACTTCCAAGACACAAATATAAAACAAAGTACTGTAGCAAAATAACACATGGGTTATCTCCCAAGAAGTTCTTTTCTTTATAGCCATTAAGATGGGCTCAGCAGTTTTAATGATGCACTCATAAGAAATAGTAGTTGAAGCAAAAGAGAGCATCAAGAGGCAAATTAGAAACACATTTAAGTCTAACATGCTTCCTATGCAAAGGAATCTTGTACACAAACAAGTTCATGAAGAGCAAAGTAACAAGCATAGGAAGATAAAACAAGTGTAGCTTCAAAAATTTCAGCACATAGAGAGGTGTTTTAGTAACATGAAAATTTTTACAACCATATTTTCCTCTCTCATAATAACTTTCAGTAGCATCATGAGCAAACTCAACAATATAACTATCACATAAAGCATTCTTATCATGAGTCTCATGCATAAAATTATTACTCTCCACATAAGCATAATCAATTTTATTAGTTGTAGTGGGAGCAAATTCAACAAAGTAGCTATCATTATTATTCTCATCATCAAATATAGGAGGCATATTGTAATCATAATCAAATTCACTCTCCATAGTAGGTGGCACCAAAAGACCACTATTATTATAATCATCATAAATAGGAGGTAAAGAATCATCAAAGTAAATTTCCTCCTCAATTCTTGGGGGACTAAAAAGATCATGCTCATCAAAACCAGCTTCCCCAAGCTTAGAATTTTCCATATCATTAGCAACAATGGTATTCAAAGTATTCATGCTAACATGTTCCATGGGTTTTTTAATTTTCGCATTAAACCATTCATGTCTTGACTCAGGAAATAGTACAAAGAGCTCACAGATGTTTTCCATTATGCCTAACTAGTGTAAACAAGAAACAAAAGGTTGCAATTGCAGGATCTAAAGGAAATAGCTTCGAGCACAAACACAATGGCGCCAGAAAAGTACTTTACCTGGAACCGGAGTATGAGTGCCTTTTACCTTTCCTCCCCGGCAACGGCGCCAGAAAAGTGCTTGATGTCTACGTTCCCCCTCCTTTCCTGTAGGGCCTCCAAGAGCAGAGGTTTGTAGAACAGCAGCAAGTTTTCCCTTAAGTGGATCACCCAAGGTTTATCGAACTCAGGGAGGAAGAGGTCAAAGATATCCCTCTCATGCAACCCTGCAACCACAAAGCAAGAAGTCTCTTGTGTCCCCAACACACCAAATAGGTGCACTAGTTCGGCGAAGAGATAGTGAAATACAGTGGTATGAATAAGTATGAGCAGTAGCAACGGTGCCAGAAAATAGCTTGCTGGCGTGTAGTTGATGGTGGTAGTATTGCAGCAGTAGTAACACAGTGAAACAGTAAACAAGCAGTAGTAACGCAGCAGTATTTAGGAACAAGGCCTAGGGATTAGACTTTCACTAGTGGACACTCTCAACATTGATCACATAATAGAATAGATAAATGCATACTCTACACTTTTGTTGGATGATGAACGCATTGCGTAGGATTACACGAACCCTCAATGCCGGAGTTAACAAGCTCCACAATTTGTTCATATTTAAGTAACCTTATAGTGTAAGATAGATCAACAGATTAAACCAAGTACTAACATAGCATGCACACTGTCACCTTCATGCATATGTAGGAGGAATAGATCACATCAATATTATCATAGCAATAGTTAACTTCGCAATCTACAAGAGATCATGATCATAGCATAAACCAAGTACTAACACGGTGCACACACTGTCACCTTTACACACGTGCAGGAGGAATAGGACTACTTTAATAACATTGCTAGAGTAGCACATAGATGAATAGTGATACAAAACTCATATGAATCTCAATCATGTAAAGCAGCTCATGAGATTATTGTATTGAGGTACATGGAAGAGAGATGAACCACATAGCTACCGGTACAGCCCCGAGCCTCGATGGAGAACTACTCCCTCCTCATGGGAGCATCAGCGGTGATGAAGATGGCGGTGGAGATGGCAGCGGTGTCGATGGAGGAGCCTTCCGGGGGCACTTCCCCGTCCGGCAGCGTGCCGGAACAGAGACTCCTGTCCCCCAGATCTTGGCGTCGCGATGGCGGCGGCTCTGGAAGGTTTCTGTGGTTTTCGCCAATCGTATCAGGGTTTCTGATCCAGGGGCTTTATATAGGCGAAGAGGCGGCGCAGGAGGGTCGAAGGGGCGACGAAACCATAGGGCGGCGCGGCCAGGGCCTGGGCCGCGCCGGCCTATGGTCTGGGGGCCCAGTGCCCCCTCTGGTCCTTCCCGGGTGTTCTGGATGCTTCCGGTGAAAATAGGAACTTGGGCGTTGATTTCGTCCAATTCCGAGAATATTTCATTACTAGGATTTCTGAAACCAAAAACAATAGAAAACAGGAACTGGCACTTCGGCATCTTGTTAATAGGTTAGTTCCAGAAAATGCACGAATATGACATAAAGTGTGCATAAAACATGTAGATAACATCAATAATGTGGCATGGAACATAAGAAATTATCGATACGTCGGAGACGTATCATCTCCCCGGCAACGGCGCCAGAAAAAGCTGCTTGATACGCGTTCAACACGCGTCCGTTGGGAACCTCAAGAGGAAGGTGTGATGCGTACAAGTTTCCCTCAGTATGAAACCAAGGTTATCGAACCAGTAGGAGCCAAGAAGCACGTTGAAGGTTGATGGCGGCGGGATGTAGTGCGGCGCAACACCAGGGATTCCGGCGCCAACGTGGAACCTGCACAACACAACCAAAGTACTTTGCCCCAACGAAACAGTGAGGTTGTCAATCTCACCGGCTTGCTGTAACAAAGGATTAACCGTATTGTGTGGAAGATGATTGTTTGCAGAAAACAGTAGAACAAGTATTGCAGTAGATTGTATTTCAGTAAAGAGAATTGGACCGGGGTCCACAGTTCACTAGAGGTGTCTCTCCCATAAGATAAACAGCATGTTGGGTGAACAAATTACAGTTGGGCAATTGACAAATAAAGAGGGCATGACCATGCACATACATATCATGATAAGTATAGTGAGATTTAATTGGGCATTACGACAAAGTACATAGACCGCCATCCAACTGCATCTATGCCTAAAAAGTCCACCTTCAGGTTATCATCCGAACCCCCTCCAGTATTAAGTTGCTAACAACAGACAATTGCATTAAGTATTGCGCGTAATGTAATTAGTGACTACATCCTTGAACATAGCACCAATGTTTTATCCCTAGTGGCAACAACACATCCATAACCTTAGAGGTTCTTGTCACCCCTCCAGATTCACGGAGACATGAACCCACTATCGAGCATAAATACTCCCTCTTGGAGTTACTAGCATCAACTTGGCCAGAGCATCTACTAATAACGGAGAGCATGCAAGATCATAAACAACACATAGATATAACTTTGATAATCAACATAACAAGTATTCTCTATTCATCGGATCCCAACAAACGCAACATATAGAATTACAGATAGATGATCTTGATCATGTTAGGCAGCTCACAAGATCCGACAATGATAGCACAATGGGGAGAAGACAACCATCTAGCTACTGCTATGGACCCATAGTCCAGGGGTAGACTACATCACACCGGAGGCGACCATGGCGGCGTAGAGTCCTCCGGGAGATGATTCTCCTCTCCGGCAGGGTGCCGGAGGCGATCTCCGGATCCCCCGAGATGGGATCGGCGGCGGCGTCTCGGAAGGTTTTCCGTATCGTGGCTCTCGGTCTGGGGGTTTCGCGACGGAGGCTATTTGTAGGCGGAAGGGCAGGTCAAGAGGCGGCACGGGGGCCCCACACCACAGGCCGCGCGGCCAAGGGGGGCGCGCCGCCCTATGGTGTGGCCCCCTCGTGGCCCCTCTTCGTCTCTTCTTCGGACTTCTGGAAGCTTCGTGGCAAAATAGGACCCTGGGCGTTGATTTCGTCCAATTCCGAGAATATTTCGTTACTAGGATTTCTGAAACCAAAAACAGCAGAAAACAAGAACTAGCACTTCGGCATCTTGTTAATAGGTTAGTTCCAGAAAATGCACGAATATGACATAAAGTGTGCATAAAACATGTAGATAACATCAATAATGTGGCATGGAACATAAGAAATTATCGATACGTTGGAGACGTATCAAAGGACGGTAGATAGTAAAGATAAAGAACTAATCATAATATCTATCTTTCAAAATCTATCTTTCAAAAATTCACTAAAAAGACAGCTGGCGGGTCTCTTTGTATATCTTGTCCGGAAAGAGGAGGACTTAATGATTATTCGTTCGCCGGAACCAGAAGTAAAAATTGTTGTGGATAGGGATCCTGTAAAAACATCTTTTGAGGAATGGTCCAGACCCGGCCATTTCTCAAGAACACTAGCTAAGGGCCCCGATACTACCACTTGGATCTGGAACCTACATGCTGATGCTCACGATTTCGACAGTCATACCGGTGATTTGGAGGAGATCTCTCGAAAAGTCTTTAGTGCTCATTTCGGGCAACTCTCCATTATCTTTCTTTGGTTGAGTGGTATGTACTTTCATGGTGCCCGTTTTTCCAATTATGAAGCATGGCTAAGTGATCCTACTCACATTGGACCCAGTGCTCAGGTAGTTTGGCCTATAGTAGGGCAAGAAATATTAAATGGTGATGTAGGCGGGGGCTTCCGAGGAATCCAAATAACCTCTGGGTTTTTTCAGCTTTGGCGAGCATCTGGAATAACTAGTGAATTACAACTCTATTGTACTGCAATTGGTGCATTGATTTTTGCAGCGTTAATGCTTTTTGCTGGTTGGTTCCTGATACGTCTCCGACGTATCGATAATTTCTTATGTTCCATGCCACATTATTGATGATTTCTACATGTTATATGCACACTTTATGTCATATTCGTGCATTTTCTGGAACTAACCTATTAACAAGATGCCGAAGTGCCAGTTGCTGTTTTTGGTTTCAGAAATCCTAGTAACGAAATATTCTCGGAATCGGACGAAATCAACGCCAAAGATCTTAGAATCCCCGGAAGCATCCAGAACACACCAGAGAGGTCAGAGGGGGCCACAGGCCCAAACTACAGTGGCGCGGCTAGAGGGGCCGCGCCGCCCTATAGTTTGGCCCCCTGTCAGCCCTCCCGCGCCGCTCTTCGCCTATATAAAGCCCCTGGATCGAAACCCCGATGCGTTCGACGAAACCCACAGAAACCTTCCAGCCGCCGCCATCGCGAGGCCAAGATCTGGGGGACAGAGTCTCGTTCCGGCACGCCGCCGGAGCGGGGAAGTGCCCCCGGAAGGCTTCTCCATCGACACCGTTGCCATCTCCACCGCCATCTTCATCACCGCTGCTGCTCCCATGAGGAGGGAGTAGTTCTCCATCGAGGCTCGGGGCTGTACCGGTAGCTATGTGGTTAATCTCTTCCATGTACCTCAATACAATAATCTCATGAGCTGCTTTACATGATTGAGATTCATATGAGTTTTGTATCACTATTCATCTATGTGCTACTCTAGCAATGTTATTAAAGTAGTCCTATTCCTCCTGCACGTGTGTAAAGGTGACAGTGTGTGCACCGTGTTAGTACTTGGTTTATGCTATGATCATGATCTCTTGTAGATTGCGAAGTTAACTATTGCTATGATAATATTGATGTGATCTATTCCTCCTACATATGCATGAAGGTGACAGTGTGCATGCTATGTTAGTACTTGGTTTAATCTGTTGATCTATCTTACACTATAAGGTTACTTAAATATGAACAAATTGTGGAGCTTGTTAACTCCGGCATTGAGGGTTCGTGTAATCCTACGCAATGCGTTCATCATCCAACAAAAGTGTAGAGTATGCATTTATCTATTCTGTTATGTGATCAATGTTGAGAGTGTCCACTAGTGAAAGTCTAATCCCTAGGCCTTGTTCCTAAATACTGCTATACTGCTTGTTTACTGTTTTACTGTGTTACTACTGCTGCAATACTACCACCATCAACTACACGCCAGCAAGCTATTTTCTGGCACCGTTGCTACTGCTCATATATATTCATACCACCCGTATTTCACTATCTCTTCGCCGAACTAGTGCACCTATTAGGTGTGTTGGGGACACAAGAGACTTCTTGCTTTGTGGTTGCAGGGTTGCATGAGAGGGATATCTTTGACCTCTTCCTCCCTGAGTTTGATAAACCTTGGGTGATCCACTTAAGGGAAAACTTGCTGCTGTTCTACAAACCTCGCTCTTGGAGGCCCAACACTGTCTACAGGAAAGGAGGGGGAACGTAGACATCAAGCACTTTTCTGGCGCCGTTGCGGGGAGGGAAGGTAAACGGCACTCACACATTGGCAAGCCCGGCAACTAAGCACTTTTCCTCCCTCGTCAACTACGCGCCAAGCAAATTTCTGGCGCCGTTGCCGGGGAGGAAAGGTAAAAGGCACGCATACTCCGGTTCCAGGTAAAGTACTTTTCTGGCGCCATTGTGTTTGTGCTTGAAGCTATTTCCTTTAGATCCTGCAATTGCAACTTTTTGTTTCTTGTTTATACTAGTTAGGCATAATGGAAAACAACAAAAATATGAGAGATCTTTATGAACTTTATCTTGAATTAGGACATGATGTGTTTGAAGAAAGAATTAAAAAACCCATGGAACTTTATATGCATGCTAATGGGAATGTTATTAATATGAATGCTTTGAACACTATTGTTGCTAATGCTATGGAAAATTCTAAGCTTGGGGAAGCTGGCTTTGATGAGCATGATCCCCCAAGCATGGAGGAGAAAATTTACTTTGATGATACTTTGCCTCCTATTTATGATGATTATAATGATAGTGGTCTTTTGGTGCCACCTACTATGGAGAGTAAATTTTGTTGTGATTATACTATGCCTCCTACACTTGATGAGAATAATAATGATAGCTACTTTGTTGAATTTGCTCCCACTACAACTAATAAAACTGATTATGCTTATGTTGGGAGTAGTAATAATTTTATGCATGAGACTCATGATAAGAATGCTTTATGTGATAGTTATATTGTTGAGTTTGCTCATGTTGCTACTGAAAGTTATTATGAGAGAGGAAAATATGGTTGTAGAAATTTTCATGTTACTAAAATGCCTCTCTATGTGCTGAAATTTTTGAAGCTATACTTGTTTTATCTTTCTATGCTTGTTGCATTATGCTTCTTGAACTTGTTTATTTACAAGATTCCTATGCATAGGAAGCATGTTAGGCTTAAATTTGTTTCATACTTGCCTTTTGATGCTCTCTTTTGCTTCAAATACTATTTCTTGCGAGTGCATCATTAAAACTGCTGAGCCCATCTTAATGGCTATAAAGAAAAGAACTTCTTGGGAGATAACCCATGTGTTATTTTACTACAGTACTTTGTTTTTATTTTGTGTCTTGGAAGTTGTTTACTACTGTAGCAACCTCTCCTTATCTTAGTTTTGTGTTTTGTTGTGCCAAGTAAAGCCGTTGATAGAAAAGTAAGTACTAGATTTGGATTACTGCGCAGTTCCAGATTTCTTTGCTGTCACGAATCTGGGTCCACCTCCCTGTAGGTAGCTCAGAAAATTAAGCCAATTTACGTGCATGATCCTCAGATATGTACGCAACTTTCATTCAATTTGAGCATTTTCATTTGAGCAAGTCTGGTGCCATTTTAAAATTCGTCAATACGAACTGTTCTGTTTTGACAGATTCTGCCTTTTATTTCGCATTGCCTCTTTTGCTATGTTGGATGAATTTATTTGATTCACTAATGTCCAGTAGCATTATGCAATGTCCAGAAGTGTTAAGAATGATTGTGTCACCTCTGAATATGTTAATTTTTATTGTGCACTAACCCTCTAATGAGTTGTTTCGAGTTTGGTGTGGAGGAAGTTTTCAAGGGTCAAGAGAGGAAGATGATATACTATGATCAAGAAGAGTGAAAAGTCTAAGCTTGGGGATGCCCCGGTGGTTCACCCCTGCATATATCAAGAAGACTCAAGCGTCTAAGCTTGGGGATGCCCAAGGCATCCCCTTCTTCATCGACAAATTATCAGGTTCCTCCCTGAAACTATATTTTTATTCCATCACATCTTATGTGCTTTACTTGGAGCGTCTGTATGCTTTTGTTTTTGTTTGTGTTTGAATAAATGCTTGTGTGGGAGAGAGACACGCTCCGCTGGTTCGTATGAACACATGTGTTCTTAGCTTATAATATTCATGGCGAAGTTTTCTCCTTCGTTAAATTGTTATATGGTTGGAATTGGAAAATGATACATGTAGTAATTTGCTATAATGTCTTGGGTAATGTGATACTTGGCAATTGTTGTGCTCATGATTAAGCTCTTGCATCATATGCTTTGCACCCATTAATGAAGAAATACATAGAGCATGCTAAAATTTGGTTTGCATAATTGGTCTCTCTAAGGTCTAGATAATTTCTAGTAAAGAGTTTGAACAACAAGGAAGACGGTGTAGAGTCTTATAATATTTACAATATGTCTTTTATGTGAGTTTTGCTGCACCGGTTCGTGCTTGTGTTTGCTTCAAACAACCTTGCTAGCCTAAACCTTGTATCGAGAGGGAATACTTCTCATGCATCCAAATCCTTGAGCCAAACAATACTATGCCATTTGTGTCCACCATACCTACCTACTACATGGTATTTTCCGCCATTCCAAAGTAAATTGCTTGAGTGCTACCTTTAAAATTCCATCATTCACCTTTGCAATATATAGCTCATGGGACAAATAGCTTAAAAACTATTGTGGTATTGAATATGTAATTATGCACTTTATCTCTTATTAAGTTGCTTGTTGTGCGATAACCATGTTCACTGGGGACGCCATCAACTATTCATTGTTGAATTTCATGTGAGTTGCTATGCATGTCCATCTTGTCTGAAGTAAGAGAGATCTACCACCCTATGGTTAAGCATGCATATTGTTAGAGAAGAACATTGGGCCGCTAACTAAAGCCATGATCCATGGTGGAAGTTTCAGTTTTGGACATATATCCTCAATCTCATATGAGAAAATTATTAATTGTTGTTACATGCTTATGCATAAAAGAGGAGTCCATTATCTGTTGTCTATGTTGTCCCGGTATGGATGTCTAAGTTGAGAATAATCAATAGCGAAATCCAATGCGAGCTTTCTCCTTAGACCTTTGTACAGGCGGCATAGAGGTACCCCTTTGTGACACTTGGTTAAAACATGTGCATTGTGATGATCCGGTAGTCCAAGCTAATTAGGACAAGGTGCGGGCACTATTAGTATACTATTCATGAGGCTTGCAACTTGTAAGATATAATTTACATGATACATATGCTTTATTACTACCGTTGACAAAATTGTTTCATGTTTTCAAAATAAAAGCTCTAGCACAAATATAGCAATCGATGCTTTTCTTTGAAGGACCATTCTTTTTACTTTCAATGTTGAGTCAGTTCACCTATTTCTCTCCACCTCAAGAGGCAAACACTTGTGTGAACTTTGCATTGATTCTTACATATTTGCATATTGCATTTGTTATATTGCTTTGCATTGACAATTATCCATGAGATATACATGTTACAAGTTGAAAGCAACCGCTGAAACTTAATCTTCCTTTGTGTTGCTTCAATGCTTTTACTTTGAATTATTGCTTTATGAGTTAACTTTTATGCAAGACTTATTGATGCTTGTCTTGAAGTGCTATTCATGAAAAGTCTTTGCTTTATGATTCATTTGTTTACTCATGTCATTACCATTGTCTTGGATTGCTGCATTCACTACATATGCTTTACAAATAGTATGATCAAGTTTATGATGGCATGTCACTCCAGAAATTATCTTTGTTATCGTTTTACCTGCTCGGGACGAGCGAACTAAGCTTGGGGATGCTGATACGTCTCCGACGTATCGATAATTTCTTATGTTCCATGCCACATTATTGATGATTTCTACATGTTATATGCACACTTTATGTCATATTCGTGCATTTCTCGGAACTAACCTATTAACAAGATGCCGAAGTGCTGCCTCTGTTTTGGTTTCAGAAATCCTAGTAACGAAATATTCTCGAATCGGACGAAATCAACGCCAAAGATCTTAGAATCCCGGAAGCATCCAGAACACACCGAGAGGTCGAGGGGGCCACAGCCCACCAAACCACAGCGGCGCGGCCGAGGGGCCGCGCCGCCCCATAGTTTGGCCCCCGTCAGCCCTCCGCCGCCTCTTCGCCTATATAAAGCCCCTGGATCGAAACCCCGATGCGTTCGACGAAACCCACGAAACCTTCCAGCCGCCGCCATCGCGAGGCCAAGATCTGGGGGACAGGAGTCTCGTTCCGGCATGCCGGAGCGGGGAAGTGCCCCCGGAAGGCTTCTCCATCGACACCGCTGCCATCTCCACCGCCCTCTTCATCACTGCTGTCTCCCATGAGGAGGAGTAGTTCTCCATCGAGGCTCGGGGCTGTACCGGTAGCTATGTGGTTAATCTCTTCCATGTACCTCAATACAATAATCTCATGAGCTGCTTTACATGATTGAGATTCATATGAGTTTTGTATCACTATTCATCTATGTGCTACTCTAGCAATGTTATTAAAGTAGTCCTATTCCTCCTGCACGTGTGTAAAGGTGACAGTGTGTGCACCGTGTTAGTACTTGGTTTATGCTATGATCATGATCTCTTGTAGATTGCGTTAACTATTGCTATGATAATATTGATGTGATCTATTCCTCCTACATATGCATGAAGGTGACAGTGTGCATGCTATGTTAGTACTTGGTTTAATCTGTTGATCTATCTTACACTATAAGGTTACTTAAATATGAACAAATTGTGGAGCTTGTTAACTCCGGCATTGAGGGTTCGTGTAATCCTACGCAATGCGTTCATCATCCAACAAAAGTGTAGAGTATGCATTTATCTATTCTCTTATGTGATCAATGTTGAGAGTGTCCACTAGTGAAAGTCTAATCCCTAGGCCTTGTTCCTAAATACTGTTGCGTTACTACTGCTTGTTTACTGTTTCACTGTGTTACTACTCGCAATACTACCACCATCAACTACACGCCAGCAAGCTATTTTCTGGCACCGTTACTACTGCTCATATATATTCATACCACCTGTATTTCACTATCTCTTCGCCGAACTAGTGCACCTATTAGGTGTGTTGGGGACACAAGAGACTTCTTGCTTTGTGGTTGCAGGGTTGCATGAGAGGGATATCTTTGACCTCTTCCTCCCTGAGTTCGATAAACCTTGGGTGATCCACTTAAGGAAAACTTGCTGCTGTTCTACAAACCTCTGCTCTTGGAGGCCCAACACTGTCTACAGGAAAGGAGGGGGAACGTAGACATCAGTTCCATTATCACAAAGCCGCTCCCAAATTGGCCTGGTTCCAAGATGTAGAATCCATGTTGAATCACCACTTAGCGGGATTATTAGGACTTGGGTCTCTTTCTTGGGCGGGACACCAAATCCATGTATCTTTACCAATTAACCAATTTCTTGACGCCGGGGTTGATCCTAAAGAGATACCACTTCCTCATGAATTTATCCTGAATCGGGACCTTTTGGCTCAACTTTATCCTAGTTTTGCCGAAGGAGCAACCCCTTTTTTCACCTTAAATTGGTCCAAATATGCAGAATTTCTGACTTTTCGCGGAGGACTAGATCCAGTAACCGGTGGTCTATGGCTGACTGATATTGCGCACCATCATTTAGCTATTGCTATTCTTTTCCTAATTGCAGGTCATATGTATAGGACCAACTGGGGTATTGGCCATGGACTTAAAGATATTTTGGAGGCTCACAAGGGCCCATTTACAGGACAAGGCCATAAGGGTCTTTATGAAATCTTAACAACGTCATGGCATGCTCAATTAGCTCTTAACTTAGCTATGCTAGGCTCTACAACCATTGTTGTAGCTCATCATATGTACTCTATGCCCCCCTATCCATACCTAGCTACTGACTATGGTACACAACTTTCCTTGTTCACACACCACATGTGGATTGGCGGATTTCTAATAGTCGGTGCTGCTGCACATGCAGCAATTTTTATGGTAAGAGACTATGATCCAACTACTCGATACAACGATCTATTAGATCGCGTCCTTAGACACCGAGATGCAATCATATCCCACCTTAACTGGGTATGTATATTTCTAGGTTTTCACAGTTTTGGCTTATACATTCATAATGATACCATGAGTGCTTTAGGCCGTCCGCAAGATATGTTTTCGGATACCATACAATTACAACCTATCTTTGCTCAATGGGTACAGAACCTCCATGCTACTGCCTTAACAGCTCCTGGATGGCTTCTTAGCTAAGTTCTACCAAAACTTCTATGAGGTCATCAAAATTGAAATTCTATAATTGTTCACCGTTCTTCATGTTGGACAACTAGAATTATTCCACCAAAATTTTGGTGAGATATTTTGTTAGGTAAATGAAACGAATAAGATATGCTCTATCTCCTTCGAAAGGATGGTATGACACCTAGAGGGGGGGTGAATAGGTGTAATCTCAAATTTTAATTCTTTTTCAATTTAGGCTTGACTCAAAGGTAAATTATCTAGATATGCAACTAAGTGGATTCACCTATATGACAATATACAAGCAACAATACAAGATACAACTAGTAAAGGCAGTCAGACGATAGAGGTAACCGAGGTGGAGCACACGGAGAGACGGTGATATGATTCCCGTAGTTCCTTCCTTGTAAAGGGAAGTACGTCTACGTTTGGAGGGGTGTGGTGCCACGAAGGCCAACCAACACCACGAAGGCTCACCCTATTCTCCAGTGAGGAACGCCACAAAGGTCTAGCCCACGCTCTACTAAGCAATTGTCTTGAGGTCGCAACCGGCACCTTTACACGAAGCTTGGGGCACACATCAGCAACCAAATTGGAGGCTCCCAAATGCCGCCCACGGATCTTTACACAAAGAACTAGCTCCGGGATGACCTCACAAAGATCCACAAAGTCAAACTAAGTAAAAACAAAGAAATTGAGCGGTGGTCACAAATTGGTTTGGTAGGATTGTAGATCTAGGGCTTCTCCTTCACTCCTGAAACAATCACGGTGTTTGGGTGGAGGAGCAAGGAGATCTAGATGAATTTATGAGGCATAATAATGGTGGAGAGAGTGTGTAGGTCGTCACCGTCCCAAGGTAGAAGAAGGGGCCAATATATAGGTGGTTGACCAATATGGCCGTTGGAGGGGGAAGAAGCTGAGTCCCACCCAGCTGAACTGGTTGGGCTCGGTCGGACTAGTCCGGCCAGTGGCCAGACCTGGGCCGGCACCAAACCAGAGTGCAAAACGCGCGACGCCGTACTGAGCCCCGGACCATTCCGGCTGGGCCGGACCTTCCGGCCAGTGGCCGGACCAATCCGGCCAGGACAAGTCTAGTCCAAAAAGCTCAGCCAAACAACCTCTATAACATTGAAGAAACGGTGACACTTAACAAGATGAATATGTGGTGGATATTTTGATGTGTATAGGCTCAGCCACCACCGCGACAATCTCTCGGTATCCCCTCTAAACAAAAACGAAAAACCTAGCTAAAACCAAAACTAAACCGCAAGGCTTCTCTTCCTTTTTGCTTCTCGAAACCGGGGGAACCACCACACCGTTTGCTCGAACTCTAGAAATCTTGGCACAACTAGAGCAAACAATCAGTATCCAAGTGTTGTTAACAAACATCAAAACCATTAGGAGAAGAAATGTCCTTTCACCTTCTTAATGTTAGCTTCAAAATTTTCACCATAAGCGCCACAACTTGGCTTAATTCGGTAGCAGACCATGTTGTTCAACCCACTCGGACTGCATTTATGGAAGGAAGAAACATTCTAGATGAGATTGCAATGGTTCATCAAAGTGTCCACAAACTACATCCAAGAAAGTTGAATGGGGTGATACTAAAGATCGACTTTGAAAATGGCTTTAACAAGGTTAAGTGGTCTTTTCTTCAGCAGACCCTCGGAATGAAAGGTTTTTTTTTGAAGAGTTTGTGTGTTTTAATCCATAATTTAGTTGTTGGAGGTAGTGTAGCCATTAAAGTTTATGATGACATTGGCAGAGACTTCCAAACAAAAAAAGGACTAATGCTAGGTGACTCATTATCACCCATTCTATTTAATATAGTGGCTATATGTTAGTTGTAAAGATTGAACACTCAAAGAACGCTGCCCAAATTGAGCGAATGATTCCATTTCTAGTTGATGGGGTAGTATATATCCTTCAATGCGTTGATGTTACGATCCTATTTATGGAGCATGATCTTGAAAAAGCAAGAAATCTAAAAAAAAAATTATCACCTTCCAGGCGACTTTCAGAACTTAAAATAAATTTCCACAAGAGTGAGTTGTCTTGTTTCAGCGAGGCCCAACATGATGTTACCCATGAACTATTTGGTTGTATGAAAGGCTGGTTTTATAGTAGCTATTTGGGAATTTCAATACACTATCAAAGACTCACTAAGGTTGAATGAAAACATGTCAAGAAAAGGCTACAAAAGATATTAAGCAGTTGGAACGGATTGCTTTCTCTCGGTGGAAGATTATTTCTCATTTAGTTGGTAATAGGTAAAATGGTACTGTATATGATCACTTTCTTCCAGCTACCCAAAGGAGTATTGTATAGGTTGGATTATTTCCGATCAAGATTCTTTTGGTAAGGAGATAGTGAGAATAAGAAGTATTGACTGGAGTGTGGTTTTGTCGACTCAAAGATCAATGAGAGCTAGGGATTCATGAACTTGAGGTCAAGAATAGATCCTTTCTAGGTAAATGAATTTACAAGCTACTTAAGAAAGATGGGGTGTGGCAAACCCTTCTAATAGAAAAATATGCAGGCTCACGTGTGTTGTCCCAAGTATATTGGAAACCCAAGAACTCACATTTTCTAGGCTGGTCTAATGGTGACGAAGAAACACTTCTTTATAATTAGATTATCTCTAGTTAAGCATGGCTCGGAAATTATATTCTAGGAGGATAAGTGGCTGAGTAATATTACAATCCAGGAACAATATCAAACTCTATACAACATTTTTCATCATAAGATTGATACCATCGCTAAGGTGTTGGAGTTCTCTCCACCAAATGCGACTTTTAGAAGGGATTTAGTTGGCCCTAGACTTACATCACCGAATGCTTTGTTGCAGCATGGTCCAATTGACGCGAGAGTTTGACAAATTTTGGTGGAACATACACGAGAGTGGTAAATTCTCAGTACGCTCTATGTTTATAGAGACCTGATCCATCTAGAGCATCCCGATGATAATCACAAGAAAATTTGGAAAACAAAGATTCCTCTGAACAAGAAAAAAGTATTTGCATGATATGTTCGTAGATGAGTAACTTTCACAAAAGAAAATATTGTAAATCACAATTGACACGAATGTAAAGTGTGTACTTTGTCATCATGATGAGACAATTAAACACTGTAAATTTGGTAGATCTATATGGTCAGTTATCCAAATAGCCTATCTTGCATCAACCACATAGTGTTGCTAATTTATTTAGCAACTGGGTAAATGGTGTTGATCATAGGTTTGGAATTCTTATTAGCGTGGGAGAGCTTGCTGTTTTTTGATCGCTTTGACTATCTAGGAATGATAATGTATTTAATGATAAACACTTTCTTCTACGCTGCAGGTTTCTACTGATGTACGTCTTTGCTCCATTTATGGTTGTCTTTATAACATAGATGATGGCGTGATCTATAGATTAATCCTCCATCGTTTTAAGCGTCTTTATAGTTTTTTTAGGATTATTTGAGTTGATTTTTTTATTGGACATGTGTGGTTGTCTACCTAGTTATGTAGAAACCAGATATAATGTTTAGGATTTTTAAATATTCCATTTGTTCTTAAATACAAGGCCATTTTGTTTTTAAGACAAACTTTGACTAATAATTGGGTCAACTAAATATGAGTTGCATGTCATTCAAAACTATATCATTGGGTGCACATTTCAATGTACTTTCTAATCATATTTTTTTTTCATATAACTTATATTTGGTTGATTAAATCATTAGTTAAAGTTTTCAACACGAAAAAGATGTGGCCCTGTATTTATGGATAGAGGGAGTAATAAAATAGTATGGCGCACGAAGAGGATGCGTTCAGATTGCTCATAGTGCAAGTAATTTTACGAGTAATTTAGGATCCAACTAAGCAAATTTTCTTACATGATACTCAGTTAAGGAAGAGGTATGAAGATAGAGTAACATATCTAGTTGCTGCAGCATTACACATTTTACAATACAATAAGTCTATAAGCTAATTAATTGAGCCATCTACGATACTACTAGTACCTTGATATTACTATGCACTATATGTAGTAACCTAACCTAGTGTTACACTAGTTGAAGTACTATGCACTATAACCACTCTCGGAGCTAGCTAGTTAAATTAAGACTAGCCCTAGTGGAAATATCATAAGTAGTATCATAGATGTCATGTTGGCAAAAATCTGATCTGTCATATCAATTAATGAGGTGAGAGATGAGAGTAGTTACTACGTATCTATGATACACATAGACACAAAAATTCATTCAAAATACATCATGTACACACATTTATTGAGATTCTACAAAACATTAAATATGATATAAGTATATATATTATGGATGCATTGTGGAGGTAAACTAATATGAATTGGCGGGCATAACATGCGACAGTTGTGGCGAATTTTTTTTAAATAATACGAATTAATTATTTAAGTGCAGGAATAGCGCGCGTTTTCAAAAATTTCCAAAAGTGTGACTCGGTCGGCCTGTAGCAGGCCGATCGGACTGCAGTAAACCGACTGGGTGTCGGCTGCTGTGGTGGAGCTCGTTGGTCGATAGCTGACCAACTGGACTGCTAGTGCCCAACTGGACTGCTACAAACCAATTGGCTTACTAATACCCGATTACTTGTATGGATTTATTTTCTTCATTCGCACGACACGCTTAGGGTTAGGAGAGTACTGATACATAGTTCATACATAAAAGTCTGATACATAATGCATACATAAATATCTGATACATAGATACATAAATATCTGAGATTATGGACGGCGTCTGGGGTTTCGTGGGGGCGGCGTAGCACGGGGTGTCCAACCGAACCTGTCCGGAGCCCTGGTTATGCGAGCAGGGATCCAGGAACCGGACTCGGGGTCGTACTGTGTCTCCTGTGTGGGCTCTGGTGGAGGAGTCTGCATACCGACATAGTTCTGCTGCGTGCTGTAATACTCCATGTGCTCAGGATCCTGATCACTAGCTCCCCATGAAGGATTGGACGCAGTGTGCTGCGTGTATCCTGTGCCACGAAACATAAGTGATGTCAAACTAAGTGGAGTATAGTTTATATGGAACACAATATATAGAATACTACATACCCTGTGTGTATCCTGCTCCTCCCATGAAAGGGGCTTGCTGCTGCTGCCACTGGTCGAAAGCAGCTTGCTGCTGATGGTACTGCAAGTCGTCGAAGGAAGGAGTGTGATGCTGCTGCCACGACGAACCTCCTGCCTGGTCAGGAGGTGGTGGTCTGGGTGTCGCCGTCGGCGTGATACGAGGCCGTGATCCGTGTTGCTGGTACTGATAGTCGTCGACGGAAGGAGTGTGCTGCTGCCACGACGAACCTCCTGCCCGGCCAGGAGGCGGTGGTCTGGGTGTCACGGTCGGTGTGAGATGTGGCCGTCGCTGCTGCTGTGTGGAGGGTCGCGGTGGAAGGAGGTGGTGCTGAACGACGTCGGAACTACGGCTGCACGTGATAGCCGAGTAGATCCCGCGTAGCTTGTCCTCGAGTCGTCTCAACCATGACACATGTTGGTCACGCTGCAGAAGAGGTGCACTGGACACTTGACGTGTGTACCGAGCGACTTCATCCTGTAAGTCTGCAGTCAGCTGACCCTGAAAAATGATGGTAGCATATAAATCGTAGAACCCTATAGATAAAAGACAAGTATGATGGTGGAATAGAAAGTTATACGTACCGCATGCTGTCGACTACCGGCTGTGGACTGAATCGGGTACATATCGTGCATAGACGCAGGTGGCGCCTCAGCTGGATCAGTCGGCTGGATGAGGCGCACTCGCGTGGCTGCAGTGTACCTCTGCAGATATGCGTCAAACTCCTGTGGGTCAAACTGCTCATCGTTCGGCCAGACGTGTGTTGTCGCGCCAGCCCACTCAGCAACATACGAGCCAACGCGCTGAAGCCACCATGTCGAGGAGTGGCTAGTACCCTTCCTGTTGTACCTGCAGAAAATAATTGTGTCGGTTAGCCGAACCATGATGAACAATCTTAAACTTAGCGATGCTCAGAACTTACTTGTGGACGTAGGCAGGGAGAGGCGCTATCGGTGGTGGAGGATCGACCAGCTGCCGAGAGCCGAACTGCCTCATGATCCTCTGCTGGGACATTATCTCAACGGACACATCGAAGATGATCTTCGACTGTGTCATCCAGTACGCACAATCTCTATAGCAGAGGTTAGAGATCCCGCCGGGGTACCTTGCATGCACGGCGGCGGCCGTATAGGGCTGCCAGATCACCGCCCTATCATCGAGCACGTCGAACTGCTCGGTGAACGCAGGGTAGCAGTTCCTGACCTGGTCGCGAGCAAATCGTCTCTGCGAAGAGAAATAGTCAGTACTCGTGTAAAACTATAAATTACGAAGGAACTATGTTCGACAGTCTACATACCTCGCGACGTGTCCAAAGTATGCCGAAAGTAGGCATGTCGATGTGGTCCGGATCAGCCAACTCGTTTGCCCCGAAAGGGCGCTCAGCATCTATGTCTGGCCGACCAATCGGGAACCTCTCCCAGGACCACAGCTGCAAGAACAGTGGGCAGCCAAGAAGCCCAGACTTGGGAGAGACAAGTGTACAAGCATTGCACAAACCTCGGTATGTGGCTGCTAAAACCGCGGAACCCCAACTCCGCTGTATGATGTCGTCGGCGGTTTGTGCCTCTGCTATCTCCAGTGCAATGGGGATGAAGCGCCTGTTGATGGTGGTCTGATGGTTCTCTGTGAACATGACCTTCCCAAGCAGCCACAATATGTACGCCTCGAGACTCCTAGTGATTTGTGCCTCACTCATCGGCGGTGTGAACTGTGAAACCTACAACCATGAAAAAAAAGATGTTAGTTATAACAACGCAATAACCATAAATAAATTTGTTATAACAATGGTTACCTCGAAGTTCAGTAACCAGTCAGACTTTGGACCGTGGTCCTCACAGAGAAACTCAGTCTGGCCCGCACGAGTTCCCTCAAAACGTGCAGGCATTTCTTCATCCCAAAGCACTGGTTCTGCCAGCGGGCCTATGGGCTGACCCGCCAACGGTAGGCCCAGTAAGAAAGACACGTCCTGGAGAGTAGGGGCCATCTCTCCCCATCGAAAGTGGAACGTGTGTGTCTCGGGCCTCCACCGATCCACCAGGCTGGTCAGTAGGGAGTGGTCCTGCTGAAGGCGCTTGATCGGTGTGCCTACTCGCTCACCGATGACCTCTGACCTAGTGGCCTCAACCAACCGTGCAAAAGGTAGAAGTCCAGCCCACTTCAACCTACAAAATCATATAAGAATCCAATTAGTATGTGCCAGTACTTCAAATTGAATATACCAAATAAATCCCACATACCTCTGAACCCAACCGGGGTGTCCTGGATGTTCACATATGTGTCTGGATTCCTCGCCTGCAGCGTCTGCAGCAAACGAACAACAGCGTCGTATGCGTCTCGAAACGAACCAAACCTCATCTCCATCGCCCTCTGCTTAGCCCTCCAAGCCTTGCCATAAGATATGGTGTAAAAATGATGCTTCTTAACATTCTTCTGGATGGCGTTTACTCTCATGGCTTGCCCTTCCACTATTTCAGTGTACAACAGCCGAGCTATGAGATTAGACGACAGGTTGCAATGATCATTGAGGATACTTGCAAGCTCACAACTATGTGCCACAAAGTCGCTCACACGCCATGTTGTGTCATACTTAGGAACATACCCATGCACCCTTCCGGGACAATTGATGTCCACACATTCCATCGTCAGGTATTTTCCAGATGACACGGTTGTTCTCAGCTGCCTCTGACTCACCATTGCCCACTTCATTATTGCATCCTGCATATGTCGCTTCGACGGAAACATGGCCCCTACAGCGACATTGTTCTGGTGATACTCCCAGTTAGAATCAAGACCATCGTTGATTGTCATTGCAGACGAAAAGTTATGATTCCATCTGCCAGGAATAGGCACCTCCTCCCCATCATCAGACTCATCGGAATCATCAGCATCACTTTCACCTTCTGTATCTTCCTCTTCCATCTGGTTCTGGCTGTATCCATTTTCTTCGTCACCATCAACCTCACCGTCTTCTCCACTGTAACCATCACCCTGGCCGCTATAAACATCTTCCGCATGGCTGCTCTGTTCAGGCTCGTAACCACCGCCACCGCCGGGTGCTTCACTGCTCTGGCCTGATTCGTAACCACCTCCTCCACTGTAACCGCCTTCAGGAGGCGCTACCTCCTTCTCCACCGGAAGAACTAATGCCACAGGGTTAGTTCCTCTCCTTTCAGACCCTTTTAACCAGCTCACCCACTTAGAGGTATCATCTACAGGCCTCAGATACCACGAAATGTTTGATATCGACTTAGTCCACAATGCATGCACACCCACTGTGTGCACTTCAGGATTAAGCCCGAAACATTCTGTCAACCAGTCCTTCACCTGCTCAATTGTCCATGTTCTAGGAGCAGTCATATTCATCTCTACAGATTTGAACTCACTCAGATCAACTCCCATTTCATTTGATCGGACACTACCCATACCATAGTAAAATACTATCTTCACTACATCTGTCATCTTTGCTCACCTAAAAAAAATTCCATCCGCGTCAACTACTAAAACCAGCCCACATAAATACACTAACACTAAAACCAGCCCACATTAACCTACACAGTTAACACTACTATGCAAAGATTAGGATTTACCCTTGTAGCGTGAGCAGCCTCTCCAACTGTAGCAGCACGAGCAGCACGAACAGCACGCGGCACCTCAGCGCCACCACGAACCAGCAGCAGCTCAGCCCCTTACACCACCACCAACCTCCACCACTTCATCACCATTGCTGCTAAACAACACCACCAATCCTCTCCAAAACCTAACCCATCTGTAGATCGAGCTTCCCTCAACTAATAGCAGCAAAATGTTGAAGTTTTATTGGCTAAATCACTAGGGATCTGCGAAATATGCTGAAGTTTTCGAGCTGTTCTTGTGCAGCCAGGGAAGAAAGCATGCAGGAAAGAGAGAAGGGAAGAAGAGAGGAGAGAGGAGGAAGAAGACAGAAGAAAGAAGAAAGAAGAAAAGGCTGGCCGGGGGAGCGTCTGCGCGTGGCCGGGCGAGGGCGTCTGCGCGTGGCCGGCCGGGTCGACCGACGCGACGCGTGCATGCGGTCCGGCTGCTCCCGTCCGATCGACGCAGCAGTCCGACGGGGCAGTCCCTGCTGTCGGCCACCGCAGGCCGCAATCGGCCTGCTGCCGGCCGATCGGCCTGCTGTAGTCCGACCGAGTCACACTTTTGGAAAATTTTGAAAACGCGTGATAGTCCTGGAATTAAATAAAAAATTCGTATTATTTAAAAAAAATTCGCAGCACGTCAACTTCAGATTACCCAAGACCTATCGCCATCCCACTTCCCTGTAACCTCCTCTTAGTTTATTTATTTAGTACAGCTACACGAAACAAGCCCGCGCACACACATCTCATTTCATCCGCCGTTCGGAAGCAAAGGGCCAAGGCGGTGCAGCTCGCTTGCTCGCTCCCTGTAAGCAAGAAGAGGAGAGGCGAAGCCGATGGGAGATCTGCAGCGCACGGCCGGGGCGCCGCGGCGAGCCGCCGTGCAGTTCCGGATACCGCGGCGGCCTGCCAAGGCGACGGGCGCGCCACCTCTACCGGCGGCTGGCGGTCGGAAGAAGAAGATGCCAGTGGCACGGCTCGGCCGCGCACGGAGGGGCCTCTTCGGGGCGGTCCGGCGGCTGCGCATGCGGTGGGTGGCGGCCGTGTACCGGCGCGCGCTGCGCCGGCTGCGCGCCTTCTATGCGAGGGCGCTGGAGGACCTCCTCGAGGGCGCGGCGTCCATCAGCACGCTGCGCGCCCAGGCCGGCGCCGACTGCTCCTTCGGCACCGCCTTCGCGCCCGTCGTCACCGCCGGCCGCCGCTACAACTGACCGCCCTGACCGGTGTCCATGTATGGTACTCGATCGTGTTTAACTGCATGGGATGAATCCAAGTGTTAAATATTCTTTTGCTTCTCGATTAATTGCATTTCTTCGATCTGGTGCCTTGTTCTTCCACCTCCTTGATCTGCACGCTACGTTGTCTAGCTTCTTTAATTAGCCTAGCATGTTACTAGCCGGTAGCTGCTGCGTACGTACTAAACTACTAATACTCTATTTCTCAATCAGAAGAGCACAGATGATAAATTAGACATGGAACGAAAGAATCAAACTTCTTGGTTTCAGATTCCTTCTACTCTACACTTAACTAGTACAGTATGCACCTTATATTTTAGGCTTTTTCATATTTTGTTTACTTCAAGAATCAAGATGTACGTGGAGTACAGTGCACATGCATTCTAATTTTTGAAACAATCAAAGTGCTTAATTACTTCATACAGATTTTTTGCAGTGGCATAAAGGAAAAAATGCTAGAGCTCCGCTCGTTTATTTTCAACCACTACTCCAGAGTGGTTTCAGACAAAATAAGAACTTCTTTTCGATATAAAGGGGAACTAAGAAGAACTAATTGGGTAGCGAACACAACGACGACTAGAGTGCGGCCAGGAATTCTGCACTAGTTGCTTGCGCCGTCTCATCACCCGTCACACGATACGACAGGAAACGGAAATATATTCGGTGTGGCGGCCGGCGGGTGCCAACAAACTGGAGTAGTCGGTAACCCAGCTGCGTCACACGAACTGCATGATTCGTTTGGCTAATCATACACTGAACGCTGCGCTGGGTGTTAATTAGATTTTGATTTGTATATTCCGAGGTGAGATCAGTATTTGATCTCATGAGTCACTGATGACATCCACAATAATTTTGAAGGAAGAAGACGAGAGACGCACTCCCACATATCCGGACAACAAAGCCCAGGTAATTTTAAGTGGGATGAAAAACAGAGCGGAAGCAGACGTAAATGAGTGAAGCCACCCATAAACATATGGTGTCGGAGACCAAAAAAATGACCTTTTGGGTGTCCCAACCAAACATCCAAGAGGGCTTATCGGTGGAGCATAATTCTCCAAGCATTGAGAGATGTTTGACAATGTTCACAACTTCACATAGACTAAGACATCCCGGGTACAATAGCATGGAAGTTTGGCAAGGATGGATGCTACCTCTTCGGCATACAAGATGCAATTCTTGGTTGCCACATCTTCTATAATGCCTTTCATAGTTCGGAAGCCTCGCAAAGCCTCGCACGCCTTTTAAGTGCAAATTTTCCACATGGTTGATCATGCAGAACCATGTGTTAGCCGTAGGTATATTCTTGGATCTTCTTTCTAACACCATGGATTAACAAATCTAAAAGAAATAATATGTAATTAATACTTCTTCCATTTCACGAAATAGTCTTAGATTTGTATCAACATTTTGTCAAATCTCAGACGGAGGGAGTACAATTTTTGTATGCAAGTGTCATGAACTCATGATTAACTAAGAGTTACATTCTCTCAAAAGATAGAGTTATGAGGTAGTCATCGTATAGAAAAGGCACTAACTAGATAGAAGAATAAATCTTACATGATGAGCAGACCGACGAACTGACGTGATTACCCCGCCACAACTAGGCACTGGTGCATACCCTGGTCGGCTGGTCTCCTCACGCTAGTGGATGGTGAGCGGCGGCGGCGACGCTGCAGCGACAGCCCTAGCAGCGAGGCACGCAATACTTCGCTACGATCAGCCAAACGATTGATCTCATATCTGTATGACAGATGGACAACGAAGCAGCACGCCTGACTAGTTATAGTGGGAAGTAACAACTCTACGTTACTACCTTCGTAGTACTAGTAGTTGTTAGTAACAACAAAGTAGTAATAGATGTCTTCATTAATTAGCTTGTAGATTCACTGAAATCTAGTACCTCCGTTTCAAGGAATAAGGCGCACGCGTATTCCAAGACGAACTTTGACCATAAAAATTGAGCAACAAAATCTTGATTATATTATATGTATATAGTATCGTTGGATTCGTATTGAAAAACACTTTTTAATGATACTAATTTCATACAAATAATTTATATCTATTTGAAGTAATTCTTGGTCAAACAAAAAGCTCGTAAAACGAGGGCGCCTTATTCCTTGAAACGGAGGTAGTAACTAGCAATGTTACTCTATCCTCCTCTCTCCTCATTAACTCACTGCCACATAAGTAAATTTGGTATGTTGGACACTTAGTTACTAGTGAAGTTACTCCCACTATGAGTAGTCTAATTAGCTACACACATGTCCGATGACTAAAATCAGAACCATCATGCCAAATGGTTGTGTGTATCCCTGGTTGGTGCAGGGGCCGAGAAGTGAAATGATCCCCATAAAAAACAAGATGGTTATTCATAACATCGGCTACGAAGTGTCTCAACCTTGTTTACCTATGAAATGGGTTTTACACTATCAGCCTCAAATGATATGTCCAGGGTGCATGTTAAGGAGGTAGACTATACCTCTTTTGCTGCTTCTGATGGACGTTTCATTAAATAATTTTTAAATTTAAATATTTTTAGATCCAATTTTTTCCAAATATAAACTTTTTTCGCATTTAAACATTTTTTAAAATCAAAATGAAACAAAAAAGAGAGAAAGAAACTGTACCTTTATTGGGGCGCAATTGAAACGGCCCAGGCAGGGGGGAGCTGCTATACGCCGACCGGGTCGGCAGGTACGGGGTGCCGCACACCCCACCGACCAGGCGTGTTAATCCGCGCCCATCAGGTAACTTCTTTTTCTTTTTTGTTTTCTTATTTTTTTTTCCTTTTTGTGTTTATAGTTTTGTTTTTAAAAACTAACATTTTACAGGCTTTTTTATGTTTTCAAATTTGTTCAAAATTTTCTGTCTACAAATTTTAAAATTTTTTGAATTAAAATTCGTTCAAAATTTGAAAATCGTCAAAAATTAAAATTGTTCAAAATATAAAATTTGTTCAAATTACGAAATTTGTTCAAATTTGAAAAAATGTTCGAAATTTAAATTTGTTCAAATTTCAAAATTCTTCCACAATTGGAAATTCGTTCAAGATTAAATTGTGTTCCAATTTCGAAATTCGTTCAAATATACAAATTGTTCAAAATTTAAAATTTATTCAAATTTTAAAATTCGTTCAAGATTCAAAATTTGTTCAAATTCCGAAATTCGTTCAAATTTTGTCAAACTTAAACATTTTTCAAATTTTGAAATTTTAGAAATTAATCAAAAAAATAAAACGAGAGAACAAAAAAGAAAAGAGAAAAGAAAAACAGAAAACAGAAAACGGAAAAGAAAAGGAAAAGGAGAAAAAACAGGAAAAAATGGCCTAACCGGGCCGGCCCACACCGCGCGCGGGGGTGTGCGCAAGCGCAGGTGCCAACTGGTCGGCATATAGGAAACGCCTGCAGGGAGCAAACCTATACACCGACCAGGTGGTGGCTACGCCACCGCTCCAAAGCGCTAGGCCCATTTTATACTGCTTAATCCGGAGTTCGTTTTTCCTTCTTTTTTTTTCTGGTTTCTGGTTTTTTTTTTTCTGTTTTCTTCTTTTTTCTGTTTCGTTTATATTTTTTCAGATTCAAAAATTTCAATTTTTAAAAATTGTTCAAATTCAAAAATGTTTAAATTCAAAAATGTTCAAATTTAAAACCGTTCAAATCTGAAAACCGTTCAAATCTAAAAACCGTTCAAATCTGAAAACCGTTCAAATTTGAAAACCGTTCGAACGTGAAAAATTTTCAAATTTTTAAAAAATGTTAATATTCGAAAATTTTCAAATTTTGAACACAAAATAAAAAATGTTAAAATTCAAAAATTGTTCAAATTTTGAAAAGAAAATCTAAAAAATGTTTCAAATTCGAAAAATGTTCAAATTTTGAAATATTTAAATGGCAGAAAAAACTAAATTTGAATTTTAAAAATCAGTTTTATAAAGAATCAGCTTTTAAAAAACGTAAAAGAAAAATCGAAAAAAACGAAATAGCAAAAACGGAATGTTGGGCCGCCCCAGAACCCGTCCTGGGGGTGTGCGCCGTCTCGTGGCCGACCGTGTCGGTATACGACACCCCCGGCAGGCAAAACCTATACACCGACCAGGTCGGTGTTACCGATACGTCTCCGACGTATCGATAATTTCTTATGTTCCATGCCACATTATTGATGATATCTACATGTTTTATGCATACTTTATATCATATTTATGCATTTTCCGCACTAACCTATTAACGAGATGCCGAAGAGCCGTTGCTGTTTTTCGTTTGGTTTTAAATCCTAAAAGGAAATATTCTCGACTGGACGAAATCAATGCCCGTGGTCCTATTTTACACGAAGCCTTAAGACCTAGGGAAGACGGGGCCACGGACGCCGCCACACTAGGGCGGCGCGGCCCTAGCGTGTGGGCCCCCGTGACCCCTCCGACTCCGCCTTCCGCCTACTTAAAGCCCTCGTCGCCCCCCCACCGAGAGCCACGATACGGAAACCTTACCGAGACGCCGCCGCCGCCAATCCCATCTGGGGGATTCAGGAGATCGCCTCCAGACCCCTGCCGAGAGAGGGGAATCATCTCCCGGAGGACTCTTCACCGCCATGGTCGTCTCCGGAGTGATGAGTGAGTAGTTCACCCCCGGACTATGGGTCCATAGTAGCTAGATGGTCATCTTCTCCTTATGTGCTTCATTGTTGGATCTGTGAGCTGCCTAACATGATCAAGATCATCTATCTGTAATGCTATATGTTGTGTTTGCCGGGATCCGATGGATAGAGAATACTATGTTATGTTGATTATTAATCTATTATCTATGTGTTGTTTATGATCTTGCATGCTCTTCGTTATTAGTAGAGGCTCTGGCCAAGTTTTTGCTCTTAACTCCAAGAGGGAGTATTTATGCCCGATAGTGGGTTCATACCTCCATTAAATCTGGGACAGTGACAGAAAGTTCTAAGGTTGTGGATGTCTGTTGCCACTAGGGATAAAACATTGATGCTATGTCCGAGGATGTAGTTATTGATTACATTACGCACCATATTTAATGCAATTGTCCGTTGATTGCAACTTAATATTGGAAGGGGTTCGGATGATAACTGAAGGTGGACTTTTTAGGCATAGATGCATGGATAGCGGTCTATGTACTTTGTCGTAATGCCCAATTAAATCTCACTATACTTATCATATCATGTATGTGCATTGTCATGCCCTCTCTATTTGTCAATTGCCCGACTGTAATTTGTTCACCCAACATGCTATTTATCTTATGGGAGAGACACCTCTAGTGAACTGTGGACCCCGGTCCTATTCTTTACATCGAATACAATCTGCTGTAATATTTGTTCTTTACTATTTTCTGCAAACAATCATCATCCACACTATACATCTAATCCTTTGTTACAGTAAGCCGGTGAGATTGACAACCTCACTGTTTGGGGCAAAGTACTTTGGTTGTGTTGTGCAAGTTCCACGTTGGCGCCGGAATCCCTGGTGTTGCGCCGCACTATACTTCGCCGCCATCAACCTTCAACGTGCTTCTTGGCTCCTCCTGGTTCGATAAACCTTGGTTTCTTTCTGAGGGAAAACTTGCTGTCTGCATCACACCTTCCTCTTGGGGTTCCCAACGGACGTGTGTTAATTGCACGCATCAAGCACATTTTCTGGCGCCGTTGCCGGGGAGATCAAGACACGCTGCAAGGGGAGTCTCCACAATCCAATCTCTTTACTTTGTTTTTGTCTTGCTTTATTTTATTTACTTTCTTGTTTGCTGCATTATATCAATACACAAAAAAATTAGTTGCTAGCTTTACTTTATTTACTGTCTTGTTCTCCATATCAAAAACACAAAAAAAAAAATAGTTACTTGCATTTTACTTTTGCTACCATGTCTAGTTCTGCACCTGTTACTTCTTCACCTGAGGAATTAGTCTTCACTTTTAAACAAGGGGATGAGGAGAGTTTTAAAGATGCTTGGTCCAGAATTTTTACTTCTTATCGTAAAGCTGAACCGCAAATGACTCTAAGCCTGCTCCTTAGTAATTTTTATTTTGGGCTTATGATTCGTTATAGATATGCCTTAGATGCTGTAGTGGGAGGAGATTTCCTTCATTGCAATGGGGATCAAGCTTTTAATGCCATAAAGAAGTTGGTTGCATCACATGATTCAGCTAATAACTTTGATTCAACCCTTATTAGCATTTATAATAGATTAAACACTCTTGAGACAAGTGCATCTCGCTTGAATGAAAATTATAGATATGTTCGTAACCGTCTTGATCAAGTTTTAGTGAACTCTGAACCTTCATTATGGGATCCTACTATTAAAATTGTTATCGGTGACCAAACTCTTCATGCCAATTGTGATATTATGTCTGAATTTTGCTTAATGCCTAAGAGTATTCATGAATCTTTGAAACTTTGGGGATTCGTTGAAGGGGGAGAAGGAATAACTCTTATTGATAACTCTGTTATAATTCCTAAAGGAATAGCTGCGGGTGTGCATACAACCGTTCTTGGGAGAACAATATCCATTGATTATCTTGTTATTGAATGTGCAGGAACAGGACAAATCACACTCGGAAGATCCCTGCTGAAACTATTGGGAGCCGTCATAGATATGGGAGAAGGCACCCTAAAATTCACCTCTACACCCGGGGGTAGACATATATTCCCTAAATCAAAGAGTAAGAAAAAGAACAAGAAAGGTAAGGGTAAAGCCCAAGGTAATGTCGATGCTTCATCTCTTGATAACACTTGATACACACTTTCTGCGCCTAGCTGAAAGACGTTAAAGAAAAGCGCTTATGGGAGACAAACCATGTTTTTACTACAGTATTTTTATTTTATATTTGAGTCTTGGAAGTTGTTTACTACTGTAGCAACCTCTCCTTATCTTAGTTTTGTGCATTGTTGTGCCAAGTAAAGTCGTTGATAGTAAGGTTCATACTAGATTTGGATTACTGCGCAGAAACAGATTTCTTTGCTGTCACGAATCTAGGCCTAATTCTCTGTAGATAACTCAGAAAATTATGCCAATTTACGTGAGTGGTCCTCAGATATGTACGCAACTTTCATTCAATTTGAGCATTTTCATTTGAGCAAGTCTGGTGCCACTTTAAAATTCGTCTTTACGAACTGTTCTGTTTTGACAGATTCTGCCTTTTATTTCGTATTGCCTCTTTTGCTATGTTGGATGAATTTCTTTGATCCATTAATGTCCAGTAGCTTTGTGCAATGTCCAGAAGTGTTAAGAATGATTATGTCACCTCTGAACATGTAAATTTTTATTGTGCACTAACCCTCTAATGAGTTGTTTTGAGTTTGGTGTGGAGGAAGTTTTCAAGGATCAAGAGAGGGAAATGATGCAATATGATCAAGGAGAGTGAAAGCTCTAAGCTTGGGGATGCACCGGTGGTTCACCCCCGCATATTTTAAGAAGACTCAAGTGTCTAAGCTTGGGGATGCCCAAGGCATCCCTTCATCGACAACATTATCGGGTTCCTCCCCAACTATATTTTTATTCCATCACATCTTATGTGCTTTGCTTGGAGCGTGTTTGTTTTTGTTTTGTTTTTGTTTGAATAAAATGGATCCTAGCATTCATTGTGTGGGAGAGAGACACGCTCCGCTGTTGCATATGGACAAATATGTCCTTAGGCTTTACTCATAGTATTCATGGCGAAGGTTGAATCTTCTTCGTTAAATTGTTATATGGTTGGAATCGGAAATGCTACATGTAGTAATTCTAAAATGTCTTGAATAATTTGATACTTGGCAATTGTTGTGCTCATGTTTAAGCTCTTGCATCATATACTTTGCACCTATTAATGAAGAAATACATAGAGCTTGCTAAAATTTGGTTTGCATATTTGGTCTCTCTAAAGTCTAGATAATTTCTAGTATTGAGTTTTGAACAACAAGGAAGACGGTGTAGAGTCTTATAATGTTTACAATATGTCTTTTATGTGAGTTTTGCTGCACCGGTTCATCCTTGTGTTTGTTTCAAATAACCTTGCTAGCCTAAACCTTGTATCGAGAGGGAATACTTCTCATGCATCCAAAATCCTTGAGCCAACCACTATGCCATTTGTGTCCACCATACCTACCTACTACATGGTATTTCTCCGCCATTCCAAAGTAAATTGCTTGAGTGCTACCTTTAAATTTCCATCATTCGCCTTTGCAATATATAGCTCATGGGACAAAATAGCCTTAAAAACTATTGTGGTATTGAATATGTACTTATGCACTTTATCTCTTATTAAGTTGCTTGTTGTGCGATAACCATGCTCCTGGGGACGCCATCAACTCTTTGTTGAATATCATGAGTTGCTATGCATGTTCGTCTTGTCTCAAGTAGGGCGGTTTTCACAATCAAATGGTTTGAGTATGCATACTGTTAGAGAAGAACATTGGGCCGCTAACTAAAGCCATGAATCATGGTGGAAGTTTCAGTTTGGACATAAAACCTCAATCTCTTATGAGAATATTATCTGGTGTTAATGCTTAAGCATTAAAAGAGGAGTCCATTATCTGTTGTCTATGTTGTCCCGGTATGGGTGTCTAAGTTGAAGAATGATCAAAAGCGAGAAATCCAATGCGAACTTTCTCCTTAGACCCTTGTACAGCGGCATAGAGGTACCCCTTTGTGACACTTGGTTGAAACATATGTTATGCAATGATAATCCGTGTTAATCCAAGCTAATTAGGACAAGGTGCGGGTACTACTAGTATACTATGCATGAGGCTTGGAACTTGTAAGATATAATTTATATGATACATATGCTTTATTACTACCGTTGACAAAATTGTTCCATGTTTTCAAAATAAAAGCTCTAGCACAAATATAGCAATCGATGCTTCCTCTTTGAAGGACCTTTCTTTTACTTTTATGTTGAGTCACTTCACCTATTTCTCTCCACCTCAAGAAGCAAACACTTGTGTGAACTGTGCATTGATTCCTACATACTTGCATATTGCACTTGTTATATTACTTTACATTGACACTATCCATGAGATATACATGTTATAAGTTGAAAGCAACCGCTGAAACTTAATCTTCCTTTGTGTTGCTTCAATACCTTTACTTTGATTTATTGCTTTATGAGTTAACACTTATGCAAGACTTATTGATGCTTGTCTTGAAGTACTATTCATGAAAAGTCTTTGCTTTATGATTCATTTGTTTACTCATGTCATTACCATTGTTTTGATCGCTGCATTCATTACATATGCTTACAATAGTATGATCAAGGTTATGATGGCATGTCACTCCAGAAATTATCTTTGTTATCGTTTACCTGCTCGGGACGAGCAGGAACTAAGCTTGGGGATGCGATACGTCTCCGACGTATCGATAATTTCTTATGTTCCATGCCACATTATTGATGATATCTACATGTTTTATGCATACTTTATGTCATATTTATGCATTTTACGGCACTAACCTATTAACGAGATGCCGAAGAGCCAGTTGCTGTTTTCTGCTGTTTTTGGTTTCAGAAATCCTAAAAAGGAAATATTCTCGGAATTGGACGAAATCAACGCCCAGGGTCCTATTTTTACACGAAGCTTCCAGAAGACCGGGGGAGACGAAGTGGGGCCACGGGGCGCCGCCACACTAGGGCGGTGCGGCCCAAGGGGGGCCCACGCGGCCCTAGCGTGTGGGGCCCCCGTGACTCTTCCGACTCCGCCCTTCCGCCTACTTAAAGCCTCCGTCGCGAAACCCCGCACGAGAGCCACGATACTGGAAACCTATCTGAGACGGCGCCGCCGCCCAATCCCATCTCGGGGATTCAGGAGATCGCCCCCGGCACCCTGCCGGAGAGGGGAATCATCTCCGGAGGACTCTTCACCGCCATGGTCGCCTCCGGAGTGATGAGTGAGTAGTTCACCCCGGACTATGGGTCCATAGCCGTAGCTAGATGGTCGTCTTCTCCTTATGTGCTTCATTGTTGGATCTTGTGAGCTGCCTAACATGATCAAGATCATCTATCTGTAATGCTATATGTTGTGTTTGTCGGGATCCGATGGATAGAGAATACTATGTTATGTTGATTATCAATCTATTACCTATGTGTTTTTTATGATCTTGCATGCTCTCCGTTATTAGTAGAGGCTCGCCAAGTTTTTGCTCTTAACTCCAAGAGGGAGTATTTATGCTCGATAGTGGGTTCATGCCTCCATTAAATCTGGGACACAGAAAAGTTCTAAGGTTGTGGATGTTGCCACTAGGGATAAAACATTGATGCTATGTTCGAGGATGTAGTTATTGATTACATTACGCACCGTACTTAATGCAATTGCCGTTGATTGCAACTTAATACCGGAAGGGTTCGGATGATAACCTGAAGGTGGACTTTTTAGGCATAGATGCATGCTGATAGCGTCTATGTACTTTGTCGTAATGCCCAATTAAATCTCACTATACTTATCATATCATGTATGTGCATTGTCATGCCTCTCTATTTGTCAATTGCCCGACCGTAATTTGTTCACCCAACATGCTATTTATCTTATGGGAGAGACACCTCTAGTGAACCGGACCCCGGTCCTATTCTTTACATCGAATACAATCTACTGCAATATTTGTTCTTTACTATTTTCGCAAACAATCATCATCCACACTATACATCTAATCCTTTGTTACAGCAAGCCGGTGAGATTGACAACCTCACTGCTTCGTTGGGGCAAAGTATTTTGGTTGTGTTGTGCAGGTTCCACGTTGGCGTCGGAATCCCCGGTGTTGCGCCGCACTATACTTCGCCATCAACCTTCAACGTGCTTCTTGGCTCCTCCTGGTTCGATAAACCATGGTTTCTTTCTGAGGGAAAACTTGCTACTGTCTGCATCACACCTTCTTCTTGGGGTTCCCAACGAACATGTGTTAATTGCACGCATCAGTTACCGGCCACCGCACACCCCCTGGTCGGGTATGGGCCAGGCCCATTTGTGGCTATTTGGCCTGTAACAGTTCGTTTTTTTCTTTTTTTCTTTTTTTCTTTTTTCTTTTCTGGTTTTCTTTTTTTCTTTTTTCTGGTTTCGGTTTTGTTTGTATTTTTTTAGATTCAAAATTTTTATTTTTAAAAATTGTTCAAACTGAGAAAATGTTTAAATTCAAAAATGTTCAAATTTGAAAACCGTTCAAATCTAAAAACCGTTCAAATTCGAAAACCGTTCAAGTTTGAAAATTTGAAAATTGTTCTAATATGAAAATTGTTCAAATAGAAAAAGCGTTCATTCGAAATTTGTTCATATTTTAAAAACGTTCAATTTTGAAAATTGTTCGAGTTAAAAAATTATTCAAATTTCAAAATTTGAAAAATATTCAAATCGAAAAAATGTTCAAATTTAAAACTGTTTTGGTTTCAGAAAACTGTTCAAATTTTATGAAAAACTTTTTCTCGAAAAAAGTTTTTAAAACGGTTAGATTTTTAAAAACGAAAATATAAACAGAAAAGAAAAAACAGAAAAGAAGGAAGAAAAAGGAAAAAAGAAACTCACCTGACGTAATGGGCCACGGCCCACATCGGTGGCGAGGAGCTCCCCCAGGCAGGGTGCCTTGAGCGGAGCCACCATCGCTCCCGCTAGAAGCTATCTATATTCTATAGGAGCTCCCCACCCAGATGGCCCAACATGGGGATTGCTACTCCTTAAATCGATTGTGGTGAATTCTGGTGAAGCAGGCTAAGTATGGGCCAACAAACGGACAGGCCGTTGTGACAGACCGATTCGGCAGGACTTTTTAGGTGTGACAGCTTCGAGGACCGGCCTCGTTCGGCAAGCCGGCTCAGCCCATGGAGGTCCAATTGCAATTTCGCTTCTTACACCGTCAACCAATTTCGCTTCTTACACCGTCCACATATATACTCTGTACTCTGTAGCCTGTACCGTGTACCGCCCCTTCTTGGTTATTCCTTTATTCGGTTATACGGTTAATATGGTTAATTCTTCGGTTTATTCGGTTATATATAAATACGATTTCAAGTTTCGGTAATATATAAAAATACGGTTCGGTTTCGGTAATAACCAAACTAACCAAAGTTGACGCGAATTTTGGATTAAAAACTAACTTTTATGATTATATATTTCATTTTCTATATTTTGTATGATCATACTAAAGATTTTGCAAGAGAGGAAAACAAAAAAGAAATAAATTTCAAACCAAATTAAAATATGGATGTATTTTGTACCGTACCAAAGGTTTTTACAAGGAGGAAAAGAAAAAAAGAAAAAAAAAATCGGCCATAATAAGAATATGGGACAGTTTGTGGATTTGAACTAGCAACCTTGGGCTACACACACGTTAAAACAAAGGGCCAAACCACCACAGCGGAGCACCTTACATGTAGAATAATCAGTTTAGGTGCTATGTTAGGTTAGCGGAGCGGGATTTTATGTTGCTAGACGTGTTCGGTTTCTTTCGGTTTAACCACGGTTTTTCGGTTAAAAACCGAATTAACCAAAGTCCTTTCGGTTTGATGTTTTGCTAACTGTAACTAACCATAAACTGTAAAAACCAAAAAACGGTTGCGGTTAGGTTTTTTCGGTTCGGTTTTGGATTTCGGTTCGGTTATGAACACCCGGAGCTATTCCTGACAAGGTATCAACTTGTCAATGCCTATGGATTGTAGGCTAGGGTTTAGTTAGAAGTAGAGGGCAAGTAGATCTCGAAGGTTTCAGCCGAAAAGTACTCGACGATTATGAAAACTAGGGTTTGTAACAATGATTCGATTGCCTCTTCGTCCCTCGACTCCCCCTTTATATAGGAGGCGGAGCCGAGGGTTTCGTTTTGTACAAGTTACAGAGTTCGGGACGGTTTCCAACTCATCCCGCCAGATTTACAAATAACACTTCCTATTACAACTCTAACTTTCCTTAATATATCTTGGGCTCCCTAATCTTCTTATTCTTCGGTATTTGGCCTTCAGTAAACCCCGGGTACTATCTTCGGCAGGCCCATTTGGGATGCCTATGTCAATTCCCCCCTCCTTCCCCTAGCAAAGTTGCCCCTCTACCTGGAATTTTGCTCTTTACTAATTTTCACTTATCATTACTGGAATCCTATTAATGTTGTTCTGCGTTCTTACATTTGTTTGCTAATGCGGTCATCAAAGTGCTCTTTAGTGGTTCTGATACGTTGGTTCAACGAATTACTTTTTTAATACAGAGAATATATTGATACCACGAAGATACTAATTACATTTGACCTCTGCAACGCCATGTCCTAATGGTATTACGGATGCAAACAACCAAAAAAAGTAAGTTAAAAAAAGAAAAGTCTCTCTATAGTGTTTTAATCCATGATAACACTTGAAGTCAAAATTCTTCAAAAGCGACGCCTTCAAAAAGAAAACGCGCACAATCGTCGTCGTTGCCCGATAATAGATCTTAGATTTTCACCCTGAAAAAGTCTCCGCTCTTAAAATAATACCTTCAACAAGGTCATTGCCAGGCATAACCAGTTAAGGCCAGACCTTGGATTTTCACCCTGAGAAGTACGACATTTAACTTCTTTTGTGCTGACATGCCCACTTGCATGCCGCTGTTATGAAGCATGAAACACCAAACCAAACAAGTTCACCATCGACACAAAGCCTCGAACCACCAACACTAGTCCTCAAAACTCGGGTTCCATGCCATTTGCCACATCTGACATCACCATGGAAACAAAAAGATGTGTCCCATAATGGAAAAGCTTCACGCCGCTCCATCCTGAAACCAAATGGTCGGAAAAACATGGGAACAGACGACCGAATCCCATCCGATCCAACGTTCTCGAGGCATGAGTCGCCCGAGGGAGTTTGTACCGGAGCCTTCCAGGACTCGACACTCCGGCCAGATCAAGAAGAAGAGACATCCAGTAGATCATCGTCTTGACACGAGAGGAGCCCTAGGACCGCAACCTTTATTTTTTGATGCGGACGAAAACATCCCCCCTTGCCGCCATATGTCGCCCAAAGATGACGAAGGAGGTTCAGAACATCCACCACAACAGGAAATGGAAGGCGCACCAGCGACATAAGAGCAACGCAATGCCCACCTCCATCGCACAACCATCCATCACCCTAGGTCCGACGAGGCCCATGCAGCAGCCGCGGCCTAGGCCGCCCAAATCGGGCATGCCCGGCCGGTCGCTGGAGATCACTGTGCTATCGCGCACGGTTCAGGCTGCCACATCCTGCCGCCAACCAATCACCTGCACAAGCTTGAATGAACTGCCCCCGATCCCCAACTCCTCCCGCCACCACTGCTACTACCTTCTCCCGAGAACATGATGAACGACAGCACGAACTCCCCTCCATCCACATAAATAAAATTTATTGCATGCAAGATATTTCATAGTGAAGGTTTTGGGAAAAGTTTCTATGGCTTAAAATCCCATGAATTGAAAAGTTATATATAACATATTAGTTTTGCTACTTCTCAGCTAGTCGATAACTAACTTAGTTCTTAGTCAAGTCCTACATCCTCGGATTTGCATCGTGATTCATGCACTTGAGTTTTAAGTTGGGTTGCATCAGAATTTTTTCAGTGAGGTTGGAAAAATGTCCTAGACTATTAGAATTGCTCCATGATTCGTGGTAATGGTGAGTGGAAACTACATCTCAGCATTTCTCAGGCTGGGCCTAGAAAAGGCCAACTCTGTATACTAGGCCCAAGCTCGACCTAGTCTGATCGACGGGCTTAGAAACTAGGATTGAGTTCACCCCTAATGAGGAAAAGCCCCACCGGGGCTAGCTGAAAGGATCGTATGCCGCACCTAGAGGGGGGGGTGAATAGGTGCTAACCAATTTTTAGTTCTTTTTCAATTTAGGCTTGACACAAATGTAAATTCTCTAGATATGCAACTATGTGAATTTACCTATATGAGAAGGTCAACGTCTAAGCAAGATATGGCAACGCAATATAGAGATAAAGGATAGAGGTAACCGAGAGTGGATCACACAGAGACACGGAGTTGATTCCCGTAGTTCCCTTCCTTTGCAAGAAGGTACGTCTACGTTTGGAGGAGTGTGGTCGCTACGAAGCCAGACCAACAGTCACGAAGGCTTCACTCAGATCTCCTGTGAGCAACGCCACGAAGGCCTAGCCCACTTCCACTAAGGATTTCCTCGAGGCGGAAACCGGGCCTTTACAAGGTTCTTGGGGCACACATCCACAACCAAATTGGAGGCTCCCAAATCGTAACAACACAACAATCAACAACAATACATCAACAACAAACAACTAGGGATCCAAAGAGGAACACTAGCAAGAGGGCCCTCAAGCATATGAGGGGGAAATGTAAATCGCTTCGGTGAGGATGTAGATCGGTGTCTTCTCCTTCGAATCTCCAAAGATCAAGAGCTTTGGTTGGGGAGGAAGGAGATCTTGCAAATCTTGTGTTCTTGAGGTGGCTCTAATGGTGGTGAAGCTTGGCAGATTTTTGTGCAATGATTGAGCAACTTGTCCCATTGGAGAAGAGAGCTATTTATATGAGTGGAGCTCTCAGATCTGACCGTTGAGACGTTAAGAACACCGAAGTCGCCGTAGGGCTTGTTCCGCTGGCATCAAGTTCCGCCAGAGACCGGAAGTTCCCAGGATTCTTTCGCATCGACGAGCAGCAGATTGAGTTTGGGAACTAGGCGGAACTTCCGTGACCGGAAGTTCCGGCCAAGTTCGAAATTCAGAAAAACCATACTGACATACTGAGCCACATTTGCGATGTTTCCTGAACTTGCCCGGGTTGGGCGGAAGTTCCGCCGACTGAACTTCCGGCCAACCGCACCGGAACTTCCGGCCAGCTTTCAAAAGCTTCACCAGAGGGGCGCCGTGGGTCTTCCGAGAGGAGAAATCGAAGTTCAACGGCGATAGCCGAAACTTCGGACCTGGGCGGAAGTCCCCGGCAAGTGGCCGAAACTTCCGCTCGAAGAGAAAAACAGCAGAGCTTCTTTGTCAGTCCAATTCATCAGCCATGTTTATATAATGAAATCTTGTACCTGTCTACATCAACACACATAAATATATACCTAGTGTTGACATCAAACACACAAAACCCAAAAGGGCGGGAAATGTTCTTTCAATCTCCCCCTTTTTGGTGTTTGATGACAACACAAGTATTTGCAAGGAATGATCAAAAATAAACAACAAGTATGTGAGAGATATAGAGGAGCTCCCCCTATTTATGAGCATTACCACATAAGAAGCTCCCCCTATATCTTGCATCCATCTTCCATGGTTTAGCAATACAACATAGTGATAAGCATATATAAAGATAGATCATGCACACAAAGATATCCATAGAAGACTCACATACGGAGTGTACCATACACATAGATAAGGTTCACAAACACATAAACTAGGAACATAGTTCGACACCACATAGATAAATAGAATCACAAGCGATAAAAAACAAAGACAACACGAGCTTGTGACTCCCCCATGCAAATACCCAACGGAGAGCAACCTAATAAGGTCTCACTCTCCCCCTTTGGCACCAAGGCACCAAAAAGGGAAAGGAGAAACTACACGCCCCAAGGGTCGGCGTTAGCCCAGCCGGGAGGAAGATCCGATGGAGCGCCGGGGAAGGGTGGAGTGTGAGGAGGAGACTCGATCTCGAGACCATCTGGAGGGAGAGGAACGCCATGCTGAGAAACCCACTCAGCCTCCGGAGTGATATTCTCCTCGGATCCGGGAGGAGACACGTCCACATTGAGAGCCCTCATAATGCTCTTCTGACGAACCCGAGACTTCTTGGCCTCAACATGCTGCTGATACTGACGGTGATTGACCGCAGAGGTAAGACAAAAGATCCGTCGCATGGCAAGCTTAGAAGCCCAACTAGGTGGCTTCTCATCCATGGGGTTAACATCTTCATGGGAGAGTTGTGGCGCTTGACCCTGAAGAACCTTCACTTCATGAGCTGTGATGTTGAGAGGAATAGAGTGAAGAAGAGGAGCCGGACAAGTAGCAACCCAAGTGTCTTCAATGAGCTTCATGATGAAAGGAGCAATTGAAGGAAGCTTTTTTTCCATCACACATGGCCACATCTCATTGTAGATGTAGTCCATCACATCAAGCTTCTCACCGGTTCCCTTCTTAGCAAAGGAGTTTGCCAAAAGATTCACTTCATAAAGATGCAACTCATCAAGGTTGCCACCCTTGGGTCCAATTGTTTCCCGGTAGACACGAAGCATGATGTCCCAAGTAGGGAGAAGATCCGCACTCTTGCCCGGAATACCCCAACCTTTGATATAGAGGTGTTCCAAGACTTCCTTGGTTTGAGCAAATGAACTATCATGACACCTCCAACCATTTGCATCCACGCCCGGAGAGCGAGGGTATCCAAGAGCATCTCCAAAGCTTGCCAAGTTAGCCTCAAGGAGGGTGTCATGAGTCATCCACCGGAAAGTTCTAGCTTCATCTTGTTCAAAGTGAACGGTGGCATAGAATTGTTGAATCAACCCGATGTCGAAGTCCTTGTTGAGCTCCATAATGGGATAGAGCCCAAACTCACCACACATAGCATAGGCTTCTTCAAAGTATCTTGTGGCGGCCATCTTGGCGGTGTCAATGGCGTGTTGAGGGGCTACCCCCTTCTTGAAAGGCACATAGACCTCATAAAAGATCTCCTCTTGAGTCTTATTGTGGAAGCGCTTATCCGTAACCCTATTGTTCCGAGGGATGAGGTAAGGGTTTATTTGCCGGAGCTCCTTGTACTCAAGATACTGCATGCCCTTCACCAACACATGAACTTGCTTGCCACGAACTGCGGGTGACTTATGCCTTTGAGCAGATTGTTGACGAGTGATACGTCTCCGACGTATCGATAATTTCTTATGTTCCATGCCACATTATTGATGATATCTACATGTTTTATGCATACTTTATGTCATATTTATGCGTTTCCAACTAACCTATTGACGAGATGCCGAAGGGCCGTTTGCGTTTCTGCTGTTTTGGTTTCAGAAATCCTAGTAAGGAAATATTCTCGGAATCGGACGAAATCAACGCCCAAGATCTTAGGATTGCACGAAGCTCTGTATCACCCGAGAGTCGCTGGGGGCCACAGCCCACCAAACGCAGGCCGCGCGCCAAGGGGGGCCCGTGCCCCCCTGTTGTGTCGTCGCCTCGTCAGCCTTCCGACTCCGCCTCTTCGCCTATTTAAAGGTCCCTGACCTAAATCTTCGATACGAAAAAGCCACGATACGGAAAACCTTCCAGAGCCGCCGCCATCGCGGGGTCAAGATCCGGGGACCAGGAGTCTCTCGTTCGGCACGCCGCCGGACGGGGAAGTGCCCCCGAAGGCTTCTCCATCGACACCACCGCCATCTTCATCACCGCTGTTGTCTCCCATGAGGAGGGAGTAGTTCTCCATCAAGGCTCGGGGCTGTACCGGTAGCTATGTGATTCATCTCTCTCCCATGTACTTCAATACAATAATCTCATGAGCTGCCTTACATGATTGAGATTCATATGATGATGCTTGTAATCTAGATGTCATTATGCTAGTCAAGTGGATTTACTTATGTGATCTCCGGAGACTCCTTGTCCCACGTGTGTAAAGGTGACAGTGTGTGCACCGTGTGGGTCTCTTAGGCTATATTTCACAGAATACTTATTCATGTTATGAATGGCATAGTGAAGTGCTTATTTATATCTCTTTATGATTGCAATGTGTTTTGTATCACAATTTATCCTGTGTGCTACTCTAGTGATGTTATTAAAGTAGTTTATTCCTCCCGCACGGTGTAATGGTGACAGGGTGTATCGTGTAGTACTTGGCGTAGGCTATGATTGTGATCTCTTGTAGATTATGAAGTTAACTATTGCTATGATAGTATTGATGTGATCTATTCCTCCTTTCGTAGTGTGAAGGTGACAGTGGGCATGCTATGTTAGTACTTGGTTTGGTTATGTTGATCTGTTATGCACTCTAAGGTTATTTAAATATGAACATTGAATATTGTGGAGCTTGTTAACTCCGCATTGAGGGTTCGTGTACTCCTACACAGTTAGTGGTGTTCATCATCCAACAAGAGGGTGTAGAGTCTAGCATCTATTTATTTATTCTGTTATGTGATCAATGTTGAGGGTGTCCACTAGTGAAAGTATGATCCCTAGGCCTTGTTCCTAAATACCGATATCGCGCTTGTTTACTGTTTACCGCATCTTTACTTCCGGCAATATACCATCAATCGCACGCCACAGCACTTTTCTGGGCGCCGTTGCTACTGCTCGCATTTATTCATACCACCTGTATTTCACTATCTCTTCGCCGAACTAGTGCACCTATTAGGTGTGTTGGGGACACAAGAGACTTCTTGTATCGTGATTGCAGGGTTGCTTGAGAGGGATATCTTTGACCTCTTCCTCCCTGAGTTCGATAAACCTTGGGTGATCCACTTAAGGGAAACTTGCTGCTGTTCTACAAACCTCTGCTCTTGGAGGCCCAACACTGCCTACAAGAATAGAAGCACCCGTAGACATCAAGCACTTTTCCGCGCTCGCTTGCCGGGGAGGAAAGGTAAAAGCACTCATACTCCGGTCCTGTAAAGTACTTTTCGAAGCCGTTGTGTGTGTGCTCGAAGCTATTTCCTTTAGATCCTTCAATTGCATCTTTTTGTTTCTTGTTTACACTAGTTAGGCATAATGGACAACAATGAGCTTCTTATTCTATTTCCTGATTTAAGACATGGATGGTTTGATGCGAAAATTAAAAAACCTATGGAACATATTAGTATGAACGCTTTGAACACCATTGTTGCTAATGATATGGAAAATTCTAAGCTTGGGGAAGCTGGCTTTGATGAGCATGATATTTTTAGTCCCCCAAGCATTGAGGAGAAAATTTAATTTGATGATACTTTGCCTCTCCTATTTATGATGATTATAATGATATTGGTCTTTTAGTACCGCCTGTTATGGAGGATAAATTTGATTATGATTACAATATGCCTCCTATATTTGATGATGAGAATAATAATGATAGCTACTTTGTTGAATTTGCTCCCACTACAACTAATAAAATTGATTATGCTTATGTGGAGAGTAATGATACTTTTATGCATGTGAATAAGAATGCTTTATGTGATAGTTATATTGTTGAGTTTGTTCATGATGCCTCTGAAAGTTATTATGAGAGAGGAAAATATGGTTGTAGAAATTTTCATGTTACTAAAACACCTCTCTATATGCTGAAATTTTTGAAGTTACACTTGTTTTATCTTCCTATGCTTGTTACTTTGCTCTTCATGAACTTGTTTATTTACAAGATTCCTATGCATAGGAAGCATGTTAGACTTAAATGTGTTTTGAATTTGCTTCTTGATGCTCTCTTTTGCTTCAACTCTTATTTCTTGCGAGTGTATCATTAAAACTGCTGAGCCCATCTTAATGGCTATAAAGAAAGAACTTCTTGGGAGATAACCCATGTTTTATTTTACTACAGCACTTTTGTTTTATATTTGAGTCTTGGAAGTTGTTACTACTGTAGCAACCTCTCCTTATCTTTATTTTATTGCATTGTTGTGCCAAGTAAAGTCTTTGATAGTAAAGCCAGTACTAGATTTGGATTACTGCGCAGAAACAGATTTCTTGCTGTCACGAATCTGGGCCTAATTCTCTGTAGATAACTCAGAAAATTATGCCAATTTTCGTGAGTGATCCTCAGATATGTACGCAACTTTAATTCAATTTGGGCATTTTCATCTGAGCAAGTCTGGTGCGTCAATAAAATTCGTCTTTACGGACTGTTCTGTTTTGACAGATTCTGCCTTTTATTTCGCATTGCTTCTTTCGCTGTGTTGGGTGGATTTCTTTGTTCCATTACCTTCCAGTAGCTTTGGGCAATGTCCCGAAGTGTTAAGAATGATTGTGTCACCTCTGAACATGTGAATTTTTGATTATGCACTAACCCTCTAATGAGTTGTTTTGAGTTTGGTGTGGAGGAAGTTTTCAAGGGTCAAGAGAGGAGGATGATACAATGTGATCAAGAAGAGTGAAAGCTCTAAGCTTGGGATGCCCCCGTGGTTCATCCCTGCATATTTCAAGAAGACTCAAGCATCGACAAATTTATCAGGTTCCTCCCTTGAAACTATATTTTTATTCGGTCACATCTTATGTACTTTACTTGGAGCGTCTGTGTGCTTTTGTTTGTGTTTTTGTTTGAATAAATGCTTGTGTGGAGAGAGACACGCTCCGCTGGTTCGTATGAACACATGTGTTCTTAGCTTTAATGTTCATGGCGAAGGTTGAAACCTGCTTCTGTTCATTGTTATATGGTTGGAAACGGAAAATGCTACATGTAGTAATTGGTAAAATGTCTTGGATAATTTGATACTTGGCAATTGTTGTGTGATGTCTACGCCCCCTCCTTTTCCTGTAGACAGTGTTGGGCCTCCAAGAGCAGAGGTTTGTAGAACAGCAGCAAGTTTTCCTTAAGTGGATCACCCAAGGTTTATCGATCTCAGGGAGGAAGAGGTCAAAGATATCCCTCTCATGCAACCCTCGCAACCACAAAGCAAGAAGTCTCTTGTGTCCCCAACACACCAAATAGGTGCACTAGTTCGGCGAAGAGATAGTGAAATACAGTGGTAAGGAATAAGTAGCAACGGCACCAAAGTGCTTTGCCCAGATGAAGAAACAAGCGTAGTAACGCAATAAAGAGTAACACAGCTGAAACAAAGTAAACAAGCAGCGATAGCCGTATTTAGGAACAAGGCCTAGGATTACACTTTCACTAGTGGACACTCTCAACATTGATCGCATAATAAGTAACTCTTTCATATGTGCTACATACACTCTTTTGTTGGATGATGAACACATTGCGTAGGATTACACGAACCCTCAATGCCGGAGTTAACAAGCTCCACAATTCAATGTTCATATTTAAATAACCTTAGAGCATAATAGATCATTGCAAAATAAACCAAGAACTAACATAGTGCACACACTGTCCACATTACACTATGAAGGAGGAATAGATCACATCAATACTATCATAATGATAATTAACTCCACAATCTACAAGAGATCATGATCATAGCCTACGACAAGAACCACACGGTGCACACACTAGTCACCTTTACACCATGCAGGAGGAATAGACTACTTTAATAACATCACATGAGTAGCACACAACTAGTAGCGATACAAAGCTCATCATATGGATCTCAATCATGTAAAGCACTCATGAGATCATTGTATTGAAGTACATAGGAGAGAGATTAACCACATAGCTACCGGTACAGCCCCGAGCCCGATGGAGAACTACTCCCTCCTCATGGGAGCAGCAAATGATGAAGATGGCGGAGATGGCAGCGGTGTCGATGGAGAAGCCTTCCGGGGGCACTTCCCCGTCCCGGCGGCGTGCCGGAACAGAGTCCTGTCCCCGATCTTGGCTTCGCGATGGCGGCCTGGAAGGTTTTCTGGTTTCGTCGAACCTATCAGGTTTTGATTTGAGGCTTTAAATAGGCGAAGAGGCGGCGCAGAGGGCTTCTGGGGGGCCCACACTATAGGGGGGCGCGGCCCCCCCCTTGGCCACGCCGGCCTAGGGTCTGGTGGCCCTGTCCCCCCTCTCTGGCGGTTCTCGTGTGTTCTGGATGCTTCCGGCAAAATAGGAACCTCGGGCGTTGATTTCGTCCAACTCCGAGAATATTTCGTTACTAGGATTTCTGAAACCAAAAACAGCAGAAAAAAACAGGAACTGGCACTCCGGCATCTTGTTAATAGGTTAGTTCAGAAAATGCACGAATATGACATAAAGTGTGCATAAACATGTAGATATCATCAATAATGTGGCATGGAACATAAGAAATTATCGACGTCGAGACGTATCGCATCCCTGCTTAGTTCTGCTCGTCCCGAGCAGGCAAAACGATAACAAAGATAATTTCTGGAGTGACATGCCATCATAACCTTGATCATACTATTTGTAAAGCATATGTAGTGAATGCAGCGATCAAAACAATGTATATGACATGAGTAAACAAGTGAATCATATAGCAAAGACTTTTCATGAATAGTACTTTCAAGACAAGCATCAATAAGTCTTGCATAAGAATTAACTCATAAAGCAATAATTCATAGTAAAAGCATTGAAGCAACACAAAGGAAGATTAAGTTTCAGCGGTTGCTTTCAACTTGTAACATGTATATCTCATGGATATTGTCAACATAGAGTAATATAACAAGTGCAATATGCAAATATGTAGGAATCAATGCACAGTTCACACAAGTGTTTGCTTCTTGAGGTGGAGAGAGATAGATGAACTGACTCAACATTAAAAGTAAAAGAATGGTCCTCCATAGAGGAAAAGCATCGATTGCTATATTTGTGCTAGAGCTTTGATTTTGAAAACATGAAACAATTTTGTCAACGGTAGTAATAAATCATATGTATCATGTAAATTATATCTTACAAGTTGCAAGCCTCATGCATAGTATACTAATAGTGCCCGCACCTTGTCCTAATTAGCTTGGACTACCGGATCATCGCAATGCACATGTTTTAACCAAGTGTCACAAAGTACCCTATGTGCCTGTACAAATCTAAGGAGAAAGCTCATTGGATTTCTCGCTATTGATTATTCTCAACTTAGACATCCAACCGGGACAAATAGACAACAGATAATGGACTCCTCTTTTATGCATAAGCATGTGGCAACAATTATTATTCTCATATGAGATTGAGGATATTATCCAAAACTGAAACTTCCACCATGAATCATGGCTTTAGTTAGCGGCCCAATGTTCTTCTCTAACAATATGCATGCTTAACCATAAGGTGGTAGATCTCTCTTACTTTAGACAAGACGAACATGCATAGCAACTCACATGAAATTCAACAAAGAGTAGTTGATGGCGTCCCCAGTGAACATGGTTATCGCACAACAAGCAACTTAATAAGAGATAAAGTGCATAAGTACATATTCAATACCACAATAGTTTTTAAGCTATTTGTCCCATGAGCTATATATTGTAAAGGTGAATGATGGAATTTTAAAGGTAGCACTCAAGCAATTTACTTTGGAATGGCGAGAAATACCATGTAGTAGGTAGGTATGGTGGACACAAATGGCATAGTGGTTGGCTCAAGGATTTTGGATGCATGAGAAGTATTCCCTCGATACAAGGTTTAGGCTAGCAAGGCTATTTGAAACAAACACAAGGATGAAGCGGTGCAGCAAAACTCACATAAAAGACATATTGTAAACATTATAAGACTCTACACCGTCTTCCTTGTTGTTCAAACTCAATACTAGAAATTATCTAGACCTTAGAGAGACCAAATATGCAAACCAAATTTTAGCATGCTCTATGTATTTCTTCATTAATGGGTGCAAAGTATATGATGCAAGAGCTTAAACATGAACACAACAATTGCCAAGTATCACATTATCCAAGACATTATAGCAATTTACTACATGTATCATTTTCCAATTCCAACCATATAACAATTTAACGAAGAAGAAACTTCGCCATGAATACTAAAAGCTAAGAACACATGTGTTCATATGCACAGCGGAGCGTGTCTCTCTCCCACACAAGCATGATGTAATCCAATTTATTCAAACACAAACAAAAATAAGAAACATACAGACACTCCAAGCAAAGCACATAAGATGTGACCAATAAAATATAGTTTCAAGAGAAGGAACCTGATAGATTTGTCGATGAAGAAGGGGATGCCTTGGCCATCCCTGCTTAGACGCTTGAGTCTTCTTGATATATTCAGGGGTGAACCACCGGGGCATCCCCAAGCTTTAGAGCTTTCACTCTTCTTGATCATAGTATATCATCCTCCTCTTGACCCTTGAAAACTTCCTTCACACCAAACTTCTCATAAACTTCATTAGATGGGTTAGTACATAATCAAAAACTCACATGTTCAGAGGTGACACAATCATTCTTAACACTTCTGGACATTGCCCAAAGCTACTTGAAGGTAATGGAACAAAGAAATCCACCCAACACAGCGAAAGAAGCAATCTACACTACTTAAAAAGGAGGAACATGTTCCCTATTCTGCCTACCTCTCACTACAACCTATCCTTTCGTCGTCCAACTATTCGTCGCTGCCTTTTGGTCCCACCGGTTTTTTTCCACCAGCGTTACATGAGCGGTTTTTCCGTTTCTCTCCGCATCTCCCTCTCGTCCTGCAGTTTCCTCTCATCCCGCAGAAAACCCCAAGTCTAGGGTTCCGTTCTCCTAGGCTAGGCCGCCGCCTGACCATCGTGCTCCCTCTTCCTGCTCTCGCATTGCTCAACTGATGTCCGCGTCGCCATCCCTATATCCGCTAATCCGCTCAACCCTAGCCCGCCCACCTCTCCCCTCCACCTCCACTCCCCTCCGCATCGATGGTTACTTGATCACCGAAGCCCACGTAGAGGAGGCGCTGCCTGGCTCACGCGAGGATGCTGGAGCGGTTGGCCTCCATCACACGCCGCCACGACCAAGTCCTCCCCTGTCCTTCCGTGACGACTGAGAGCTCGTATGGAGGACGATGGCAGGCGCCCACATCATGCGAACCAAGCGCCGCCGAAGACGGCCAAGACTCCGTGCTATTCATCGCCACCACCGGCATCCGCTCTCCGGAACTGGGCAGAGAGGGCCCGATCTCGGCCTGCAGGGGCCTGGATCCGAGAGCCCCCTTTGAATTTTTCATTTGATTTTTTATCACTTAAAACAATCCGATTTGTTTCTGCTGTTTTCGTAGAGTTTCTTGTTCATATTGCTTCAGCCTGATTCCTACCGTCATTCTATGGTAGCATTGGTGGCCTAGACGGAAGTAGTAAGCACGAGAGATTGATAGAGAGCCAGCCGAAGGACCTACAGATGTCGTGGTTCTCTTGGACAATCACAAATTTCAGCAGGCACAATGGGATGAAGCACTACTATGATGTATTTGTTGTTGGTGCGTACAAATGGTGACCCTTTGTCCTCTTCGCATACTACAAGCTGTAGCTTCAGAAATCTTTCAGAATGTTTTGTTTTGGTAACATCGGTGACTTTGATAGTTTGATGCAGGTGTGTTCTTAGTATTCCCAAGGGGAGTAACATGGAGCACTTATGAATTTACTTGGGACTCAGCCAACCTCCCATATGGTTGGAGCCCATCTTCATGGCAGTTGTTTGCCAAACCCAAAAACACGTTTTCATATTGACAGCTAGCTCACGTTGGATTGTTCGCTAATCTTGCTGTAAGCATATTTGAGCTGTACTTACAATCCAGGCTGGATTTTCTTTGTGTAAGCATATTTCAGTTGTACTTAAAATCCATTTTGCATTTGTTTGTAGTGAGAAGGCAGGGTCTTTATATTATTTTCATTCAGTTTTTTTTTTTTTGCTGGAATTTTCATTCAGTTTTTTACTACCCATAAGCTCCATCATCGAAGTTGCAGTAAGAATTTCTACTTGTTAGTCGGCCGATGATCATGGTGTTTCGACTTGTAGACTCGAGAATGGTTCATGAATAATCACTATTTTTAAATGTCATTGTTCGTGAATTAACCTTTGGCTCCGAATAATTAGAGGGTCAAATTTGTACACTCTTATTTGCTTTCATAGTACATGCCTTTAATTTTGGTTTTACTGTTCATGGAGATTTCAGGATAGGGGGCAAATAGTCAGTAGTGGGTCATGAACAATGACAGTGAGGCTATTGAGTTTATTTCTGATTCTGTTTGTGGTTATATTAAGGTCTATGAATTGCAATTGTGCTATTTTCATAGTAAAGGGAAAAAGGAGTGCTGCTTAGGCTCTGCTCAAAACTTTGTAGTGCACACATAACTCAGTTCATTGACTGGGTGAATCCATTAGATGCGTATAACTTGAGCCTTGTGTAATTTGCAGTTTAGTGACTGTCACTATTTCTAGGTATATAATTTGGGAGCACACAATTTCTTGACCCCTGTTACTATGTTAGTAGTATAGATTGTTGCAGAATATAGGTATTTTCTGAAATTCTTCTTACTTTATTTATCCAAAGAATGAATGTTAAGAAAATATCTTCATGATATGTACATGCTATTGTCAGCAAGTTGTTCTTTTGTTTATAACTCAAAATCAGTTGTAGATGCTATTTTAGGGACCTTTTCCTAACCACTCAAATCAGTTGCTATTTTACTCTAAAAGTAAATCACAAAAGAGTGTTGCAAAGATGTTGTCTTCAAACCTATAAAGGAAATAAGGATGCGATTTGCCAAACCTTTAATATTTAGTAGATAAATTATATGTGACATACTAATTGAAAATAATGTGTGCTGTGTTTTTGGAATTATTGTTCGACAAGTGGTTAATGAACACCATGCTTCCAAACAATCCTTGATGATCCTTATGTGTCCTGTTAGTGGCATCTTTCAAAATGTAATAGCTGGCTCTATATAGGCCTTTGAATTTTTATGTGTGAAATAAGTAAGTAGTTCACTATCAGGTGCATACATGTGTAATACAAATTGAGTTAATTAATTTAGTGCTTTTGATTATGCCGTATATTTCGTGTGTGAAAACTAGGTAAAATTCGCTTTTATTTATTTTAGTTTTGGAGCATCGTCCACTGACGCTTGTTTATCAGAGCTTCAGATGAAATTGCGAGATATCTTCAGAGCCATCTATTATTACACTAAAATAGACAGGTGGTTTCTCTTCACCATTGGCTACGGATAAGTGGTACATATCTATTACTCTTTATCATTAATATAGTGATTACAGAAATGCATGTCTCCTTTTTATTACATTTTGCACTTGATGTTCCCAATATCCTACATATTGTTTTCATGTAGTGCTACTTCTATATCCTCAACGGGACAACATTATTGATTCTGAAAGCTACACTTCATGGCAAAAATGTATGGAATTATGATCACTGTCTTGATTTATTCAGTGTGCTAATTAATGAACTAGAATGTGCTGTTTGTTGATGTTCTGCTTGTTTGATTTGGTGGCTCGGAGTTAGTTGCTTCTGATATTTTGTTCCTGGGATATATGGTAATGATAATTTAATTTTGTCACACTCGTTCGGACCGGATATGTGATTTGTGGAGGCGTTGTATAGTGCTCAATGCAGGGGCCTTTGCGTAGCCCAAGAACACTAAATTGTGATGTAATTACTTGCTAAGATATACTGTACTACTTAAAGGATGGAGATTGGGGATTTCTCAATGCTTGTCTTGTTGCCTCCTCGTGCATTATGGTCCACATCTGTTGTTTAATGTTCTTAAGCAACATTTTAAAATCTAATCATTTTCTTTTGGAGGTTTGGATAATTGGATGGTGTTTCTGTGATTGATTGTGGATTGTTTGGATTGTTTTGGCCATTCCGATTAGATTGATGACAAAGAGAGCAATAGTTTCTTTAGAGGATATGGGGCTGTAGTTAAGAGAACGCCTACCAGACCTCCCGTCTAGCCTAACAAATTTGGGTCATGTGAGACTGTGTAAAAAGTAACTAGTGATGAAGGTCGGAAACATTTCCGATAAGTTTGAGTCAATAATTAGCCGACGACTCATTTGTACTATTTTCAGAAGCTACAAAGATGGCTATTTTTTACTTTGCCCTTGTCAAAGCATGCTTTATAGCCTCTACAAACTTTAAGTTAAAGTGGAAGGAGTAATATTGCCTTGTCAAAAGCATGATTTATAGCTATATTCCAGCTTTTGCTGCGTAAAGTGGAAGGAGTAACATTGCTACTATTTTTAGATTGTTCTTACGTTGAACTTGTGCGCTCATCGAAGGTACCATTTTAGGCAAGAAGGTCATGGAGAAAACAAGACTTTGCGAGGCTTTGATCTGCTCATGCAGACACTAGAAGAGATGATCACCAGTAATTATCTCTTGATCAACCAGATGCTCCTCTAGCTTGACATGGAAATGCTGGATAAGAACATATACGATGTGTTCACATGTTTTGTACAAAAGATATCATTGTTGTTGTCATGAGGAAGGGATATTACACTATCGCTGATTTAAGCTACATCTCATAGCTTTTGATTGCAATGCATGAATCTCATGATCTTGTACCTACTATTCCTCCTCGATGGTAAATCAAGCAAATTTTTAAAATTTTATAGTTATCATAAGAAATTGTAAGCTTGTTGACATGCAGCCGTTGTGAGGAATTTTCTCCACCGCCGTCGTCAGGGACCTATGTCGTCTCTGTCGCCGGACCTATGGCGTTTAGTTGTAGCTTCAAGAGCCAGAGGCCGGTGGTAGCGTGTGCGCGCTGCGTACTGCCGTCGGTGGGGGCTGAATATTGGCTCATCCAGGCGGTGCGGTGAGTCTTCTTTTACCATGTTTCGGTCGGCCCGCAGTTGTATATCCCATTTTTCATCGTCTCTGAACTACTAGCAGTTTTCTCATTCTTTTTTTTCCTGATTAGTTTATTTATGCTATATCTGGTGAGTTTTATTGTCTACCACTACATGATCTTTTTTTTTCTTGCAACAACTAATAGGTTTAGAAATACAAACATGAAACATGAAATTGTTAAGAAACAATAGTATTTGACTAGCATGAGTCTCCTTTGATAGGAAGTTATCATCACTATTGCTTTATAGAGTAGTTTTGAAGTTGTCTGCTGGTCCAATGTATTGGTTATTTCAGATTTTTTTTGTAAAGGACGAATTGGGGAAGTCAGAAGTAGGCATTATGGTGGTGGTGGTGCTTATGGGTGGCGGCCTGGGGAGGAGATTGAGGTTTTGTGTGACCAAACCAGTATGTGATGGGGTCAAGCTGCGGTGTTGTGGACGGCTGGACTACCGATTGGCCTGGGCCCGCGCACCAGAGGGGAAGAAGACAATTTCACAAGGATTCAGAAAAATTGAGGTTGGCTGGTTATTTGTGAAATTAAAACAACTTGTGTTCTGTTTTTTTTGTGTGGGTTAGTTTAAACCCGAGTTATGTGAGATTGCAAAAAAAAAATTTGTGAAAGAGAAAAGCTAGGACGTGTATCATTTTACTTCTTGACATATTTTAGAGTTCATACAATGTCGTCTTGTATCAAGATCTACAATGTCGTCTTGTATAAAGATCTCTTTATACAAGTATGTCGTAAAGTTAGGCATGTTTGTTATGAGCTGACTTAGCTAACATGCGATGCTTAAAAAATAACAGAGTGGTGCTTAGCCCCTTTTATACTAACTGTGATATTATTTTAAAATTGTTAGATACAAATTAAAGGGTATGAACTTAGTCAATATGATTATATTACTATTATAGAATATATGCGATGAGATCCTACAACGCACAACACTCGTATGATAGTTCGTGAACTCAAGGTGTGGAATATACCGCCAACATTAACAAAAAGATTCAGAACTTGGAACCACTTATATGCAATAATATTGCTATCTTGTTATTTTGTTCGGTATTATGTTATATGTGTATACTATAATATCTTGAATTTGTTGTAAGTTTTTATAGTGGAGTTGTGTATTACATATGCGTATTAAGAAATAAAATTTAAATGACTCAACGCACGGTATCGAACAGTGCGAAATAAAGTACAGCAGAATCTGTCAAAACAGAACAGTCCACAAAGACGAATTTTTAATAAATACTTCCGTTGCTAATCAGAAAACTAAAACTAATGAAAGTTGCGTATATATCTGAGGAACACGCACGAAAATTCAGATTTTTGTGATTTTTCTACAGAGAAAACAGCCTAGATTTGTGACAGATAGAAATCTGTTTCTCCAGCAGAAATCCAAATCTAGTATCAACCTTCGATTAGAGGCTTCACTTGGCACAACAAAACACAAAACTAATATAAGGAGAGGTTGCTACAGTAGTAAACAACTTCCAAGACACAAATATAAAACAAAGTACTGTAGCAAAATAACACATGGGTTATCTCCCAAGAAGTTCTTTTCTTTATAGCTATTAAGATGGGCTCAGCAGTTTTAATGATGCACTCGCAAGAAATAGTATTTGAAGCAAAAGAGAGCATCAAGAGACAAATTCAAAACAAATTTAAGTCTAACATGCTTCCTATGAAAAGGAACCTTGTAAATAAACAAGTTCATGAAGAGCAAAGTGACAAGCATAGGAAGATAAAACAAGTGTAGCTTGAAAAATTTCAGCACATAGAGAGGTGTTTTAGTAACATGAAAATTTCTACAACCATATTTTCCTCTCTCATAATAATATCCAGTAGCATCATGAGCAAACTCAACAATATAACTATCACAATAAGCATTCTTATCATGAGTCTCATGCATAAAATAATTACTACTCCCAACATAAGCATAATCAATTTTATTAGTTGTTGTGGGAGCAAATTCAACAAAGTAGCTATCATCATTATTCTCATCATCAAATGTAGGAGGCATATTGTATTCATAATCAAATTCACTCTCCATAGTAGGTGGAACCAAAAGACTACTATCATTATAATCATCATAAATAGGAGGTAAAGTATCATCAAAGTAAATTTTCTCCTCAATGCTTGCGGGACTAAAAAGATCATGCTCATCAAAGCCAGCTTCCCCAAGCTTAGAACT